>NW_012193411.1:0-141593 GCF_000504015.1 Erythranthe guttata
TTTAGGCATAAATCTCACACGGCCGTCCGGATGGGCGAGTTGGCGCAGTGAGGGAATCTTAATTGTACAAGGAAACTGCCTTCTTCCCCAAGTTTTTCACCCTATATAAGACCAAGCCAAGCACACAATTAGGGATCCATCTTTTTACGCAATTTCAAGAGCAACAAAGCAATAACGAAGACGAAGAATACGAAGACTTCGAGCAAAGATTTATCGTCTATGATTTATATTATTTGCGTTTTTGATTTAATCATGAGTAGCTAAACTACTTATTTCTAGGATTTTATTTGGAACCCTATGTGGGATTTATGAACCCAATTCTATGATTTTATGCAAGTTTTAATTCCGGATTATTTCTTCTACTTGTTTTATTAAGTGCATGAACTTGATCAACTTATGTGCTTTTATGTTATTGTTAATCGCATGAATCGGAAGATCGGGTTAATAATTAGAACTGTGGTAGAAGAGCCTTTGTGGTATTAACATAGGAATATAGTTAATCTCTTAGGTAGCCATTATTGAGATTTGTGTTTAATGCTGTGTTCTAGAATTAATTGCATAGGAATATAGTAATTGAATCTAGAGTATTAGAATCGTAATACACGCGGAAGCGGGTTATGATTAAATTAGCATCTCAGGTTACTAATCCGGGTTAATTGCTTGCATAATTGAAGGAATTGGGGGAGTAATAATCACATAGGGGGAAGAATAAAATCCTAGGCTTGTTTACTTTGATTAAATCTTCGTTTTAATTGCTTTCTTGTTTTTGTCTTTTTAATTGCTTTAGTTTAATTTAGTTAATTCTCTCCAAATTCGACTGTGTAGGGTGGGCTTGATAACAATTGGTAGGATTTAGCGTCTAGGATTAAATAATTAAATATTCTCTGTGGGATCGATATCCGGACTTAATTGTCCACTTTATTACTTGTACGATACGTGCACTTGCGTGTAGGTTTTCGACCAACATCAATTCAATGATACACTTGAAGAATCTATTATTTAGATGATCATATCCTATAAATTTCTCCAACTTTGACTAGGACTATATTGTTCTTTCTTGTTTTGTGAACACGAAAATACCCTATTATAAAAAAGAGTATTGGCCTTTATAATAATTTTTCTTAGTTTAGAAAACTAGCAAAAACTATTGCATTCTATTTCACTGACCTGCAGTCTCCTCAAAGTGTTTTGAACTATTGAGCCCTTGAAACTCGAAAGAACGAATATGTATACTCTAAAGAGCGATACGAAAAAATCAGTGGCGTTTTATTTTTTTATCTTTACTTGTTACCAAATATAATAACACTTCTTGTTTTTATCTTTACATGAAATAAGAAAAACATTAAACAATATAATATTGTATCTTTCATCGTATAATTATTTTTGCACAGTGAATTTTGCTTTTTGTCTGTGAATTTTGGTAAGCTTGATCCTTGAAAACGTTGAAGAGAGGTTTTGATTGATTTTTTTTTTTATCTGTGTGTACAGAATTATAATAAATTCCAAATGACTAATCGTGTGTTGCTCGGCGATTGAAATGCCTCAACTATTCAAATGAAGATGAACATTCGTATTCGGCAAGTGTGGCAAAATTTCAAGGCTTTCATAAAACTCTTTATGATTTGATATTTTCCTGTTTTGGTAAAGTCTTTTCTTTTTGGGTGATCATTGAAACTTATGGTTTGGATATTTTCTTGATTTATTCGTGAGGCCATTCTTGTAATGTAAAAGGTAATTAATTTTACATAATTTTTACTTTTGCAATGGGTGGAAATAAAAAAAAAAAGTGTGATGGATTCGATTCTATCAAATGATTGTTGAATGTGAAATGTACCTCCCTCATATAATAAATAATCTGATTCATTTGTTTACCATGTTCTCGATTTTCTTTCCTTAACCCTTTCATTTACTGTACGACAATCTAATTTCTGTTTGATTCTCCTCTCCCATTTTACAGAGCTCTGTTTCCATTCTTGCAAAAATTATATCACGAATAGAAGAAAAAAAATCCACATAGCTTCAACTATATAATTAACTTGCCACTCATGATTATATTTTGAGTTGGAAAATAAAGAATGAACAGGGAAGTGTATATATATATATATATATATATATATATATATATATATATATATATATATATATATCTTTGACACTGTTTGAAATTGTAAGGAAAAAAAATCTTGCACAGCCATATATATATCGTACTGCAGCAATATACGTGGTCGCCGGCACTTCTTATGGCGGTTTTATATTGAGTTATCCACTTACAATTACGCCTTTGTCTGAAAGTTGTTGTACAAAGGGAGCTTTTTTGCTCGTATGAATATACAGAGGGAGAAGAAAGAAAATTGCAGATTAAGACATAGTTCTTGATCCGGAAACGTTGTCCAGGTTAAAGAAAAGATGGGGATATATGGGTTAAAAATGAAAAAAAAAATAATATGGGCAAAATGATGAATCAGATTATTAGATAATGGAAGGTTTTAAAATTTCTGATAAAATAAAAGAAACAAAAATTTACCCCTTATTAAACTCACAAAACAGGTAACGGCTCATCTTTTTAGCCAAAATGTGCAATTAGAGTGTGCATTCTGCTATTTTTTCAATTGAAGGGTGCAAAGTGCCAATAACATGTAATTTGAGGGTGCAAAGTGCCAATTACCCCTCATTTGATAGTTATAAATTTATAATTGTCATTTATTTAATTAATTATTTTTATTATTTTATTTTATTTAATATAGACTGCATTTCACCTTTCGGAGTCTATGTGTAACAAAGCTAAGGGGAAAAAGTTTTTCCATATCATCAAAAAGTACACCAATTGTACTCAAGAGAAATTGAGGAGCCAACGGCGTTTGTGAGTCCACAATAATGTTGTTCTTGCTTTCAGTCAAGTACATGAATGGATGTAATCAGTTCCAAATGCCCGGTCTCTTCTTTGTTATAGTCCAAACCAACCATATCCGGTATTGTTGTCCTTGCATTTTAGATTGCTCAAAATACTAGATGCACTTATGAAAGACGAGTCATAGATTATGAATTTTCCTATGAACATTACGAAGATAAGCCTGAGTGGATGTGGATTGCCTTGGGAGAATATGGAAGTGATTGCAACATTACCGTTTCTTCAAGTGCTCAAACTGCGATGGTATGCCTTTTGCGGCCCTCTGTGGAAAACCAGCAGAGGACAGTTCCCCAGGCTGGAGTTCTTGCTGTTGGAAGACTTGGATATAGAGAACTTGGAATTCGACATTCCGTACTTAAAGTGGGTGATTGTTAGGCATTGCTATAAATTGAAAAACATCTCGGATCAATTGAAGCACACCGAAATACTAGAGGTAGATGATTGCAGCCCATCATTTATGAAGAAAATGCGCGAGTGGCGATCCTTATTTGGTGCAGAAGCTAAAATACGTTCTTCAAGTACGGATCTATAAAGGTAATTAATGGTCGTCAAATCTATGTGAAATATTTAGGGATTGTTTTTCTACCAAACCAATTCTATCTATGCTCTCGAAACTCGAAAGAAGGAAGATGTATACTCTTTCTAAAGAGTGATACCAAAAAATAAGTGGCGTTTTAGTTAATATTGTATCTTTCATCCTATAATCATTTTTCAGTTCATTAACCATTATATATGTACCAGAGCAATTCTATGTTGATCGATTTTCAACTTAGCTGCACGTTGAATTTTGCTTTTTCGTCAGTGAATTTTTGCTGCTTGATCCTTGAAAACGTTGAAGAGAGGTTTTGACTGATTATTCTTTATCTGTGTGTACAGGAATATAATAAATTCCAAATGGCTAATCGTGTGTTGCTCGGCGATTGAAATGCCTCAACTATTCAAATGAAGATGAAGATTCCTATTCGGCAAGTGTCACAAAATTTCGAAGCTTCCATAAAATAAATAATTACCCAAACACGAAGAGGTTTTTCGTAATTTAACATTACCTCGTGCGACGGCAGTAATTTACCATTATATATGTGTGTGTTATACAATAAAATAAAGAATTTGAGTGGGAGTGTGGGGGAGGTTTTACAAAGGGAGAATAAAGAGGAAGAGGACGAAATTTCTGGTGGGATGCTTCAGGAAAGTTCGACTCTTTATTTTTTCAATTTGTGTTGTGAAAATAAGAATTAGAGAGTTGGTTAAAAGTATTAATATTAGGGGTCTTTCTACGGTGAGACCACCTGTGTTCTAAACTTATTTGAGATATGTATTAATCACCATTAATTTTCTAGGATTAAATCTGGACCCAAGGAAAATAACATGGCTTATTTTCTAAAAAATGAAGTACTTTACCAAATTATCCTTCAATTATTTTTTTTATTAAATTAATATAAAATTGATTAACATTGAATTGTCTAATTTACCCCTACTATATTTTAATTAAATAATTAATTTAAATTCATTGTGAGTTGTGACCGAGTTTTATTTGATAAATAATCGAAAAAAATGAATTCACTAGGGATAGAACTTGTGACATCTTAATACATTCATCACTCCTAACCATCCAAGCACATTAACTTATTATGATATATTTAACCATGATTGTATAAATACTGTTAATTAAAATATTAATTACAACATTCATTATTATTAAATGATATTAAATAAATGATTAACAAGTTTAATATAATAAAGTTTGAAAAATATAAAGAATTGCATTTCAATACGTCAAACATCTATCATTAATTATATAATATTAGAATTATTAATAAACTTCACCATTTAAAAATGTAAAGAATGCTCAATTAAATATAGAAAAAAAATGCATAACTTAATTCAAACTCTCTTATGTTATTAAATCGATAGGGTGACAAATTCAAATAAAAAATAAAATAATATGTTTATTTAGAAGAGGAAAAAATTATAACTCATTCCAATTAGTAGTTTTCTTACTTTAAAATAAAATTATATACTACAAAAACTATATTGTGAATTTTCTTTTAATATTTAATTTAATCAATTAGTAAGATTTGAAATATTGACATAACGTGTTACATAATTGATTTAACTAATTATAACAAATCCTTTCAATTAGTAAACATTATTCAAATATTTGAATCGGTTTCTTAACTATTGACATAAGGTGTTACATAATTGATTTAACTATTTATAAGTAATGTCTAATATCTTTTTAATTCAATTTTGTTATAAAAAATAATAAATTTAATTCCTAACACATGTAAGAACCTAATCGTAAATCGTAATATTTTATCAAAGCGTAATATTTGAACCAGTTAAGCTCAAGTCTTTCAATTCGTAAACATTATTCAAATATTTGAATGGATTTATTAGCGCGCTCAACTATTGACAATAACGTCTTAATCAAATTAACTATTATTAATTAAAGTGTAATACATTTTTAATTCAATTTTATCATAAAAAAATAATTCCTAAATTACGTAAGAATCAAATCATAAGATTAATTAAAGCGTGTGATTTGAATCAATTAAGCGCAAATCCTTTTAATTTGTAAATATTATTCAAAAATTTGAATCGATTAAGTTCAACCACTGACAAGAACGTATTAATCGAGTTAAATATTTATAATTAAAGTCTACTATCCTTTTAATTCAATTTTAACAAAAAAAATAATAATTTAATTCGTATAATCGTAAGAATCAGATCGTAAATCGTAAGATTTAATCTAACCATGAACCGATTAAATCTTACACTTTTTTTTTACAAATTAAATTTTATTATTTTTTATGATAAAATTCAATAAAAAAATATACTAAACTTTAACTATACACAGTTTGGTTAATACGCTATTGTAAATTATTCTGTTTAACCGATTCAAATATTTGAATATTGTCTACGAATTGAAATGAGTTGAGTTTAATCGATCAAATCTTTGACTATAGTTTTTGAATTGAAAACACATGAGTTTAATTGATTCAAATATTACGATTTAATTAAATCTTACAATTTATGATTTAATTCAAACTTCAAATTCTTTCGAAATTCATTTTTAAATTAAACGAGTTGATTAGCATTTCTTTAGAATTTTAAATTATATTATATAAAGACTTATTAGTATGGGATTTTTTAATATATAATAATAATTATATGAGAATTAATAATTTATTTAACATTATTTATATAAGTTTTATAACCATTATAAATTGTAGGTTTGTGATATATATCCTTATTGTTAGTTTATTGTCAATTATGTGTTGTGTCTTAATGGTAAGTATTCTTGTATGTTTTCAAATGGTCACAAGTTCAAATTCAGGTTGATGCAATTTTGGATGGGTGGTTTAATAATTTTTACGAATAATTATATAAATTTTAATTCATCAATAAATATATATTCAAAATTGCATTAAAATAGAGAGGGTAAAATTGACATTTCATTAATAATTTATAATTGCTGATTTTTTTAAAATAATAATTGTAAAAAGGGTATTTGCGACAATACATAAATGAGGAAAAAATAAGTTTTTTTGCTGGGACACGTGTCGCAATTTAAAGGGGTATCTCATATAAGTTTAGATTACGGAATCTCATGGTAGAAACACCCTGATCTTCAACCCCTTTCTTTGAAAGTTGTGTACAACAAAAAAATAAAAAGATAACTGAAAATGACAGAGGGCAAACAAAGGGAGCTTTTTGGCTCCTATGAATATAAAGGAGGAGAAGAAAGAAAATTGCATATTAGGACAGAGTTCTTGATCCGGAAACGTTGTCCATGTTAAAGAAAAGATGGGGATATATGGGTGAAAAATGAAAAAAATATAATATGGGTAAAATGATGAATCAGATTATTAGATAATAAAAGGTTTTAAAATTTCTGATGAAATAAAAGAAACAAAAATTTACCCCTTATTAAACTCACAAAACAGGTAACGGGTCATTTTTTAGCCAAATGGTGAACCAGGGTGCAAAATGCCAAAGAAATAGCAATTGGAGGGTGCATTCTGCTATTTTTTCAATTTAAGGATGCAAAGTGCCAATAACATGTAATTCGAGAGTGCAAAGTGCCAATTACACCTCATTTGATAGTTATGATTGTCATTTATTTAATTAATTAATTTTATTATTTTATTTCATTTAATAGAATCAAGTTTAAAAAATACGCTAAGTATACATATTTTTGGGTCCCAAATCTACTCATCTTTTACCACTAAAATTGTCATTTTACTTAATATTATTTTTATCAGAAAATTATTTAATAATTTAGAAAATTATATGATTCACACATATCCTTTAAAATAGATTAGAATTTCAATTTTTTTTCCTTATACTCACTATCCTTCAAATCAACAAATTTTCAATTTAAATCATCCAAATTTTTTAAAATTTTTGGCTCATTCCATTTTTTCTTAATATCAGCTAGAAATCATGGTAACAAATTTATATTTCATATATATCTTTTGTATAAAAGAAAAAATGGTGTCTTTTAGGGGGTTAAAATATCGTATTACACATTAGAGATAATTCTCATTACCCAATTAAGTGATAAGGCTATATTATTCATTGTGCTAATTATATTTACTGAAATGATTTACGCGGTATTAAAATTACGAATACCGTTCATTCTATTATTGACCTTCTCTCTCTAAAACAGCCAATACCCCTCAAAAGCCCCAAAACTCAAAAAAACACCCACAACAATTCTCATAAATCCTCCCAAATCCGAAAATCTCTCTAAATTAAAAGTAATTTCTCATTTAAATGATTTATATGCGTTTAATTGGTGGTTAATTTGGTGTTAATCATGTGAAAACCCCCAAGAAATCGCGTTTTGGGGGGTTATTTTGCAAATGCTACCCGATTTCCACGCCCAAAACGAGCGTGTGAAAATCGTTTTCATGCCCAAAATGGGCGTGAAATGATTTTCACATGCCTGTTTTGGGTGTGGAAATGGAGGTTTGCGACGTTTTTATTACGAAACGGGCCGGAAAAAAAGTCAAAAAAGTGCCCGTCGCAAACTATTGCGACGAATTTACAAAACGTCGCAACCTTCTGCGACGATTACTCAGAAACGTCGCTAATTTGTATTTTTTTCGTTTTCTGATATTTTGCGACGAAATTTACAAATAGTCGCTATATTCGTCCTCCAACCGCGACGCATATTTATCGTCGCACACTATTGCGACTATACTTTCCGAACATAATTCGTCGCAATTTTTTTCTCTTTGCGTCGATTTTTTACTAATTGTCGCAGACTTTTGTTATAAAATTGCGACGAATATTGCCATAATGTCGCAATTAACTATTGTGACCATGCGGCGGAAAAATTAAAAAAGTCGCAATATGTCTTTGTAAACGTCGCAAATTTATGAATATATTTATAATATTTTTTTTAATTTTTAATTCTTAATTTACCTGTAATTATAAACAATACCAATAAAACTAAATACGCAAAATATTAAACAAATCTCTTAAATTAAATCATCCAAAACATTCTTTCAAAATACAAAACCATCCAAACATTCCAATACACAAAATCATCCAAACACAAAATAATTCAAATAAAAACTTAAATCATTCACACATGAAGTAAAAGTACCCAAAACTAATGTTGTCGAGGAAACTAGTTACTTTCGCCGGATGGATTCTAGGGATGGAACTCGACACCTTGGGCCCTAAAATATTCGTCATTTTATCTTCTTTTAAAACCCCTATTTCTTCATCTCTACCAGTAGAAGACAAGTTGGACCTTCCTCCTTTCTTTGAACTTGAGCAACCAATTCCAAGTCTTTTAGTTTTTCCCAATACTCGTTCGCAAGCTATCGTGTTAGCGATGCTTTCATCACTCCCACCATTCATACATTCTTGATAGACTCTCATTCATACATTCTTGATAGACTCTGTCAAAATATGCCCGAGTAATATAAAAAACTGCATTAACACGACCTATTTGATACGGAGTATATAATAAAACAATAATCCAAATAAAAATCCACCAACTACATTGCTCGACCCAAACATGTTTAAGTAGAAAAAAAACACAATAATTCATATAAAAGATCGACCAACTACTAACACAACTAACAAATGCTGAAGTATGAAACAAAGCAACAATTCAACAAAAATATGCATAAACTACATTAGAGAACCCAAAATACATATAGCTACTCAATTATTCACCACCTACATTGCACAATTCAAACATATCTAATTACCCAATAAATCCATAATTCAACGAAAGATCCACCAACTACGTACAATATACAACCCAAACATGTTCAAGTAGAAAATAAAGCATCGATTCAACTAAAGTAATAACTTACTGCACGTAATTCAGTGAAAGGCTCCAATTCCTTTAAGGCATCGATGCTCATATAGCCTTTTCTGGATTTAGCTGCAACCGAAGGAACTTTGCCAAATTTATGAACTTGTAGTAACATTATATAAAAGTAATTAGACCATTATAATAACTCTTAAAATATATACAATCGCACATATACAAGATCACTTACATGTTTATGAGACCTACCAATGATACTAGTTCGACCCCAATAGTGGTGGTTGCAATTGATATTCGTGCTTCGTGGCATTTTTGAGATTTGGACTAGTAATACTACCAAATAAGTTACTATATTTTGATGCAATGCATAAATCATATAATGATATAAATTAATTAAAAATACAATTTTACCTTCCGATCACTCCCCGACTCATTCATAGATGCCCATGAACGAATTCATGGTCACCGAATTTTCGACACTTGCAGTCTCTACATAGACACCTTATTTTATCATCAATGCCCGCCTTATCGAAAGCAAATTCTAGAAATTCTAAACTATTTTGATATGCTTCCAACCGATGATCATCTAGCAAAACCCAACTCCTATCTTTCGACATTTTTATTTAGAAAATATATGCAACTGAAGAACATAGATGGTAATGAGAGAGTTAAAAAACCTCATTCGTCTCTCTTGGGATAATTATGTTCAAAATGCCGCATAAGCACAATTATAACCTTTCATTATTGTCTAAACTGTTAGTAGCAATTTTGCTAAAAAAATGACTATTTATTTTGTGTATTTGGATTTTGTTTCTGATTGACTCTTGTCTTTTTGTTTTTGGAAGAATTCTATGAACTTCCCACTAAAATGCATATTTAAAATGGACAAATGCATATTAAAACACACAGACACACACACACAACAAAACAAAATTCCTACTAAAATGCATACTTAAACATACAGGCACACACCTCAAAACAAACACATCCCAGTTAATTCCAATTCCCACCTCAATCAAATAGCTATTTATTCCAATTTCGATTCTCAAAACTTTTATTTCACATATTTGACCGTAAAAATATAGCCTAGATTTCTTCAAAGTAAGTTACGTCATATACAAACACAAAAAATTAGAAGTAAAGTAAAATTGAGTTTCAGTACTTACCCTCTACAAATTTGTTGAACGGCATAATGGATGGCGGATTGCACCAGTGGACGGCTAAGTGCAGCGGCAGTGGCGGCGATTTGGAAGAGGGAGGAAGAGCGAGAGAAGAGGGACTTGGGTGGTGGCTCGGCTTTGTCTCAATAGTTGTTCATGTTGTCGGCTGCGACGGCGGCGGCAGATTGCTGCGGCGTAAGAAGCGGCGGCGGTGGCCTGGAAGAGGGAGGATGAGTGGGATAGGGGGGATTGGGCGATGGTTGTGCCATCGGCTTTGGCTGATGTCGTCGGCCGCGACGGCGACGGCGACGGCGACGGCGGATTGCTTCGGAGTCCGCGGCGAAGTGTTGTAGCGGCGGTGGCAGCGGTGTGAAATAGGGAGGATGAGCTGGGTGCAGGGGAGAGGAATGAAGTGTTCAATTAGGGCGTACGAAAGGGATTATAATTTTACATTGCGACGTTTCTATAAATCATCGCCGCAAGCAAATTTTATATAAATAAAATAGTCAGATAAATGCGACGTTAATCAAATTAGTCGCACGAATCGAATCATAATTGCGACGTTAGTGCAATAATCGTCGCAATAAAAAGTTTAATGAAAAAAAATTGCCGCTTTTATTGCGACATTTATTTCGATTTTATCTTTTTTGTCGCAAGTAAATTCAGAATAAATTAATTGGAAAATGGTTGTGACTAAAATACATAGAAACGTCGCAATATTTCCAATGACATTGCGACGTTTTCCTATATTAGTCGCAAATGTTATTAATTAAAATTTGTTTGGATAATATTTTTCCCATCGCGACGAATGACCAAATTAACGTCGCACATTTGCGACATATGTATAATAAACGTCGCAAGTTTTTTAGGGAAATTTTAGCGGACAATTTTGCGATGATTATTGCGACGTAACGGAAAATCGTCGCAATATTTACTCTATTTTTTAAATGTAAAATTAATTTATACATTGTTGCGACGATAATACATAAAAACGTCGCAATTTGAGCGACGATACATTTTTCGTCGCAAAACAAAAGTCGCCTGAAATGAAATTTGGCCTAGTGAGGACGCCTGGTTTAGGCGTGGACCGGAGGTTTGGGCGTCCGGTCTAGGTAGGGGTCAGGGGTTTGCAAGCCCGGTCCAAGCGTGCAAACCCTTGACCAACGTCTGGACCGGTCGTCCGGTTCAGTATCTATTTTGTTTACTTTATTTACTTAATTACAATCTTTGGTTTTTATTTCATTCATTAGTCAATTAATTTGTATTATCGGCAGACTACTACATTTTTTTGGGGTTTATTTTTATTATCGTCAGACTACTATTTATTCTTATATTTTTTTTTAATTATGGCCGGATTACTACTTATTTTTATGTTTTTTTTTATTTTACATAAACATCAAACAAATATATTGCATAAACATCAAACAATACATAACTACATAAAAAGAAAATACATCAACTACTGTTTAGAATGGAAATAAACATCAAACAATACAAGAACTACATACAAAGAAAATACATCAACAACTGTTTATAATGACCCACGCTCGACGTCTACCCCCCCAATGCATCGTCAAAATCTATCAACTCATCCCTCGAGTTAAATAGTTTTGTTACTATAAAATGCTCGCTATGATCAACTTCAAACATTGAAGAATTTTGTTGTTCTTCCTTAAATAATTATGAAACAAAATAACGTTAAAGAGTAATAGAAAAAGAGGCAAAAAAAAAAAAATGCAAAAGTGGTTGGCGCTCAAACGAGGCGCGAAAAACAGTGTTGGGCGCCCAAACCAGGCACGTAAAGGCGGACATGGCCCCCAGCTTGGGCGTGGATCGGTCTTATTCGCGTCCAGTTAGGGCGTGGAAATCATTTTTCAGCACCCATTTTGGTCGTGAGTCACGTTTTCCCGATTTATAGAACAAAAACGAACAAATTTTACCTCATTGGATTGTGTATCTCGATCCTCACCCGATGCACTCATTTTCCTCTGTTAATCGCTATAATAAGATGGGTTTCAGGACGATTTCTTATATAAAAGCTTGAGAGGATTTTTTTTTACTAGAGAGAAAGAGAGGTAGAGGGTGAATTATTGTACACCTGTATTCGTAAAAATGCTATCGCGAACATCAAGTCCCTTATATTTATGAGGTAACGTCTTTAAATTAAGTTGAGCCCAATTTCATCGTCATTCCTTGAGATTTAATGGCATAATTGATTTACAGTTAATTGAGGCATGTTATGGATGATAAAGAAGAAGATTTGTCATACTTCTATCTTAACGTGGATAAGATAAATATACAGCCATATTACATCAATTACATAAAGCTAAATTAATAAATATGGGGGAAAAAGTTTATAGATGGGGGTTTATCATTAATATGTATAGCAAAACATCAACAAAATGAATTGAAATCTCAATTTTGCCGTTTAAATTGAACTTTACTCTATATTAATTTTACTCCAATCCCATGCATCGCACATGCAAAAAGTCTAGTATCTATAAGACAAGTGTAACAAAAATAAGTACATTTAAACTACTCGCTCCGTTCCTAAATATGTGTCGTTTTTCACCTTGACACGAGTCTTAAGAATCTCAATAAATATGTCTTCATCTTTGGAAAATAGATATAGATAGACCAAAATACCCTTATTTACTAATTAATGAAAAAAGAGTGTTGGAGAGTTAGTAAGAGTATAACTAAAAAATATGTAATTAATGCAGTATTGGAATTGTCAAGTGACAGATAAAATGGAACAAAAAAAAATCTTAAAAGAGAACAGAGGGAGTACAACAGAAGACATACAAAGGTACATTTAATGCAAGAATATTGAACAAAAAAATTCCAACAAATAGGTTGTCCATATGGAGAGGACAAGGCTCTAGAAATTCACATAAGTTAATTATTTGATTCTACCCAAAAATGAAACAAGGAAAAACTATTTATATTAAATTAAATATCAACTTCCAAATAACTAAATATAATTTCACAAAAAAGAGTAGTACAAAGTGGAGCTGCTTGGTGAAGCTGCCAAATTGATTTCGGTTAAAAAATACTAAATTGCAATCTCGGTATGGTATTTTGTGTAAAAAACTTCTTGGAGCTTGTACTTCTTTTCATTCAACAAAAATAAGGAACATTCCTGCAAGGATGAACCTAGAGGTTGTAGCAAGAGAGCTTTCCACGGAATGTGTCATAACTTCTTCTAGAGAACTCAAAATGACGCACCGTTTGAAGGGTCGGCAACTTCACATACAGAGCTTTCCAGACATATAATATTCATCCCAGTCACTACGGAATTAAGTACGAGCTAACTTAGAAAACTTCATTAATTGTGTTTAGTAACCTTGAGGTTCACTCTTTTCTTTTAATGGAGGATAGTTACTGGTTCTCCAATTCCCCTTGTGGTGTCGAACCCAGACCAAATAAGTCATAGGTGCAAGGTGCTTACCACCATGTCATTGAATGTGATTACTCTTGATACTTCTTACAATTCAACTGAAAATAAGGAACATCTCGTCCCAATTAGATTGCATCGAAACAAAGACCTTTCACCAGTTGTGGATGTTGCAATGCTCCTCCCGTGAAAGTAAAACAAAATGAAATAGAATCTGCATTAGAGTAATTCAAAATACAACAGAAAAATGAAAACAAGAATAATGCAAAATACAACGGTGAAATGAAAAACAATTGGTCCCTCAATGCAAAAAGATACAAAAGAAATAGAATATGCAAAATAAATTTACAAAATGCAAAAGCAAAATGAAAGACCTACTCCAATAAAGAGTCACATATTCTTCAAGGTAGCATTTTCAAGCTACCCCAATAAAGAGTCACATATCGACTCCCACAAGTACATGAATGGATGGAATCAATTCCAAATGTACGATCTCTTCTTTGTTACGCCCAAAACAACAATATCCAATATTTTTGCCCTCATGTTTCAGATTGCTCAAGATACTAGATGCACTTGCAATCCGCTTGTATGACTTCCCACATCAATTACTTGCGTTACTTCACTTAACGTACCTTGCAATCACATGTGACGGAGAGCTCCCCAATTCCATATCCAGACTTTGGAATCTCGAAGTCTTGATTTTTGTTCCGTATCACAACATCAAATTGTCAAATAATGGTCCGGTTTATCTGCCTATGGAGATATGGTACATGCATAAACTAAGGCAACTATATTGTATGGGCTTTGACCTGCCGGCTCCTCCACCAAGTGATTCTCATCTTGTCCTTGAGAATCTTCTAACACTTTCAAGTGTGAGTGTTCACAGTTGTACTATGAAAGTGCTTTCAAGAATCCCCAAGCTACAGAGAATAGCCATTCAGATTGTGTCGGCACACGACTCAATCGAAAACTTCAGTTTTTTGGGTAACTTCGCTACTCGCTACGAGGAATTTGAGTCGTTCAAATGTGTTGCTATAGGAGAATTAGGTTTTGGAGAAAAGAGAGAATGAATTATCTCTCACGTATATTAATCATATATATAGTTATTATGTAGGAAACCCTAATCCTAACTACACAAGGTAACCTATTATACAAGGTAACTAGAATAAATAGAAATAATAATAATATACGTAATATATATATAATATATACGCTAATACACCCCCGCAGTCGAAACGGGAAAGGAGAGGACGTGGAGACTGGAGACAAACTGTTGGAACAGTTGAGTAGGGAGTCCTTTCGTGAAGATATCGGCAAACTGGTAGGCGGATGGAACGTGAAGAACTCGAACGTGTCCCAAAGCAACTTTGTCTCGGACAAAGTGGATATCGATCTCCACATGTTTCGTACGAGAGTGTTGAATAGGATTGCTGGATAGGTAGACGGCACTGACGTTGTCACAGTAGACAATAGTGGCTTTCGAAAGTAGGCAAAGCAACTCAGAAAGTAGGTTGCGTAACCAAGTCGTTTCGGCGACGGCATTTGCGACAGCTCGATATTCGGCCTCCGCACTCGATCGAGAAGTAGTGACCTGTCGTTTGGAGGACCAAGAGATGAGGTTGTTGCCGAGGAAAACACAATAGCCCGATGTCGAACGACGAGTGTCAGGGCAGCCACCCCAATCGGCGTCGGAGTAAGCGATAAGGGAGATGTCCGGATTGGGGGAGAGCTGAAGGCCGTGATCGAGAGTGCCACGAATGTAGCGAAGGATACGCTTGAGAGCAGCCATATGAGGTTCCCTCGGATCATGCATGAATAGACATATTTGTTGCACAACATAGCAGATGTCGGGACGAGTAAACGTGAGGTATTGCAGTGCACCGGCAAGGCTGCGATAAAGAGTAGGGTCAGCAACGGGGGGTCCAGTGGTCGAAGACAACTTGCTCTTTGTGTCAGCCGGCGTAAGACAAGGGTTGCAGGAAGCCATGTGTGCACGCTCTAGTATCTCGTCGGCGTACTTGCGTTGAGAGAGAAATAGCCCATTCGACGAGCGAGTAACTGAGATGCCGAGAAAGTAGTGAAGATCGCCAAGATCCTTCATTGCGAACTCTTGATTAAGGGTAGCGATGATAGAGCGGAGCAATTCAGGTGTGGAGGCCGTAAGTACAATGTCATCGACATACAGCAGAATGTAGGCGCATGAACTGTTGCGACAGTCGCGTGAACTGTTGCGACAGTACACAAATAGTGAAGTGTCGGACTTGCATTCTCTGAACCCCATGGTAGTAATGTGAGATGCAAAATGCTTGTACCAAGCACGTGGTGCCTGCTTGAGACCGTAGAGTGCTTTGTTGAGACGACACACGTGGGTGGGGCGAGATGGATCGACGAATTCGGGAGGTTGCTCGCAGTAGACAGTTTCAGAGAGATCGCCATGTAAGAAGGCATTTTTCACATCAAGCTGGTGGATTGGCCATGATCGTGAGAGGGCAATACTGAGAACTGTTCGAACAGTGGCTGGTTTGACAACTGGGCTAAAAGTCTCGTCAAAGTCGATGCCAGCCTGCTGGTGAAACCCACGAACAACCCACCGTGCTTTGTATCGCTCAAGAGAGCCATCAGACTTGAGTTTCTGTTTGTATATCCACTTACCAGAAATAACATTAGTGAACGGGGGGCGGGGCACAACATTCCAAGTATTGTTTTTAATTAAAGCAGTATATTCCTCAATCATGGCGTTTCGCCAGTTTTGGTCAAGAAGAGCTAGGCGATAGTTGGTGGGAATGGAAGAGGTAGAGGACGCAACGAGAGAGAAAGGGACTTTGGGTTTGTGGATGCCCACTTTACTGCGAGTCACCATAGGGTGAGCAGGGGGAGGTGGGGGAGGTGTGGGAGTAGGGGAAGGAGATGTGGAAGTAGTAGAAGGGGTTGTGAGCTGGCCGTGGTCGAGAGGTGGTGCTGCAGGAGAAACAGGTGTTGGCTGTGTTATAGGACTGTTGGACGAACTGTTGGAAGAGGGTGGTTCACTGTTGAAACAGTTGGATGAACTGTTGCAACAGTTAGACGAAGTCTGGGGGAGGAGGAACAGGGAGGGTGTGTTTTCGTCCAAGGCAGAAGGAGGAAGTGTGGTTTTGGAGGGAGTAGACTCTGCAAAAGGAAAGTTAGTTTCGTCGAAGGTAACATGACGAGAAATTATGATTCGGCCAGTGGATCTATCAAGGCAACGATAGCCTTTGTGAGAGGAAGGGTGACCGAGATAGACACAAGGAGTAGAACAGGGGGCGAGTTTATGTGTTGTGGTGGCGGTGAGGTTGGGATAACAGAGACAGCCGAATACTCGAAGATGAGAGTATGTAGGTTTGATGAGGTAAAGAGCTTCGTGAGGAGTTCGGTTTTGTGTGGTTTTGGTAGGTAAGATATTGAGTAGGTGTGTGGCCATATGAAGGGCTTCGACCCAATAAGTAGGAGGAAGATGAGCTTGAAAGATGAGGGATCGAATCATGTTAGTTATAGTGCGGATCATTCGTTCTGCGTGTCCGTTTTGAGGGGAGGTGTGGGGACACGAAAAACGATTTAGGATGCCGTGTTTAGTGAAGTAGTTTTGAAAATCCGCATTTTTGAATTCACGACCATTATCACTTTGTAAGGCTTTCAGGGGATGTTGGAATTGAGTTTTGAGAAGTGTATGAAAAGTGACAAAGGTTGTAAAAACATCGGATTTATTTCGAAGAGGAAAAGTCCATAAATAATGGGTAAAATCATCAACTAACACAAGATAATATTTGAAACCCGTAAAACTTGAAACATGAGAAGTCCATAAATCAGCATGAATAATTTGAAATGGGGCAACAGTAGTAGATTTTTGAGAAAAAAATGGTAGACGAAAATGTTTGCCTAATTGACAGGCATTACAAAGAGACTCCCCAGGGTCTTTATTATGGGAAAGAAAAGTGCTAGAAAATAAACGAGACATGACGTGTTTGCCGGGATGGCCTAGACGTCGATGCCAAAGAGTGCGAGATGAAGGTGTTGCGATAGTGAGGAAAGCAGCGGGAGGTGAGGTGGGGGGAGGGATTTTAAATGGATATAGGTCACTGGAGCTATTGCACCTGAAAATCTCGACTCGACTCCGAAGATCCTTCACAGAAAAACCAAACGGCTCAAATTCAACCGAACATGAGTTGTCGCGGGTGAACTTTCGAACAGAGATAAGGTGTTTGACGATAATGGGTGTGACATAGACATTTGTGAGGCGGAAAGGAGTGGTGGGAAGAATTGTGTGGCCTATGTGGGTTATGGGGAGGGTGGAACCATTACCGACGACGACATGTTTGGGGAAATGACTGCCAGGATTAAAAACAAAATTGAAATTACCTGAGTGCGGTGCCATATGAGAGGTCGCCCCGCTGTCCATGAACCACTGTGACTCGGTAGGCTGCTGAAGTGTCACCGTATTCAAACGGTTTGCGAGATCCACCACGTTGGCACTGTTGCAGGAACTGTTGCAACTGTTGATGAAACTGTTAGTGCTGTGGCATGGTTGTTGCTGCGGATGAACCTGAGTAGGAGCCGAGTGGCCAGTGTAGGCTTGAGCCGCTGGAGTGGATGAGTGGCCCGATGTATTAAGAGCGGATCCCAGAATTGACGGTTGTCGGTAAGGTGCGCGCCAGAGTTGAGATGCGCCATGGGCACTATGGTAGCCGTAGTGCTGCATAGGGTGACGGTTAGTGCTGCGACCTCCGCGACGGTTTGATTGGCCACCCCCGCACTGATAACGCGAAGAACTACCACCGCGGGAACTGTTGCAGGAACCGTTGCAACTGTTGGATGGACAGTTCGCGTTGGAGGCGTAGAGAACAACAGCGGTCTGCTCCGGTTCAGCGATTCTTGTTTCTTCCATCTGAAGACGAGATCGAGTCTATAGAAAAGTGGGAAGGGGATTCTGAAAGGAGATTAGGTTGGCGACGGTCCCGTAATGTTTCGGAAGGCCGTGTAGGGTTTGTAGGACGAGTTGTTTGTCGGAGATTGGATTTCCGACATCGGCCAAGTTGTCCGCCGTGGTTTTGATTATTTGGCAATAATCGTGAATGGAGAGAGCGCCTTTCTTGAGGGACTTGAATTTTTCTTCAAGTTGAATGGCTCGATAATCTTTGTTATCGGTGAAGAGAGAAGAGATGGCGGTCCATAGGTCACTGGCGGTGGAGGTTTTTGAGAGAACCATGCTGGACAGATCGTCGGAGATGGTGCCGTAGATCCAAGATTGGAGGAGATAGTCGGCGCGTTGCCATTCGTCGGCGGAAATCGAATCCGGTTGGGGTTTTCCATGTAGAAGGTCGGAGAGGCAGAAACGACCGACGGTAATTGTGAAAAAGTGGCTCCACTTTTGATAATTAGGATTTTTTAGATCTAGGGTAACGGGGATGAGAGATTTAATATTAGAGATGGCATGAGCAAGGTGAAAAGTATTGAGAGGGACGGTGGAGGGAGAAGAAGCTTCGCCGGCCATGGAGAAAAAGGGGGGCGACGGCTATGAAGAGGAAGAGAAGAAGAGAAGAAGATGTGGTGACGGCTAGGTTAACCTAGTGTCTGATACCATATAGAAGAATTAGGTTTTGGAGAAAAGAGAGAATGAATTATCTCTCACGTATATTAATCATATATATAGTTATTATGTAGGAAACCCTAATCCTAACTACACAAGGTAACCTATTATACAAGGTAACTAGAATAAATAGGAATAATAATAATATACGTAATATATATATAATATATACGCTAATAGTTGCTGTAAATCCTAATCTCAGGTCTTAGGCTGTCCTTTGTGTTCCGAATTTTCCTGTGAACATTATAAAGATATGTCTGCGTGGATGTGGATTTCCTTAGGAGAACATGGAAGTGATTGCAGCATTACCGAATCTTAGTGATGATGCTAAAAATAAATCACCTTAAATAGTTGAGATCGAGGGAGCTGGGAGAGCAAAGTGAATCACTGCTCACGTGCTAGATGGCCCTTAGATACCTGCGAACAAAGAACACATGAACTAGGCCGGGGGTTGATCCGGCGGAAACCCCTCCGACGCTCAAGCCAGACGTGAAGATAGTCGGTAATTGTGGAGAGAATTCGAATAGAAGAATTGATTGAATAATAATTGCGTACCTTAATTAAATGAATTTAAGTTATATTTATACTTTATTGATTGGGCCGAGATCGATTTATCGGGTCTAACCTTATTTGGATGTGATTGGACCTCCGTAGAAATAGCTATTAAATTGGGCATGTGGCCCAGTAAATATGGGTCTATTGGGCTGGGCCAATAGGCATATCACTTAGAGTGCTCAAACTGCGATGGTATGCCTTTTGCGGCCCTTACTGGAAAATCGGCTATCTACAATTTATGAGTCTTTTGTTTCTGTTGCTGGAAGACTTGGATATAGAGCATTGGGAGTCAGGCAGTGAACCATTAATTTATAGGAACAATGTGATTGTTGGGCATTGCTATAAATTGGAAAACATCCCAAATCAGTTCCGTTTCAGCGAAGTAGAGGTGGATGATTGCAGCATATCCCTTGTGAAAAAAATGAGCTGAGTGGCGATCCATTTATGATACTAAAGTTAAAATCAGTTCTTCTATTGCTGATCTATAAAAGTAATCAATGGTCGTCAAATCTATGTGCACATATTAATTAGGGTCAATCCAATGGTACAAGCATATAACATTTTAGTCAACCATCAAGTTGGTGAAAAAGAGTTTGTGCTCTTTCACTATGTTGTCAATGAAATTTGCTTTTATAATTTATATACTCTAGTTGAATATTATTACTTACGAGCTAATTGCAAATACCACCCATCTTTTATCTCTAATTGTCAAATACCTCACTTGGAAAAAAAACTCACCAACACCCCCTTGTGTTAACATTTTCGAAGCACACTGCACCCTTTGTGATTTTAGCTTTAATTGAAGGTAAAATGACAAAAATTCCGTATAGGGTTTTTCAGAAATTAATGAAGGATATTATAATTTTATAGATATTATATATTTTTTTATTTTGTAAATATTAAAAAAATATATATTTAAACCAGAATAAAAAATATATTGTAACATTAAAAGTTTTTCATGTTTTCTATTTTTTTAAATTCTATATTAAATAAAGAGAAAAAAAAAAGAAAAAAAAAAGAAAAAAAAATGAGCAGCTTCTTCTCCAGCAGATCCCCTGCCCTCCCACCCAACTCACAGGCCACAGCAGATCCCGCTCTCCCACCCAACTCACAGGCCACAACACTCATCCACCATTTCTCCACCCGGCCGCCGCTGCTCACCACCATCTCACCCCTCCTTCACCACCACCACCATCTTCTCCAAATCCCCTGTCCACAACATCTTTGAAATTTTAGTTCCCACTAATAAACTTTACGCGTGTGTTGGGCTAAATACCTTACACGCAAGTGCACGTATCGCAACAAGTAGTAAAAGTAGACTCGTGAGAGTCAGATGTCGATCCCACAAGAAATACTCAAATTATCTAATCCTAAGTACCAAATTCTAACAACTATGATTTTTATCCAGCCTACGCAAAGTTGTCAAATTTAATCAACTAAATAATTAAACTAATTATGAAAGCAATTAAACACGAGAAAATATCAATAAAAACGGACCTAGGATTTTATCTTCCCCCTATGCAAGAATGGGTCACCCAAAACCCCTCAATTATGAAATATATGATTCATGATTATTAACCCCGAGACACTAATTTACTCATAACCCGCTGTCGCGTGTATTATGAGTCTATTATTCATAAACGGTTCACTATATGTATATGCAAACAAATTATGAATAAATCATTAACTAACAAGTCTCGTAAATGGCTACCTAAGGTGATATCTGTATGTTTACGACACCACATGCAATTGACACACTCATCCGGTGAAAACTACTCGAAGGTTCTTATACTTACCGTCTAATTATCAAAATAGCTCTGTCGAGTCAATCCCAATAATCACAGATAAAGCACATAAATTGATCAGGTTCATGCACTAACAATCATAACAAGTAGAAGAAATAATCATAAAATCATAATTGCATAATCTCAAGAAAACGGGTTCACCATCCCAACATAGTGTTCCAACAAAATCCTAGATTAAAAACTTAGCTACTCATGTTCTCTACGAAAAACATAATAAAAATACAAAAAGAAATAGATTAAGAAGAGATAGATGAAAGAAGAATTGTGATGAAGATTTGTCAATTCTCCGTCTTTGTTTCTCCGTGTCTCTCGCTCCTCTTCCTCTAAGATTGTGTTCAAAAAGTCCTTTGATTCGTGCTTGGTAATTTGGGCTTAAATAGATGTCCCAACTTGGTAGAAAAATTTAGGTTTACTTGTGTGATTAAAAGTCCAAAATTGTCTCCAGCGCGCGAAAATCAGTGTAATTCTCACACGGCCGCGCGAGAATCGCCGAAATCTTCTACCCTCATTCTGCAGTTGGCGCGGCCGCGCCAAAAATAGGCTAAAATTGGCACGGCTGTAACACCCCGCCTTTCCAAAACCCGAAAACCCTAAAACCCGAAATTAATATTGCTAACTCGAGAATCCTTAGGTAATATTGTTACGTGATGATATTTATATGACTTACGTGTATTTAATTATGTGAAATATTTATGTGCTATATTTAATTGGTATATTTATTTGCTAGCAAGTTATGTGAATTATGTGAAATAGACTACTATATGCTATACTTGATGTGATAATACACTACCATATACATACACTATATATGACTTTACTTGATAGCATACATGCATACATACATAGATATATTTTACATGCATTGCTTGATTTTATAATATTATATTATAAATGTATATATATATAGCCGTATATGTGTGTGTGTGTTGGTCAAAAATAGAGGCTAATTAAATAATTATTTAAATTGCACCTATTTTAATCCCACACTCCTTTTCTTCTTCCTTCTCCTTCCACCTCACCATATTACTTGTCTTCCTCCCATCCATCCACCGAGACATCACCACCACCTCCATTCTTCATCTTCTTCCACCTCATCTTTTGTTTTTCAAAGAAAATGAAAAATCATTTCCAAGTCTCCTATTTAACCATGGACTTTGATTAGCCTACAACACCATTCACCGAGAAAAAAATACACATCTCCCTTAAGAAATCAACTCCATCTTCTTCACCATCAAAATAGTTTGGCTAGAGCTTGGCATCAACCTTTGAAGCATTTTGCTTCGATTTTTCCTTCATCTTTTCTTTCGGTTTTAAGGTAAGAAATTCCGATTTCTTGCTGCAATCAAATGGCATCAATAGTATTAAAATGGTTTTCAAAATTACTTAAAAGATTGGGGAAGATTTCGAAGAAATTAGTACTTTTGTGGAAAAATGGAAAATATGTGTTTAATGTTGATTTCTTGTTCTTGCATGCATCATCTATGTTGGTAGTGGATATATACAAGTTTTCTTGGCCAAAATCATTAAAAAATTCGGATTTCAAAAAGGGTTTTCAAGAAAAGTAAATTTTTTTGAACTTTATGGGGTTGCATGTGTAGATCTTCAAAAGTTTTGGGTCAAATCTGTAATTTTTGAGAAGTCAGTCCTAAATGTGTTTTCAAAACTGTTTTCCAGCATTTATTAAACAAAAATTTCGGATTTAAAGAAGTTTTGCAAGAAAAAGTGATTTTTGAACTTTTAGTGGCCTTGCATGTATTGATCTAGAAATTTTGGGGTGAAATATGTAATTTTCGAAATTTATGCATAAAGTAACTTTTTAACTTGGTTTTCTGCATTTATTAAAGTAAATTTCATATTGTTAGGAGTTTTCATGAAAAAAATTGGATTTTGAACTTTTAGTGTGGTTGCATGTGCAAATCTTGAAACTTTGGGGTCAAAACTGCAATTTCCGAAAAATCTCTCATTTTTAAAGTTTGGATCTGTTTTCCAGCAAGTATTAGATAGGGAAAAAGTTTTCTTTGCAAAGTTTTCAAAGTAATTAAGGTCTCATGAGAGTTTTGGATTTTTAAAAGAAAAATGGAAATTTTCGAGTTTTTAATTTCAAGAAAATTCGAAACTTTGTGAAAATTTAAAATAATTTCAGAATCTGAAATTTGGGTCAGTTAGGAGTTCTAGGATTTAATTTGGGAATATTTGGAATTTGTTTGCTATTATTTCGAAATTAGATCATTTTGCATGTCATGTATTATGTGTTGTGCTTTAATTTCCATGTTTGTGAATTAATAATCATGAATGACGAAACTTGAGATTTTGCACCTTGAATTGCTGCATGGATGTGGATTAATTTCTGTGAGAATTTATCGGAATGAATTATTACCTAGAAGTGGTAATAAGTTCGTTAAATGAAAGATGAGAAATGGGTGCATGGTTTGAATGTTAAATGGTGATGTTTTAATGTGTGTATGCACATGTGTGTGTGTTGAATGCATATGTGTGTGTGTGCTGAATGTGTATGTGGTGTGTGCAGTGTGTGGTTGTGTGTGTTTATGTGTGTGAAATTGGGGATTTTTGCCCAAATTATAAATATGTGGTGAATTGTGATATTTGTGTGATTTTGTGTCACTTGATTGATATTTGTGGTGTTACGTGTGGGTCATAAGCATAATTTTGAAAATATGCATTTCACGGTTTTTAAATTGGAAGATTAATGGAATACCGGGTAATAAACAACTCGGATATAGAGGGCCGGTATCCAACTAGGATGAAATGATGTGGTTTGATCCCACTTAGTGAAAACGGGCTCGTAACAGGTTTATTACTCAGGTACAAAAATTAATCTTTCACGGATCCGATAAACGAAAAATGATTTTTCACGATTTTCATAAAAAGGGCATTTTAGTCATTTTGCATAAGTGCGTGATTTTGTGTGAATGATGTGTTTTCGTGAGTTAGGTGAGTTGATCGGTTGTTGTTGTACGGAACGTGGGTAAGAATGGATATATAATATTATATATTATGTATAACGTATTTTCAAAGTTCGATATTACTCGGATTTCTTACTGAGCTTTATAGCTCATATAGATGTCTTTTAATTGCAGGTAATAGTGTTAGTAATCCTCAACCGGAATGGATCGAGTAGTGGATCGAGGTCTTGCCCGGGTGTTTGGAAGTTGTACGAGGACCTATGAACGATGCTAAAGTGTTCTGGTTATTCTCTTTTGGTGATGTAATATTAAATCTAACTACTTTCCTTTTCGTATCTTTTGAACTCAAAACCGGCATGGATCGTACTCAACTCCTATTATAAAATAGTTTGTTTCGTAATTTTCGTTATTCCCATGCCTCGATTAGTAATTTTCGAATTATTCACCAAAATACCCTTTCCAAACTCTGATTTCTTCTCGAACCGAAAACCGATAGTGATACTGTAGCACTCGAACGAAAAACCTCCTTTCGAAACTTGTTTCCAAACGAAACCTTTATTCGGCTATAGTAACCTAAAGAAAGATTTAAAAAAATGCAAAGTTTTTATAATTGCATTTTCGCCCCAGTCCAAAGTTTTAAAAATTACAAAGAGATCCATTGCTTCCGCTAGTTCAATGAATATTCCGATAAACCGGTTCGATTTATCGCCCGACTAGAAGGGGGGTGCTACAGAGAGTGGTATCAGAGCATGGTTCATAGATACTCGTACGAACTTCACGGGCTTAAAGACTACTCGAGACGCGAAGCTCGGACCATCCGGTAAAGTATGTGAATTATTTTCTTTATGTGTTTTATTTGCTTTACTTACTAATGATAATTAATATAGAAATAATGGCGAGACGTATAACCCGAGCAATCCTTCCAATGAACCACCAAACCACAATCAAACCATTAACGATCTTTCGAACTTAATCCGTGAACAAGCCCAAAACCACCAACGCCAAATCGAACAACTCCTCCAACGTAACCAAACCCCACCTCAAAATAATGCGCCTCAAGCTATATACGAACGATTCCTCCGAATGAAACCGTCCGAATTCCACGGTGGAACCGACCCCGCTATAGCCGAAGAGTGGATCAAATCTCTCGAAGTCATCTACGACTATATGCAAATGACCGACCGCGACCGCATACATTGTGCCATATTCCTACTCCGAAACGAAGCTCGTCACTGGTGGGAAGGAATCAAAGAAGGAACGAACCTCGAAACTTTGCCATGGACCGATTTCAAAGTTCAATTCTTCGAAAAATATTTCTCGAAAGACGTGCGAACCCACAAACTCAAAGAATTCCTCGAACTCTGCCAAGGCGACTTACCAATGATCGAGTACATCCGTCGTTTCGAACGTGGCTGCCTCTACGCCCCATTCATCGCTCGAGACGCCGAGGAGAAGAAGAACCATTTCATTCGTGGCCTCCAACCCGAAATCCGCCGAGACATTCGTATGTCCGACGCCTCGACCTTCCGCCAACTAGTTGACAAAGCACTCATGGCTGCCCAAGACGAGGAAGAAATTCAAAGCAAACGCCGACCGCCACCAAACTTCCAACGCCCGTGGAAAAAGAACAACTTTGGCAACCGCCCATTCCGAGGAAAAGGAACGCAGCCCATCCGCCAACCAACCGGACCACCGCCACCGCCGACAAAGCCAACCTGCTCAAAGTGTGGAAAGAGTCACTTCGGAGAATGTATCCAAGGCACGAGGAATTGCTTCCGATGCCATCAGCCCGGACACATGGTGAAAGATTGTCCGAAACCTCCGCCGAACGTCCCCGGTCGAGTATTCGCCATGACTCAAGAACAAATCGAGCAAGACCCATCTATGATAGCAGGTACCATATTTATCCTCGAAGAACCAATATATGCCCTAATCGATTCCGGTTCTACTCATTCATTTATATCGAAAGACATAATTGCGCACTTGAATCTCGAACCGAATCGACTAAATTACGAATACCGAATTCTCATTCCCTCTGGCGAAGAAATGTGCTCCAATCTAGCCATAATCAATTGCCCAATCCGAGTTCACACTCAACCCATGAATTTCGATTTAATCCTCCTACCGATCCAAAACTTCAAAGTTATACTAGGCATGGATTGGTTAACCAAATTCAAAGCCCAAATCGATTGTGCCTCAAAAACGGTTATCTTTCCCCTTCCAAACAGCAAAACCCTAAAATTCCGAAGTCAACCCAAAACCTCGATTCCAATCATATCAGCGATCAAAGCAGTCAAGCTCATTCACAAGGTTCATTCCGGCTACTTAGTGGATATTCTGAAATCTGAGTCCGATCCCAAGACTCAAATATCCGATATTCGAGCCGTGCAAGAATTCCCCGACGTATTCCCCGATGATATTCCCGGACTTCCGCCCGAACGAGAAATCAAGTTCGAAATCAATCTCATTCCCGGAGCTGCACCAGTTTCCAAAGCCCCGTACCGTATGGCCCCGATGGAATTGAAGGAGTTGAAAGACCAAGTTCAAGAATTGCTCGACAAAGGCTATGTTCGACCCAGCCATTCCCCGTGGGGCGCACCGGTTCTCTTTGTCAAAAAGAAAGACGGATCCCTTCGCCTTTGTATCGATTACCGTGAACTCAACAAAATCACAATCAAGAATAAATACCCTCTTCCTCGAATCGATGATCTTTTCGACCAACTCCAAGGCTCATCGGTCTTCTCTAAAATCGATCTCCGATCTGGTTACCACCAACTCAAAATCAAAGAATCCAATATCCCCAAAACAGCTTTCAGAACCCGATACGGCCACTACGAATTCGTCGTCATGCCCTTCGGTCTAACCAACGCCCCCGCAGCTTTCATGGACCTTATGAACCGAGTCTTTCATCAATACTTGGACCAGTTTGTAATTGTCTTCATCGACGACATTCTCATCTACTCCAAAACCCAAGAAGAGCATATGTCGCACCTTCGCACCGTGCTCCAAACTCTCCGATCGCACCAACTATACGCCAAGTTCAACAAATGCGAGTTCTGGCTTTCGAGTGTGGCTTTCCTTGGTCACATTGTTTCAGAGAAAGGAATCTCCGTCGATCCTAGCAAGATAGAAGCGGTGTCAAATTGGTCAATCCCAAAGAACGCAAAGGAAATTCGAAGTTTCCTTGGACTAGCCGGCTACTACCGCAAATTCGTAAAGGATTTCTCGAAGCTTGCCTCTCCATTCACCCGATTAACTCGAAAAGACGTCAAGTACCAATGGACGCCCGAATGCGACGCTAGTTTCACCGAATTAAAGGCTCGACTCACATCGGCACCAATTCTCGCACTACCAGAAAAAGTCGGAGAATTCATAGTCTACAGCGACGCCTCGAAATTAGGTCTGGGCGCCGTACTCATGCAGAATGGGAAAGTTATTGCCTACGCCTCACGTCAACTCAAAGAGTACGAACGTAATTATCCAACGCACGATCTCGAATTAGCCGCTGTCGTTTTCGCACTCAAAATCTGGCGACACTATCTCTATGGCGAAAAGTGTACCATCTACACCGATCACAAGAGTCTGAAATACTTCTTCACCCAAAAAGACTTGAACATGAGGCAACGAAGATGGCTCGAACTAGTCAAAGATTACGACTGCGAGATACTCTACCACCCCGGCAAAGCAAATGTGATCGCCGACGCACTTAGCCGCAAATCGATGAACGCCCTCATAGTCCAACCTAACATGGGAGAATCAATCAAATCAGCCCAACAAAACGATCCGCAAATTCTCAAAATCCGCAATGACCTCGAATCCAATCCCAACACTAGGCCAAAACACGACATTGGCGACGAAAATTTGCGACGAAAATGACTCATTTGCGACGAAAATTGCATGTTTGCGACGCAAAATATTCGTCGCAATGATGGTCCAAAATCGTTGCTCTGTGTCTCGTCGCAAATACTGCGACAAAATTGTTTTCCGTCGCTTCGTATGCGACGAAACGATTAAATCGTCGCAATATTTAGATTTTTCTAGAATATTCATTTTATTTTCTATTGCAACGATACATACTCTTTTCGTCGCAATATATTGCGACTTTAAAGTCATAATCGTCGCAAATAATTTTGATTTTTTGCGTCAAAATATTTGATTTCGTAGATACACTAAAGTCAATTTGCGACGATAGTGGATCCATAATTCGTCGCATATCTGTAGCTATTGCGTCGAAATATATTTGGTCCCAAAATAAATATTTTTTCTTTTGCGACGATTTCAATTTTTAGTCTGCAACTGCTATTTTTTTTTTCTTAAATCAGATTTTTTTTTCTAATAAAAAATTAAATATGTACATCAATTGCAATAAATAAAATTAGCTATTACATCAAATACCAAAACACATTAAAATATAAGTTTTACATTAAAAGTAAATATTAAGGTAACACACAAATATGAATTCAAAAAATACATAAACTCAAAATAAAGTCGTACATAAGAAAAAGAAAAAAAATTAAGTCGCACACAAACATGAATCCAAGTAAGACATAAACAAGAATTAATCCTTGTTTTGCGCCCACACGTTTAATCCCAACTCCTTTACACTTCCCCAACACTCTTTCATAAACTAATGAGTTGGCCGTACTTTCGTCACTTCCACCAAGTGTACACTCTTCTTAAACTTTCTTCAATTCAGCCTAAACAACTTAAGTGCACAAGTTAAACCCAAATTTCGGGGGCATAACGACTAAAATACAAACATACAAAAAAGATACCCTTATCAATATACAATAACCAACATATCCAAAAAATACATAAATCCATATATATCAACTACTAATTCAACATATCAACACTGTGCTTGCATATCAACATATCAATGGACAATCAAGTAATAGATCGGAACTACGCCATAGATACATAAATTTTAAAATAAATCCCAACTTAACATTCAACAAAAAGAGCAAACATGGATAATTGAGATACTAAAATTGAAGTATTAAAAATATTGTGCTTACAGAAATAGCAAGTTGGTCGGGAGTAGCTGTCCCTGTAAACGGTTGTTCCATATCATCTCTTCACTAGTGGATGACCCCATTGCTTGTAATGAATCAATGCCCATATATGCTTTCTTATATTTATCAACCACTGTAGGAGTTTTACTAAATTTGTTAAATTGTAATAATAAATTACAAAGTAATTAGACATTTTAAATCTTAAAGAAATAAAACTCATAGTTACAATCACTTACATGTTTATAGGACCAACTATTGATACTAGTTCGACCCCAATGATGGTCTGTTGCAGCTGCCTTTCGTGAATCCTTACGTTTACTAAATTTGGACTGTGAACATAGAGCACATTAATAGACTACTATATATACGAATATCCTCAGTTAATATTAAAAGTACAATTTACCTCCAAGATTAGACATATAATGAAATTGCTCACATAATTCCTGCCCACATATCACCACTGATCCTTGATGAAAACTAATCAACTAACATATTTACAAAATTCTATATTAAGCTAATAACTCGGCAAAAATATTGATGCAATTTCTTAGATAACTAATAGGAGAGTCAAAATCCATGTACTGTTGGAGATTGAAATCAATGAAAATTAAAGACACATGCCAAGGTATAAGAGATTATGGCTCCCAGATTGTTCAAAATATTGTTTTTTTAGAATATTAGACTCACATCACATTCACAACCATATACTGATACAATCATCTTCAATCAAATAAAAAACAAACAACAACAAACCCAATTCACTTAATGGAGATATTTACTGGAAAAGAATGGAGAAAAGCACTAACGTATATATTGTGGAGAGATATATGTGGGCGGCGGAATAGGGGCTGCTGAATCTCAACAGCGGAGTGGGCATCGGAGTGTGGCGACGAAGAGACACCGCCGTATTGGGCTGCGGGGTAGGGGCTGCTGAAGTGAGACGACAGAGTGGGCGGCGGAGTGTGACGCCGCCTCAGTGGGCTGCGGCTGGAGCTCGACGGCGGAGTGGGCGGCAGAGTATCACGCTGCCGGAGTGGGCTGCGGGATAAGGGCTTATGAAACTCGACGGTGGTGTGGGCTGTGGAGTGTGACGCTGCCTGAGTGGGCTGCAACTGAAGCTCGACGACGGATAGGGAGGCAGAGTGTGACGCTGCCGGAATCGGCTGCGTGATAGGGGCCGTTGAAGCTCGACGGGAGAATGGGTAGCGGTCGCCGGAGGGGCCACCGGATTTGTGCAGCAGTCAAGGAGACAAATTGAGAGGGAAAGACAGGACAAAGACGAAGAAAAAGAATTTGGAGGAGAATCGGCAATTTAGAGTTGAAAATTAAAAAAATTTGCCACGTTAACCTAAACATCGTCGCATTTAATTAGAAAAACAATAAATTATTGCGACGTTTTCTCCATCGTCGCACAAAAAGGCGGAATTTTTTCAGAAATTTGATTTTTGCCTACAAAAAAAGCGCGAAATTTTAATTTTCCAAATTTAATTGCAACTTTTAGATTATATTCGTGCGACGATTCTATGTTTCGTCGCAATTGTATTTTTTATTTATCTAAAATTTTGATTTTAATATGTGACGTATTCATTTTCGACACAAGAATTTCTGAATTTGGAAGATATGCGACATTACTATCGAAATCGTCGCAAACTTATGCTTAATAAAATAAAATTTTAATCTTCTCTCTGCGACGATTATCTAGTTTCGTCGCAATCGTGTCAAAAATTAGGAGCAACTTGCGGCGTATTTCTAGTTTCGTCGCAATTATTTAATTTTATAAATGTTGAAATATTTGTTATTGCGTCGTTTTGATTATTATCGTCGCAACTGATGTATGTAATTTTTTTATTATTAACTGTTGCGACGATTTTTAATTTTCGTCGTTCAATTGCGACGATTACGGAGAATCGTCGCATATGTTTGAAGTTAAATTGGATCTTAAACTCATTGCGACGTTTTTGGTACAATAACGTCGCAATACTGCGACGAAACTTGAATCGTCGCAAATAAAATCGTCGCCAGAGTGCAGTTTTGGCCTAGTGCAACTTCCAAATCTCCAAAGAAGGACTCGTCCGATTTCGAGATCGTATTTACATCCCCGACGATCCAAATGTCCGCCGATTAATATTGACCGAAGCTCACCAAACCACGTACACTTGCCATCCCGGAGAAACCAAGATGTACCAAGATCTCAAAAAGCTTTACTGGTGGCCTGGAATGAAGAAAGACGTGGCCCGATTCGTCGCCGAATGCCTAGTATGTCAACAAGTCAAAGCGGAACATCAAAGGCCCGGAGGTCTACTTCAATCGAACCTAATTCCGGAATGGAAATGGGAAGCTATCACAATGGACTTCGTGCAAGGATTCCCGAAGACCCAAAGGGGATCCGACGCCATTTGGGTGATCGTTGACCGACTGACCAAGACGGCTCACTTTCTCCCGATCCGAATGACGTTCAATTTAGAAAAGCTGGCCGAACTATACGTCCGTGAAATAGTCCGACTCCACGGCGTCCCCGTCTCCATTATTTCCGACCGAGACCCTCGATTTACGTCCAAATTCTGGAAAAGTTTACACGAAACCCTCGGAACGCGATTGAACTTTAGCACCGCCTACCACCCCCAAACCGACGGCCAATCCGAACGAACTATCAAAACCCTAGAAGATCTTCTCCGCGCTTGTATTCTCGATTTTGGAGGAAATTGGGAATCCCGCCTCCCATTAATCGAATTTGCGTACAACAATAGCTTTCACTCGTCAATTGGAATGGCACCCTACGAAGCCCTTTACGGCCGCGAATGTAGGTCCCCACTCCATTGGGACGAAATTGGCGAAAGAAAATTCCTTGGTCCCGACCTAGTCCAACAAACCGTCGATATCATAAAAAATATCCGAGAGAAAATGCGAATCGCCCAAGATCGGCAACAAAGCTATGCCAACACTCGAAGGAATTATGCGATTTGGGAAAAAGGGAAAATTAGCACCGCGATTTATCGGCCCATTCGAACTTCTCGACAAAGTTGGTACTCGCGCCTACTGACTAGCCTTACCACCCAATTTATCCAACTTTCACAATGTGTTCCACGTTTCCATGCTTCGAAAATACATTCGCAGTCCAGACCATGTGTTAAAAACCGAACCAATCGAACTAAACCCTAATCTATCTTACGAAGAGAAACCTTCCCAAATACTTGATTTCAAAACCAAAACCCTTCGAACCCGAGACCTAAAATTCGTTAAGATCCTTTGGCAAAACCATACACCCGAAGAAACCACGTGGGAACGAGAAGAAGAAATGCGCGAACGTTACCCCGAGTTGTTCAGGTAACAATTTTGGGGACAAAATTTCTTTAAGGGGGGGAGATTGTAACACCCCGCCTTTCCAAAACCCGAAAACCCTAAAACCCGAAATTAATATTCCTAACTCGAGAATCCTTAGGTAATATTGTTACGTGATGATATTTATATGACTTACGTGTATTTAATTATGTGAAATATTTATGTGCTATATTTAATTGGTATATTTATTTGCTAGCAAGTTATGTGAATTATGTGAAATAGACTACTATATGCTATACTTGATGTGATAATACACTACCATATACATACACTATATATGACTTTACTTGATAGCATACATGCATACATACATAGATATATTTTACATGCATTGCTTGATTTTATAATATTATATTATAAATGTATATATATATAGCCGTATATGTGTGTGTGTGTTGGTCAAAAATAGAGGCTAATTAAATAATTATTTAAATTGCACCTATTTTAATCCCACACTCCTTTTCTTCTTCCTTCTCCTTCCACCTCACCATATTACTTGTCTTCCTCCCATCCATCCACCGAGACATCACCACCACCTCCATTCTTCATCTTCTTCCACCTCATCTTTTGTTTTTCAAAGAAAATGAAAAATCATTTCCATGTCTCCTATTTAACCATGGACTTTGATTAGCCTACAACACCATTCACCGAGAAAAAAATACACATCTCCCTTAAGAAATCAACTCCATCTTCTTCACCATCAAAATAGTTTGGCTAGAGCTTGGCATCAACCTTTGAAGCATTTTGCTTCGATTTTTCCTTCATCTTTTCTTTCGGTTTTAAGGTAAGAAATTCCGATTTCTTGCTGCAATCAAATGGCATCAATAGTATTAAAATGGTTTTCAAAATTACTTAAAAGATTGGGGAAGATTTCGAAGAAATTAGTACTTTTGTGGAAAAATGGAAAATATGTGTTTAATGTTGATTTCTTGTTCTTGCATGCATCATCTATGTTGGTAGTGGATATATACAAGTTTTCTTGGCCAAAATCATTAAAAAATTCGGATTTCAAAAAGGGTTTTCAAGAAAAGTAAATTTTTTTGAACTTTATGGGGTTGCATGTGTAGATCTTCAAAAGTTTTGGGTCAAATCTGTAATTTTTGAGAAGTCAGTCCTAAATGTGTTTTCAAAACTGTTTTCCAGCATTTAATAAACAAAAATTTCGGATTTAAAGAAGTTTTGCAAGAAAAAGTGATTTTTGAACTTTTAGTGGCCTTGCATGTATTGATCTAGAAATTTTGGGGTGAAATATGTAATTTTCGAAATTTATGCATAAAGTAACTTTTTAACTTGGTTTTCTGCATTTATTAAAGTAAATTTCATATTGTTAGGAGTTTTCATGAAAAAAATTGGATTTTGAACTTTTAGTGTGGTTGCATGTGCAAATCTTGAAACTTTGGGGTCAAAACTGCAATTTCCGAAAAATCTCTCATTTTTAAAGTTTGGATCTGTTTTCCAGCAAGTATTAGATAGGGAAAAAGTTTTCTTTGCAAAGTTTTCAAAGTAATTAAGGTCTCATGAGAGTTTTGGATTTTTAAAAGAAAAATGGAAATTTTCGAGTTTTTAATTTCAAGAAAATCCGAAACTTTGTGAAAATTTAAAATAATTTCAGAATCTGAAATTTGGGTCAGTTAGGAGTTCTAGGATTTAATTTGGGAATTTTTGGAATTTGTTTGCTATTATTTCGAAATTAGATCATTTTGCATGTCATGTATTATGTGTTGTGCTTTAATTTCCATGTTTGTGAATTAATAATCATGAATGACGAAACTTGAGATTTTGCACCTTGAATTGCTGCATGGATGTGGATTAATTTCTGTGAGAATTTATCGGAATGAATTATTACCTAGAAGTGGTAATAAGTTCGTTAAATGAAAGATGAGAAATGGGTGCATGGTTTGAATGTTAAATGGTGATGTTTTAATGTGTGTATGCACATGTGTGTGTGTTGAATGCATATGTGTGTGTGTGCTGAATGTGTATGTGGTGTGTGCAGTGTGTGGTTGTGTGTGTTTATGTGTGTGAAATTGGGGATTTTTGCCCAAATTATAAATATGTGGTGAATTGTGATATTTGTGTGATTTTGTGTCACTTGATTGATATTTGTGGTGTTACGTGTGGGTCATAAGCATAATTTTGAAAATATGCATTTCACGGTTTTTAAATTGGAAGATTAATGGAATACCGGGTAATAAACAACTCGGATATAGAGGGCCGGTATCCAACTAGGATGAAATGATGTGGTTTGATCCCACTTAGTGAAAACGGGCTCGTAACAGGTTTATTACTCAGGTACAGAAATTAATCTTTCACGGATCCGATAAACGAAAAATGATTTTTCACGATTTTCATAAAAAGGGCATTTTAGTCATTTTGCATAAGTGCGTGATTTTGTGTGAATGATGTGTTTTCGTGAGTTAGGTGAGTTGATCGGTTGTTGTTGTACGGAACGTGGGTAAGAATGGATATATAATATTATATATTATGTATAACGTATTTTCAAAGTTCGATATTACTCGGATTTCTTACTGAGCTTTATAGCTCATATAGATGTCTTTTAATTGCAGGTAATAGTGTTAGTAATCCTCAACCGGAATGGATCGAGTAGTGGATCGAGGTCTTGCCCGGGTGTTTGGAAGTTGTACGAGGACCTATGAACGATGCTAAAGTGTTCTGGTTATTCTCTTTTGGTGATGTAATATTAAATCTAACTACTTTCCTTTTCGTATCTTTTGAACTCAAAACCGGCATGGATCGTACTCAACTCCTATTATAAAATAGTTTGTTTCGTAATTTTCGTTATTCCCATGCCTCGATTAGTAATTTTCGAATTATTCACCAAAATACCCTTTCCAAACTCTGATTTCTTCTCGAACCGAAAACCGATAGTGATACTGTAGCACTCGAACGAAAAACCTCCTTTCGAAACTTGTTTCCAAACGAAACCTTTATTCGGCTATAGTAACCTAAAGAAAGATTAAAAAAAATGCAAAGTTTTTATAATTGCATTTTCGCCCCAGTCCAAAGTTTTAAAAATTACAAAGAGATCCATTGCTTCCGCTAGTTCAATGAATATTCCGATAAACCGGTTCGATTTATCGCCCGACTAGAAGGGGGGTGCTACAACGGCCGCGCGGGCCAATTTTCAGAATATTTTTGTTTTCTTCCATTTTTGACCTTTTTTGGCTCGTTTCGTACTTGGAACTCCCAAATCGTCAAGTTGTACCTAAAATACAATAAACCACTCATTAAGCATCATTAAATCAATAAAAGTATACAAAAATCCTCGTAAGAAAGTATACATTGAGTGTAGAAATATACACTCAACACACCCCCAAGCTTGAACTTTTGTTTGTCCTCAAGCAAAAACTAGCAACCTTCACAGCAACACTTTCAACAAATGCCTCTCATTACATAGATTAATGGTCAACTTCACGTTTTCAGAACTTGCAATTATCATGACAATTCTTAAAATTTTACAAGCTCGTAATTCAAAGATACGTATTCACTCACCCTTGCCAAAAACAACAAACCACGCTATCGCTTCAAGTATCCCATATTTGTAAATTAAAAATGGAGAAAATTTATACTTACATAATAATATTCAACTCCAAAGACTCACCAAATTTCTTTACTCGGCTAGTATCAAATAATTGAGCTATTGGGATCGTTGGGACTTTTTGGCTTTCAAATGTTGGGCTTTTTGGTTTGAGGTAGGAAATATGGGTATATGTGGCTATGCTTCTTGAATTGAGGTGATTACGCCAAATTGAAAGATAGGCGTTTGAAACAATGATATCACCTCTAAGGACTTTAATAAACTCGATTCTTAAGAGTTCAAAAGTCTCCACTTTTGCTTTTAAGACAATGGATCGAGCTTTCAAAACAATTCAACAACTAGTCCTTATTTCCCCCTTCTAGTCTCTTCTTATTTTTCTCTCTCTTTTTTTTTTCTTTTTTTTTTTCAACCAAGCTCCAAGGGAAAATTTATCAAGAAATCACCATTTAATCCACCCACTTTATTTCGGCTAAAAGAAAGTACACCGTTTCTCCAAGGCTCAATCAAGGTTCGAATGAAAAAATTTAAAGGTAGGCTGGAAAGGCTCAAACGGTTCAAAGATGGCCCAAATCACTTCCCAAATTGCTCAACGATTTAATATATCACTTTGTAAATTCCTAAGGCACGTTCTAAAACCGAATAGCATATGATATAGCATAAATTAATTCCACGTTTTAAAACACAAAACTTTTAACCAAAGCAAGACATAATTCGTGATTCCTAACAATGACTCATTCCTACGACACTTTGAATCAAAAGCTCACAAAAATTCGATCACAATCAAGATAAAGCAAGCAATTTCATCATTAAACATCAACCATCTTTCATCATCATGATTCATCGACGCATTTATCTCATTTTTTTTTCGAAAGCAATAACTAAAATAAAACAACTAAACAAAACTCCTAATGCATGCAAACTAAAAAATTAAGCACATAAAACAAGCAATTTTTCACCCCCAAACTTATAATTTACATTGCCCTCGATGTAATTAGCACAAAGTTCAAGGATAGAATACACCTGATTAGTCGAAAGGTCCTTCCAAGGGATTCACTCTTTGATGTTCGTTTACTCGACCTCTAACGTCCGATCCCTTAGTGTTTGATTTTCGACCTGAAAATTAAAACAAGATTAAATTATTAGTTTACGCATGATAAAATACTAAGAAAAAAAAAACAAACAAAAATACGAAAATCAATAAATGCTCGGGTTGCCTCCCGAGAAGCGCTAAGTTTTAAGTCTTCAGCCAGACTTTCCTTCTTGAAATTATTATGTCCAATCCAAAGCCTTGTAGATTGCGCATCCACCCATGAGCTCTATCACTTCAATTGCAACCAAGGCATGGATAGCATTGCAATATGTTAGGATCCACCTTAGCTTGTAGTCTTTTTTTGTTGTAATAAATCTGGACGAAGCCAAGATAGGATGTTCATCGGCCGCTCCCTCAAGTCGGTATACAAAAATCTCCAGTCTACGTATAACCTCAACCTCAAACACATTAGCTTTCTCATCAACCACTATTGATGCCTTCAAATCCACATTTAGATCAACGACATGGTCCACAACTAGAATATCTTCAATCATTACATCAATCTCCTTCTTCTCTAGTTCTGAGGTATCTTCGTGGTTTAGCTCGATTGACTTCTCAGATTCATCATGCTCAAGTGTCTTCGTAATTTCTGTTTCTCTCATATCGACACTATTTTCTGGACATGGAAGATTTTTCTCACCGCAAGCTTCACCCGAATTTTCTTTGATATAACCATTGCCGATTTCGTCTGGACTATTTTCAAAAGACTCCAATTTTAATTTGAGCGTCATCTCTTCCAATTGTATCTCCATGTTTTCAAATGATGCTTGAGTGGACTTCATGAATTCGCCAATGATGGATACCAAATCAAGTTGGTCATTAGTGGTTTGTTGCTGCGATGGATAATAATTTTGAAAATCATCAAATTGTGGCTCTCTATGTTGAAACTCGTTCAAATCTTGGTCCTGAAAGCTTTGCTCGTATGTGTTGGTGTAAGTGTTCCAATAACCTCTGTTGGTAATTTCGACGAAATTCGTCGCTTTTGGTGATTCTCAACATTGATCGGTGTAATGATTTCCACCACATGTTGAACAAAACGAAGGCATATCATAGGTGTTTTGGAGGTATTCGTCAGATGGAAGCCATTCATATCTCATTTGAGGTGCCCGAACATTGTAACCAGACATGTAACAAAAAAAAAAAAATTAAATGGCTGAAGTAAGAAAAATTGCTCAAATTTGATATTAGAATAAATAGATAATTTAGCCGTATTCCCCGGCAACGACGCCAAAAACTTGTTGGGGCTAAATACCTAACACGCAAGTGCACGTATCGCAAACAAGTAGTAAAAGTGGACTCGTGAGAGTCGGATGTCCATCCCACAGGGAATACTCAAATTATCTAATCCTAAGTACCAAATTCTAACAACTGTGATTTTTATCCAGCCTACGCAAAGTTGTCAAATTTAATCAACTAAATAATTAAACTAATTATGAAAGCAATTAAACACGAGAAAATATCAATAAAAACGGACCTAGGATTTTATCTCCCCCCTATGCAAGAATGGCTCACCCAAAACCCCTCAATTATAAAATATATGATTCATGATTATTAACCCGAGACACTAATTTACTCATAACCCGCTGTCGCGTGTATTATGAGTCTATTATTCATAATCGGTTCACTATATGTCTATGCAAACAAATTATGAATAAAGCATTAACTAACAAGTCTCGTAAATGGCTACCTAAGGTGATATCTGTATGTCTACGAACACCACATGCAATTGACACACTCATCCGGTGAAAACTACTCGAAGGTTCTTATACTTACCGTCTAATTATCAAAATAGCTTTGTCGAGTCAATCCCAATAATAACAGATAAAGCACATAAATTGATCAGGTTCATGCACTAACAATCATAACAAGTAGAAGAAATAATCATAAAATCATAATTGCATAATCTCAAGAAAACGGGTTCACCATCCCCACATAGGGTTCCAACAAAATCCTAGATTAAAAACTTAGCTACTCATGTTCTCTGCGAAAAACATAATAAAAATATAAAAAGAAATAGATTAAGAAGAGATAGATGAAAGAAGAATTGTGATGAAGATTTGTCAATTCTCCGTCTTTGTTTCTCCGTGTCTCTCGCTCCTTTTCCTCTAAGATTGTGTTCAAAAAGTCCTTTGATTCGTGCTTGGTAATTTGGGCTTAAATAGATGTCCCAACTTGGTAGAAAAATTTAGGTTTCCTTGTGTGATTAAAAGTCCAAAATTGTCTCTAGCGCGCGAAAATCAGTGTAATTCTCACACGGCCGCGCGAGAATCACCGAAATCTTCTGCCCTCATTCTGCAGTTGGCGCGGCCGCGCCAAAAATAGGCTAAATTTGGCACGGCCGCGCGGGCCAATTTTCAGCATATTTTTGGTTTTCTTCCGTTTTTGCCCGTTTTTTACATTCTTTGGATCGTTTCGTCCTTGGAAATCCCAATTCGTCAAGTTGTATCTAAAATACAATAAACAACTCATTAAGCATCATTAAATCAATAAAAGTATACAAAAATCCTCGTAAGAAAGTATACATTGAGTGTAGAAATATACACATAACAGCGTGCCTCAAACCTTTCCACAATCTCGTATTTTGACGGTGGTGGCGGCGATAAGGCGAGCAAGAGAAGAGAAAAGAACAAAAATGTGCAATTTTTTGACCTAGCAGATTCGGCCGTCAAACTCGTCGCCGCCGAGAGAAATCATTTGGAGATGATGTAGATAGGCCGTTTTTGTAATTGGGGCTGGGTTTAGCCTCGGGTTGTGCTGATTCTGAGTCTGGTATGTGGATTGCAGAAGAGGAGGTGATGGTGCTGAACTTGGGGGTTGGGGTTTAGGGGTGGGGAACGGGAAGAAGACAATGATTGTTTTTTTTCTTTTTTCTTTTTTTTAAGGACATAATATTTTCACATTATTAAGTTTGAATTCTGAAAATTACAATTTGGTCCTATAAATTTAGTTTATTCATAATTTAAGCAACAAGGTTTTTTTTTTTTTTTTTATAAAGGTGTATTTATGATATTTCACCCTAAAAAACTATAAAAAATCGCACAATCCGTGAGTGAGTGACACGATTTGGCTTTAGGGGTCTCGATGCTCTGACTTTGATAACACAAGGGGGTGTTGGTGAGTTTTTTTCTACAGACTGAATTTGACAATTAGAGATAACACATGGGTGGTATTTGCAATTAGCTCTATTACTTATTCCTCTCAGCTTAACGTAGACTATTTCCTTTTTTTTTTTTTTTTTTTTTTGAGTGCGCAATAGACATTTAATAACAAAAACACTTTTCATGGAGAAAAAGAAACGATCAAATATTTTCGAAGAGGTACTTTTAACCGGGAGATGTCATTTCATTGGGGAAAATACAGTTTTCGTCCCTCAAGTTTGTACCGAATTCATATTTGGTCCCCCATGTTCACAAAAAATACATTTGGTCTGTCATGTTTCAAAAGTTCAACACTTTTAGTCATTTTTGTCAAATTTCCATTAGCAGTACTGGAATCAAGCGTGTGCGTTGTAATGACTTAACTGAACTAACGATAAATTGATGGAAAGGACAAAAGGTGTTAAATTATTGAAACATGAGGTACCGGATGTGTTTTTTATAAATATGTGGGACTTAATGTGAAATCCGTGCAAACTTGAGGGACGAAAACTGTATTTTTCCCTCATTTCATTTGATATTTATGTGGAAATTCTACAGTTAGAGTTTTTACATGCATAAATCATAAGCCTGTATTTCTTAGAACTGTAAACTAGTCTTTCAGGGAACTGTAAACTTATGTTTCGGATATTTCCTTGATTTATTCGTAAGGTCTTTCTTGTAATAAATGTAAAAGGCAATTAACTTTACATAATTGAATTTGATGCTACTGATCATAAGCAATTCTGGAAATAACGTTCTTTTTTGTGTTTTACTTGTTTTTTTTTTTTTTTTTTCTTTCTGCAATGGCTTGTAACTTGTAACTTGTCACTGATAAAAAGAAGCGGGGAGTTGAGAAGAGTCAACTTCGATGCTTTCTTATTTACTTGAAGCTGAGCATTAGATATTTAATGGAGTTTCAATTTTTAAATTAATTGTTTTTATTATATTAATTTTATTATGAAAATTCTATGAATATGATGATGTACACTCAAAGTACTTCACTTATAAACTATGGTGCACGGAAACTTCAACCCACACTCGTTTCCACGTTTTGGAAACGTTTCGGAAATCAAAATTCCATGACACCTGTTGGAAATGTTTTAGGGCCATTTCCATAAATATTTAAAAGTTTTGGGGACGTTTCTGATAATAATGAAAAATTAAAAACACGTTTCCAGACAACAATTCCAAATTTCATTCTAAATAAAAACTCTGAAGTCGAGAACCACATAAGTGCGCGTTGGGGACGACGACAGTTGGAAACTACTTCATCAAACCACATTTTTTAATAGAGAGGAGAAGTGCAGTTGAGAACTTGAGAAGATTGCCAAGAAGATTGCCAAGAACTGTGAAGGACTCCCTGCAGCAATTATACAGGTTGGAGAAAATCTGCGTGGAAAATCTTTACAAGAATGGAAGACATTATCAGAAAAAGATGATCCACTCGTCATCACAAGATATGACGATACGCCACTCTCAAAGGCACTATTTTTTAGTTACATGATGTTGCATCGGTATCTAAAGCTATTTTTTCTGTATATGGGTGTGTTCCCAAAACATTATGGGATTTCTCGATCAAACCTCATCAAATTATGGGTCTCTGAGGGCTTTCTGGATACATACCTGGTGATTGAAGAAACTGCCGGAAACTACTTAGATCAACTTATTCAGCGAAGTGTTGTTTTGAGAGAAAAACACACTTCTGTCAATTCGTTTAGATCTAAGAACTGTAGATTGCATTTCACCTTTCGAAGTCTATGTGTTAGTGAAGCTAAAAGTGAAAAGTTTTTCCATATCCTGAAAAAATACACCGATTGTACTCCGGAGAACATCAGAATGCAGCAGCGTTTGTGCGTCCACAATAATGTTATTCTTGCTTTAACACAAGTTCATGAATGGATGGAGTCTGTTCCGAATGCACGATCTCTTCTGTGTTTCGGTCCAAAACAACAATATCCAGTATTGTTGCCCTTGTGTTTTAGATTTCTCAAGGTACTAGATGCACTTGCGATCCGCTTCTACGAGTTCCCACATCAACTACTTGCATTAGTTCACTTGACGTATCTTTCCATCACGTGTGATAGAGAGCTTCCCAACTCCATATCCACACTTTGGAATCTCGAGGTATTGATTTTCACTCGGCATCATGATATCAAATTGCCGAATAATGGTCCAGTTTATCTGCCTATAGATATCTGGAACATGCATAAACTGAGGCAACTTTATTGCAAGGGCTTCGACCTCCCACCTCCTCCGGATGATTCTCATCTTGAGAATCTTATAACAGTTTCAGGTGTGAGTGTTCACAGTTGTACCGTAGAAGTGCTTTCAAGAATCCCAAAGCTAACGAGAATATCCGTTCAAATTGAGTCAGCACACGACTCAACCGAAACGTTTAGTTTTTTCGGCCATTGAGCCCTTGAAACTCGAAAGAACGAAGATGTATACTCTAAAGAGTGATACCAAAAGATCAGTGGCGTTTTAGTTAATATTGTATCTTTCATCCTATAATCATTTTCAGTTCATTAACCATTATATATCTACCAGAGCAATTCTGTGTTGATTTTCAACTTAGCTGCACGATGAATTTTGCTTTTTCCTCTGTGAATTTTTGGTAAGCTTGATCCTTGAAAACGTTGAAGAGAGGTTTTGATTGATTTTTGTTTATCTGTACGTACAGGATTATAATAAATTCCAAATGGCTAATCGTGTGTTGCTCGGCGATTGAAATGCCTCAACTATTCAAATGAAGATGAAGATTCCTATTCGGCAAGTGTGGCAAAATTTCAAAGCTTTCATAAAACTGTTTATGATTTGATATTTTCCTGTTTTTGTAAACTTTTGTTTTTTGGGTGATCATTGAAACTTATGTTTTGGATATTTTCTTGATTTATTCGTGAGGCCACTCTTGTAACGTCAAAGGTAATTAATTTTACATAATTTTTACTTTTGCAATGGCTGGAAATTAAAAAATAAAAAGTGTGATGGATTCGATTCTATCATATGATTGTTGAATGTCAAAATGTACCTCCCTGTAAGTTGTTAATGAATATGGTTAAGGTATGAAAGCTCATTTCAAGCTCAAGTTCAACTCGTAACTCGCCTAGAACAAAAATTCTAAAATATGTATAAAAAGAACTAGGTTATTCGAGCTTGATTCCTTCGCTCAAGGCCTTGATAATCAGACCAAGATATATGTGTATTTATATATTTATTATTTTTTTCTAAAACTCATGAATGAAAATTTCCAAAAAGCTTAACAAAATTCGGTTATACCCCTTCTTGTTTTAAAGATTCAATCTAGAGAATCTGGAATGTGCAATGGATTCGTGCGCTCGATTGATTGGGTAAAGGAAGCAGATTATAATACCGTTTCGTCAACAAGACCGGGTAGATTTGTTTGGATATATAAGTTCCTGTTTTTCTGTACGGAGGCATATTTGAAATCAATGTCTCTAAAATTTGAACTAATCTCTGAATTTATATAATGGATTTAGAATTTTGTTTACATTTTTTGCACGAGCTCTATTACGGTACATGCATCGATAACTACAGTTAAGTTGTTTTCTCCAAGTCCTTTTATTGTTTTCGTTTTATCTTAGCTTGTATTTATACATACTGTTTTTGAATTATATATTCTAATTATGAAAATCTCAACTAGCTTTTTAAAATTTAAAACCTTGCTTAAAACATTATCAGTATGCATTAGTCACTTGAAATTTATATTTTATTTTACAAATACTAGTTTCAAAATGCTTACGGTTTTAATATGACTCGATCGATCGCATCCAGTTGAGCTAATATTTGTTCTTAGAGGGGTTTTTTGCAAAAACCACCCCTGTGTAATCTCGAATTGCTGAAAAACCCCTCGTGTTAAAAATATTAGCACAAAACCCCCTATGAAAAATAGTCAAAGCCAAAAAAGACCCTACGAGCTCGATGTGTTATACACTCGCGCTTTGTGCGACTGGGCCTCGTGTTTAGGAACTAGAAAGACCTAAATACCCTTTAAATCAATTTTTGAAATTTATAAACTTACCCAAAATATTTTTCATAAGCTCAAAATGAAGTTTTCAGAATTTTCAATTCAATCCCCACTAACTTCAGAAAAGCCCTCTCTCCAAATTGCATAGAACCAAATTGCAATTTTCACAATTTCTCAAAACTTCATCATCTTCTTCCCCTCTCCTTCAGATATGCTGCACGCCAAATAAAAAAAAAAAAAAAAAACAAACAAACAAACAAAAACCACCGATTCATCTTCATAACCTGCCCATTTGCAAAAGAAGAAAAAACAACAAAAGTTGCTTCCTCCATCTAAACCTGCCGGAAGAAAAAAGCACTTCAAGCACAAAAAACACAGGCCCAATACAATACACACACGCACAAAACGTAACTCGATCCAACATCTTGATTTACAAGAGATACGAAAGAACCCATCAAACATAAAGCATATTTTTTTTGGGGTGGGAAGGCAGATGGGGATGCGGCGGTGGTGCGGCCGTGGTGTTGGTGATGCGGCGGTGGTGCGGACGTGGTGGTGGTGATGCGGCGGTGGTGCGGCCGTGGTGGTGCGGACGTTGTGGTGGTGATGCGGCCGTGGTGGTGGTGATGCGGCGGCGTAGGGCTCGATGGAAGAATCGGGTTGCGGCAGTGGTGCGGACGTGGTGGTGGTGATGCGGCGGAGGACTTATGGAAGAATTGGGTTGTGGGAGGAAGACGATGGCCTGGGTTGACTTTTCTTTTTCTTTCTTTTTTTTCTTTTTGCATTTTGCATTTTATTTATTTAATTGAAACATAAACTATTAAAAATATGAGGGTTACTTTAGTCATTTCTTAAAAGTCAACTGCTAATTTCGAAATAAGGGGCAGTGTGCTTTGTCAAAAATAATATAGGGGGGTTTATGCTAATATTTTTAACATGGGGGGTTTTTTAGTCATTCAAGATTTCACAGGGGGTCTATGCAATTAGCTCGTTCTTAGAGTCTTTCAGGGAATAGTGAATTCATCGAAGAGAGGTTTTTGAAAGATTTTCTTTGATGATGCTAATTACTTAGATCACCTGGGGTAGTGTAGAAAACGAACTGGGAGAGCAAAGCGGATCAGTAGCTTGACAACTTGATGATCCTGAGGTACCTGCGATCATAGAACACGTGAACTAGGCCGGGGGTTGATCCGGCGGAAACCCCTCCGACGCTCAAGTCAGACGTGCTAATAGTGGAAATAGTCCAGAGAATACAGTTAATAGTATTACTCAGTTAATAGGACATACCTTAAGGAATGAATTCAAACCTTTATTTATAGCTTAGTTGAGATAGTCGGGCCCAAACCTTACTTGAAGGTGATTGGGCATCTGTGATAATGGTCTTCGATATTGGGCTCGTGGCCCAGTAGGTAAAGAAATTGTAGGCCCATTGGGTTGGCCCAATTAGACATATCATTCTTCATTGGTGTACAAGAAGTGAAGAGAATAAGAATACATTCCATGATTCATTCGTCAGGCCATTCTTGCAATGAATGTTAATAGGCAATTAATTTTACATAATTGATGCTACTACGGAGCAAATCTGGAAATAATGATGTTTTTGGAGTAGATAACTAACTATGGTTTTTACTTTTTGAAATGGCTTGACAGCAGTGTTTTGGAACCCGGATCGGACCGGTTAAACTGCGAACTGTTGTCTTTCCCGATCCAGTTTAATAGGTTGAACCGTAAAACCGAAACCCAATTGAAAACGGGATTTTTTTATACCAAAATAGTGTTTTTTATCAAGTTTTTTTAAAATAAATAAAATGGCTTAAACTCGACATATTGTCTCACAATTGGGATTTTTGGAATTGACTAGAGGTGAAAATTGGAATGGATATTTCTAATTCCACAATTCCTATCGGGTTTTTTTATTTTGGTTAGAAACGATATATTTTAATTGAATTCCGAAAATGCCGATTTTGGAACAATATTTTAAAATTTTAAACTATATTTTGATTTTTTAAACAATATTTCCGAAATGAGTTGATTTTTTTGGAATTTAAGTGATTTCGTTTTTATATTAATTAATTAAAAATAATAATTATAAAAAATATGTTTTAACAAGACGCAATGCGTTTTGTTGAAAGTCCATTTTCATGTAGTGTTGTAAATTGAAGGCATGTGAGAGGCACATGCCATTTTCCATCCAACTTAACGGCAAAAATTAACGGCGGACCAATTCTGTCAAAAAATGGCATGATTAAGGACTACTATTGTAACTCCAAAATGTTTAGGGACAGTTTTGAAAAAGTGAGTAAAGTATGAGGACGAAAAATGTAATTTTCCCGGAGTTAATATGTGTAAAATAAAATATGTTTTGTTTACTATCAAAATTAAATATAAATGATTATAAATAAGGGTAAATTACAACCACCCCTGAGGTATGGTCAAATTACAAAAAAAACCCTCATGTTTGGGTAATTACAACCACCCCTCAACTATAAATCTTCTTACACGTCCACCCTTGCGGTTTCAAATTTAGTGGAATTTTCGAGTATATATAGAATATTATCACTTTTCTACCCGCTTTATCCCATTCGAACTCCACATTTTGAAGCAAGATGATCATAATATGTGTTTTTTGGCTTGTATATATCAGATTGTGGTTTATCAGAAACTGTATTTTTACACAAAACGAGGACAAACTAGAGCACATTCCACGAAATCTGGATGATTATGTTGAATTTGACACCATAAGGGTTCAGGTGTAAGAAAAAAACATAGTTGGGAGTAGATGTAATTATCCAAACAAGAGGGGTTTTTTCGTAAATTGATCATACCTCAAGGAGGTGGTTGTAATTTACCTTATAAATAAAGGTCACTTTAGAAATAAGCCCATAAATGGGTACTTAAGGTGGGTGATTGTTAGGCATTGTTATAAATTGGAAAACATCTCGAATCAATTCAAGAACACTGGACTACTAGAGGTAGATGATTGCAACCCATCCTTTATGAAGAAAATGCGCGAGTGTCGATCCTTTTTGGGTGCAGAAGCTAAAGTAGGTTCTTCAAGTACGGATCTATAAAGGTAATTAATGGTCGTCAAATCTATGTAAAAAAATTTAGGGTCAATTCAATGGTACACTTGAAGAATCTAATATATAGATGATCATATCCTAGCAATTTCTTTGACTAGGACTATATATCTCTTTCTTTTTTTGTCAACACGAAAATACTCTATTTTAAAAACAGTATTGGACTTTATAATAAATTTTCTTAGTTTACAAAAACTGTTGCATTCTCTTCAAAGTGTTTCGAACCATTGAGCCGTTGAAACTCGAAAGAACGAAGATGCATACTCTAAAGAGTGATACCAAAAAAATCAGTGGCGTTTTTATCTTTACTTGTTACCAAATATTGTATCTTTCATCCTATAATCATTTTTCAGTTCATTAACCATTATATATCTACCAGAGCAATTCTTTGTTGATTTTCAACTTAGCTGCAGGGTGAATTTTGCCTTTTCTTCTGTGAATTTTTGGTAAGCTTGATCCTTGAAAATGTTGAAGAGAGGTTTTGATTGATTTTTATTTATCTGTGCGTACATGATTATAATAAATTCCGAATGGCTAATCGTGTGTTGCTCGGGCATTGAAAAGCCTCAACTATTAAAATGAAGATGAAAATTCCTATTCGGCAAGTTTGGCAAAATTTCAAAGCTTTGACAAAACTGTTTATGATTTGATATTTTCCTATTTCTGTAAACTTTTTTTTTGGGTTATCATTGAAACTTATATTTTTCGATATTTTCTTGATTTATTCGTGAGGCCATTCTTGTAACGTAAAAGGTAGTTAATTTTACATATTTTTTACTTTTGCAAAATAAAAAAAAAGTTTGTTGGATTCGGTTCTATCAAATAATTGTTGAATGTGAAATGTACCTCCCTGTAAGTTGTTAATGAATATGGTTAAGGTATGAAAGCTCATTTCAAGCTCAAGTTCAACTCGTAACTCGACTAGAACAAAGATTCTAAAATATGTATAAAAAGAATTAGGTTCATTATTATAATTATTAAAAAAGAAATTTCATTAGGTTCTGATAATTGGTGTGACCACTGGAAACAAAGTGTTTGGTTCCCACGAAGCTTAGATCTGTATGTCTTAAAAGACGAAGAGGTTCACACACACGCATTTCATACCGAAACGAGCATCTCATATGACTTCGAAACTTTAAACGAAAAGCGACAGGTGGCAGATGTTGATGCCTGTACCGACGATTTTCAGATTGTTCTGTCACCAGAAAGAAACGCTTTATATGGGGATATTGGTTGGAGATTTTTAATACTTAACGCCATTGAAAAAGCTGTAAGATTTATTCGAATTAATTATTCTTACCTCAAGTTCCCATTTACAACTTCGGCTTTTAACTTTTCGTTTGAATGTTTTTATTTATTTTCCTCTGTGTTTAGTTGCGGATGATAGTATTTTTTTTGGCAATTGCTATTGCCCGTCTTTCAAAGAGTTCGAATGTGATTCCTTTAGTTCGAATGTGCAGCAAATAGCTTCACTATGGATCGCATATCGAAGAAGGATTTGCTGTCTACAATGCAAGATCCACACCACAGGAAGGTTAGTAAACTGATGTTTATATATTCCAAATACTTCGAATAATTAATTGTCGAGCTGATTTATGGTATTTTGAAATATCCTCTTGACTATATATCATGGTCTCTCTCTCTCTCTCTCTCTCTCTCTCTCTCTCTCTCTCTCTCTCTCTCTCTCTCTCTCTCTCTCTCTCTCTCTCTCTCTCTCTCTGTATGGGTGTGAGAGAGAGAAAGTAGTAATAAGGCTCAATTTGATAAGATTTGCAGAAAAAATACTGGAGTTCATGTGGGTTGTGTTTTCTTGGGATCACTTTTGGAATTTCTGTGGATTGACTGCGTTGGGGGAAATCTACCGAACAGCCGATGAGCAAGAACCTCGTAACAACAACAACAACAATAATAATAACAACAACAATAATAATAAGGGCCAATTACGACCCACCTCTGAGTTATGGTTAAATTACAAAAACCTTTATCTTGTTTGGGTAATTAGAGCCATCCATCAACTATGTATTATCTTACGAAAATACCCCTTCAGAGGTAAATTTAGGGATGTTAAATTGGCAAAACCGAACCGAAATTTTGGTACGCAAACATTTCATACTGTTTGTCGAACTGAATATACAGTATTGCGTCGGTAAATAACCGAATTACATAAATATTATGTTAAAATATTTGAAAGGAGGGTAGTTATAATTACGGGAAAATTACATTTTTCGTCCTCATACTTTACCCACTTTTTCAAAACTGTCCCTAAACATTTTGGAGTTACAATAGTAGTCCTTAATCATGCCGTTTTTTGACAGAATTGGTCCGCCGTTAATTTTTGCAGTTAAGTTGGATGGAAAATGGCATGTGCCTCTCACATGCCTTCAATTTACAACACTACATGAAAATGAACTTTTAACAACACGCATCGCGTCTTGTTAAAACAGATTTTTCATAATTAAAACTTGATTGAAATTCGAAATTATATAAATTCCAAAAAAAAAAAAAATCGATATATATTGTTTTAAAATATTTTGAGAAATATTCTTTAAACAATTGAAACATTGTTTAAAAAAAATGAAATATTGCTTTCAAAATCAAGATTTTCGAAATTCAAATGAAAACATAGTTTGAAAATATAATAAAAATTCGATCCGAATAGGTGGGATAAGAAACCTCCATTTCAATCTTCACCCTAATTTAATAATGTAAAACTCGATAAATTGTTTCAAAATATTTTTAGAAGTATTGTCTAAAATAACAATATAATGTTTTAAAACCGAGATTTCTTGAATCCAAATCAAATTATTGTTTTAAATAAAATAAAAATCTGATCGTAATAGGCGGAGTAAGAAAACTTCGTTCCAATTTTCACCCTTATTTAATAATCTAAAACTCAATTTTTTTTCAAATTAAATTCAGAAATATTGTTTAAAAAATCATAATATTGTCTAAAAAATTAATATTGTGTTTTAAAATCGGAATTCTTGGAAATTGAATGAAAATATTATTTTAAAACAAAAAAAAAAATTCGATCAAACTAGGCGGCATAAGAAAACTCCTTTCCAATTTTCACCCATATTGAATGATTTAAAACTCGACATATTGTCTCACAATTGGGATTTTGGGAATTGACTAGAGGTGTAAATTGGAATGGAGATTTATAATTCCCCAATCCTATCGGGTTTTTTATTTTGGTTTGAAACGATATATTTTAATTGAATTCCGAAAATGCCGATTTTGGAACAATGTTTTAAATTTTTAAACTATATTTTGATTTTGTAAACAATATTTTCGAAACGAGTTGATTTTTTTTGGAATTTACGTGATTTCGATTTTATATTAAATTTTAATTAAAAATAATAATTATAAAAAATATGTTTTTAACAAAACGCAATGCGTGTTGTTGAAAGTCCATTTTCATGTAGTGTTGTAAATTGAAGACATGTGAGAGGCACACATGCCATTTTCCATCCAACTTAACTGCAAAAACTAACGGCGGACCAATTCTGTTAAAAAAGGGCATGATTAAGGACTTCTATTGTAACTCTAAATTGTTTAGGGACAGTTTTGAAAAAGTGGGTAAAGTATGAGGACGAAAAATGTAATTTTCCCTTATAATTACCCAAACAAAAAGAAAAAAGATAGCTTGTCATATCACACAAGGATGTGAAAAATGTCGTTCGAGTTTTAATAATACCGTTACGACTTCAAACGTGATTTTGATCATTTTTAGTTCCAACTTTTGCAAAACCCGAAAAATAGAATTTGTAGTATTCTGAGTTAGTTTTCTAATCCAACTTGAATCACCTAAATTGGATGTTGGACGAGAAAGATATACATGAATCAATGGATATTGCCCACAACTTTATGTATTGAGGTATCTAAAATTCAATATGTGACTCATTCATGCATAATTTTGTCACGCGGCATCCACTCGAGCGGATTTAACGATCCATTAAGCATCCGATTCCACAATTAGTTTGTAAATACCCAAATGATTGCATAAATGAAGCCCATCCAGAATAGCTTGAGTTTTTGCAGCAAACAATGATCCCTTTCCATAAAAATGGGAAAACCCTGGAATAAAAACCCCAGCTTGATCCCTTTATGAACACCCCCCCCCCCCCCATAAAAAAAAAATCCTCGCCATGCATAGGGCCGTCTACATTAAGTTTGAAATATAAATATTATTATGCCGCCAACGCCGCCACTAGGGTCGTCTCCACGCGCCGCCACAAGCCGGTGATCCGAGAAGGGCAATTCTGAAAAACTACTCTCGGATTTTCTGCGCAGTCCAGCGAGAAAATTCGCCATAAATCAACCAATGATTGGATGGACGTGAAATTTTGACAGCAGCTTCCGGACCCATTGATATACAATAAAGCGGAAGGAATTATCGATCCAGTCTATAACCATGGAGATATTGAAGTCGGAGCAGGCCTGTAATTTCAGATCAGAAAACATGTTGGATCAGTAAGAGTGAGAAGAGCAGCTAGCCATCTTAGAGGGTAAATCACACATACACCCCTAAGGTATGTTATAATAATTTATTTTAAGGTCCATGTCGTATCGGTAATTACAATTACTCCCTAAAACATTGTTAGAAACTCAACGGGATAATGCATTGGATACGTTATTCCTATAGAGTTTTAACGAACTATTAGTTTCATGAAGTCGTGGAGACAACACAGAGTTATGGGTGATTTAAGAAATATTGGGGGAGCCATCTCAACCCCTAACTCTATGTTGTCTCGACGACTTCCTACTGAAGCTAATAGTCCCGTTAGAAATCTATCGGAATAAGGTATCCAATGCATTATCCCGTTAGAGTTTCTAACAATATTTCAGGGGATAATTATAGTTACCGATACCACATGTAATTACATACCTCAAAGGTGTACGTGTAATTTACCCGAATATAAATTCATGGAAGTTTGCTAGTTTCTCAATTATAGGCACTCTTTTTCCTTTTTTAGTTTTTATTTAATGTGAAGTACCACCCAATTAATGAATTCATGCACCTCAACCATCCAACCCTAGATAATTAATTAGTCAAGTATATCAATTATTTCAACTAGTACTTCACATGTGCGTTGCACGGATGTCAGTTTCAAAATGAGAAAAATAATAATATTTAAATAATTATCTCTTTATAACAACACCAATTCAAGTAAACCAAAATGGAAGTAAATAAAAATAGTTATCTCTTAATTCAGAGATGTCACATATGAAATTCAATTAAATATTACAAAGAAGAATATGTGAACCCCGCGAAACACCATATGAAGATTATGTGAAATCATTTAAAACATATGGTATAACTTTATTTCATGAAATGCAATCTACTACACAATGTGAATCTTCTGCAAAATAACTAACTTAACAACAAACACAGTAGTACAAAGGTAACACAATAGATATTCAAATAACCTGCAAGTTTATCACTAACAACATTCAATTAGTGATGCACATTACTCAAACAACGACACAATTTATAAATATTGCAAAATAGATACGATGTATAAGCTACTACCAATAATGATACCAATACTGATACTAATATTGACACTCTGATACTAATACTATGCTGATGCTGACGCTGATGCTGATGCTGATGCTGATACTGATACTGATACTGATACTAATACTGATACTAAATACTGATACTGATATTGATACTGATATTGATACTGATACTGATACTAATACTAATACTAATATTAATCCTAATACTAATACTACTACTAATACTAATAATAATACTAATATTAATACTAATAATAATACTAATATTGATATTAATATTTATACTAATATTGATATTAATACTGATACTCGTACTAATACGTACTCATACTGATACTCATACTACTACTAATACTAATACTAATACTAATACTAATACTAATAGTAATACTAATACTAATACTAATATTACTAATACTAATACTAATACTAATACTAATACTAATACTAATACTAATACTAATACTAATACTAATACTAATACTAATACTAATACTAATGCTAATACTAATATTAATACTAATAATAATACTAATACTGATACTTACTGATACTGATAATGATACTGATATTGATATTGATATTGATACTGATAATGATACTGATACTGATACTTACACTGATACTAACACTGATACTGATATTGATATTGATACTGATACTGACACTGATGTTGATATTGATAATGATGTTGATAGTCATATTGATACTCATAGTAATATTAAAATTAATACTGATACTCATACTAATATTAATACTCATAATCATACTGATACTGTTACTAATATTGATACTGATACTGATACTGATACTGATACTGATGTTGATACTAATACTAATAGTAATACTAATTATACTGATACTAATACTAATATTGATATTAATATTGATACAGATACTGATATTGATACTGATACTGATACTGATACTGATATTGATAGTGATGCTCATACTCATACTGATACTCATACTGAAACTGATACCGATATTGATACTTGAATTGATGCTGGTACTTGTACTGATACCGATACTAATACTGATACGGATACTTATATTGATATTAATACTAATATTAGTATTAATACTAATACTATTATTAATAGTAATATTAATACTAATACTGATACTAATATTATTACTAATACTAATATTAATTCTAAAACTAATTTTAATGCTATTGAACTAATGCTAATGATACATATACTGATATTGATACAGATACAAATATTGATACTGATACTTATACTGATATTGATACTGATACCGATACTAATACTGATATTGATACGGGTATTGATAGTGATATTGGTACTGATACTGATACTGATACTAATACTGATACCGATACCGATACTAATATTGATACGGATACTTATACTGATATTAATACTAATATTTGTACTAATACTATTACTAAAAGTAATACTAAAAGTAATAATAATACTAATACTAATACTAATACTAATACTAATACTAATACTAATACTAATACTAATACTAATACTAATACTAATACTAATACTAATACTAATACTAATACTACTAATACTACTACTAATACAAATATTATTACTAATACTAATATGGGCAAATTACCAAAACCCCCCTGAGGTAAGCCTAAATAACAAAAATCCCCCCCACGTTCTCGTAATTACGAAAACCCCCCTTGACTAACGGTTGACCGAATTTTTTTAACCGAAAACGTGAAATGTCTATTATATCCTTCTGTTAAATATTTGAAAATAAAAGAAAAAAGCTGAAAAAGAAATTATTTTGAGGGTGGAGATTTTGCTGAGCTCCGGCGGGAGTTTTCCGGTGAGTTGCTTCTTGAAGAGGAAGAGCGATTCGAGTTTCGTGAGGTTGCTGAGTTGGGATTTGGCCGGAGATATTTGCTTCGGAAATCTCAGATTCCCCAGCTCCGGCGGTATTGCGCCGCCGAGGAAATTTCCGGCGAGGTGGATGAACTCGAGCGATTTGAACGAGTCGTACTCCGGCGGGATTGGACCGCTGAAGTAGCTTCCGGCGAAATTCAGCACTTTGAGAGACTCCACCTAAGAGACGTCGGCCGGTAGGTTTCCAGCGAAGCTGTTGCTGAACGCGTCGAGAACGACCAAACTCCGGAGCCGCGGAATCCCACTCGGAAAACCCCCGGAGAAATTGTTCCTACTGATGTCCAACGATTCCAGGTTAGTGAGGTTGAAAACACCGGCGGGAAGTTAGCCGGAAAACGAGTTATGACTCAGATTAAGATCGACGAGATCGGAAAACAAGCCAAACTGCTTCCCGGATAACGAGCCGCCGAGATTCTTCATCGACAGGTCTAAACCGACGAATTTGGAGGAATTGGCACTGCACCGAATCCCGGTCCAAGAATTGGTATTACAACTACCCCCTAAGGGTAATTTCGTGTACAAGGGCAAAATTGGTATTATCGGAGGAATATTCGGGAGAATCAAAAAGATTCTATCGAGTTTAACACCGTTAGAGCGATTTGTAAGATGTCTGCATACCTCATGGGGGTTTTCGTAATTACGAGAACGTGGGGGGGTTTTCGTTACTTAGGCTTACCTCAGGGGGGTTTTCGTAATTTGCCTTTAATTCTATTATTAATACTAATATGTTAATATTGTTCATGTTAATGCTAATACTAAATTTAATGCTAGTGCTAATCTGGATATGCTAATTATTATGTTAATGCTAATTATAATTGTAATTCTAATATTATTCAAATCCTTATCCTATTCATAATCATATTCATAACACTTATCATAATTCTAATCCTAATCATAATCATAATCCTAGTCCTAACACTAATCATAAGCCTAATAATTTTAATACTAATTATGCAAATGTTAATGCTAATGTTAATTCTAATAATAATAATCTTAATTCTAATTATAATCCCAAACCTAATGCTAATCATAATCCTAATACTAATACATGTCACTAATTATCGTATTAAGCATAATCATAATCTTAATTATAATTCTAATACTAATATTAATTATAATATTATATTAATCCTAATATTAATATTAATTCTAATATTAATTCATAATCCTAATATTAATTATAATATTATATTAATCCTAATTACAATCCGAATCCTGTTTCTAGTATTCATACTAATACTAATTCAAAGAATATTAATTGTAATTGTAATTCTAATTCTAATGCTAATATTAATCACAAATTCTGATTTTGTATCAATATCTTTTTTTGCAATGATCTATTATTTTTTTATAAAAAAACATTTATTTTCAATCTCGAACCTTTACATCAAATTTCTCATGTGTGGTAGCTGAAGCATCAAAAAACACATATTAAATATATTAGAAATTAATATTAATTATATTATCAAACACTGACATTAAAATTATTTATAATATTAAAAGGGTATAAGCAAACGTTAAGACGGAAAAGAACAATAGTCGTTGTTAATAAGATAAATTATGAAAATTCTCCCGAACTTAGGCTAAATTACAGTAAACACCCCACTTATCGGTGATTACCAAAATCCCCCTGATGTTTGTTTTTGTCTTACACGACCCCCTTATGGTGTGATTTTTTTACGGAATTTTTTTTATTCCATGTAATATCCCAAAATATATGGATTCTACCCTTGCAGACGTGACATTTCTTTTTTATCGTACTTTTTAAATACAAAAAAATACCCTCAGGGGTGGTCATGGTAATAATAAAAAATTGTGAAAGTGTTATTTACGAAGAATAAAGATTTCGTGTAAAGTCCCCTGAGGGTAATTTTTGTCTTTAAAAAGTACCATAAAGAAATGTCGCGTGTGCAAGGTATAATCAGCATTTTTCGTTGAATATTCCACGTAATAACAAAAATTCCTTGAAAAATCATAACATAAGGGGTCGATGTAAGACGGAAACAAACATCAGGGATTTTCGTAATTACGAATATGTGAGGGTGTTTTTCTTCATTTAGCCTAAGTTCAGGTGGTTTTCATAAGTTATCCTAGTTAATATACAACTTAAACTCATTTACACGTATAACCATATGTTAGAAACTAACATAAAGGCTGATGCTATTGAAAATAGATCAAATTTCAAGTAAACAAAAGTCACTGTAAAATGCTTATATAAATAAAAAAAATAAAAAAATAAAAATTAATTGATATACTAAATATATAGAATATGAAAGAATTTATGGTCCCGAATTCGTATTATACAGAGATGTTATCTTAAGTGTTATGACACTTGAACAAACATGCAGCGGAAATATAAAGATAAAAGAACAATACTCAGAATTAAAAATGTTCACAAGTAAAGACTTGTGAACTTGCCCTTTACAGGACGAAAAATATATTAAAATCAGTATTCCAAGAATACAAACAGAAGAGTGCGAAAACTTCTTCCTTATGAATGAATCTTTTTCAAGATCATTCTTACAATCAAATCTAGATACTAAAAGAAAAATATTAAAAATTCTAGATTTCAAAGAATGTACTCATAAGGAGTACGTAAAACAGATCCTAGAAAACAATCTAAAATTCTCGAGATTAATACTTTAGCTCTCTTTTGTTCTCTCGAAATCTATGTCATTCTTGAGTCTTGAGTTTGGTATTTATAGACTTGCCAAGCTTCCACTCCTCAGCCCATGACCTGCAAGAAAACCAACCACAAGAGCACTCAAGATAATGGGTTAGTGGGTTAGTTAGGAAGTTAAGATAAATTCCATAATTAAATCCACTAAGCACTACTTAACCCTACTTAGCCCACTAACTAAGATTTAGTTAAGAAGTTAAGAAAAGTTAAAAACACATTGTGAAATTAATTCACGTGTTTCAAACTCCCCCTTTTTAACTTTCTGATCAAAACTAAATCGTAGTCAAAGACTCCCCCTGAGATATTGCTTGAACTCCCCCTGAATTTGATACCATTTGAAAAACATAGAAACAATAAATTAAAACCAAATTCAGCAAGATAGTCCAACAAAAGAAAAAATCAAAGTGCAGTCCTAAACAAAAGTTCAGAGGGAAAATAAACAAAACACAAACAAAAAAAAATTGTTCATGAAAACAATCTAAAGTAAAATATCCAAAGTCTCCAAGGTCTCCTCAGTTTCAGCTGCTGCTCCTCCTCCATCACTAGATCCACTGCTTTCTTCTTGAGCTTCCCCCTCTTTCTTTGCTTCCTCTTCATTGACTCCTTGCTCTCTGCCTCTAGCATCCAAAGGATGAGATGTTCCTGCTTCAGTTTCATGATCTTTTTCTCCCCCTTTTTGATCAGAAAGAGCCTTCTGAATCATCTCCACCATGGACTGATGATAGGTAATCTGAGCTAGAGAATGAGTAAGCTGCTGCAATAGAAGATCTCTAGGAACAGACACAAGAAGGTTAGAAGTGTTGTCAACATGAGTTGCAACACCCTCAGTACCAAGATTATTTTGACCTGATTCAGTTGAGAGAAAATTATCTCCATTCCAGGGAAGATCTTGAACATGAGGAGCTCTCAGAAAATTTTGGGAAACAGTGATCATGCCTTGTGGAGTGTGAAGATATTCTGAATCATCTTGGCCCAAATTTTGAGAGAGTAAAATGGAGTAGATAAGAGAGGGATAGGGAAGATAAGTGGAGGGTGAAATTTTCTGGGCAAGATGACCAATAGTTTCAAAGAACAGTTTACCAAAATCCACTGGTAATCCCATCCCCAATTTGTACATGAGTACAGCATGAGGTTTAGTTACCACAGAGACATTTTTGGATGGAATCCAATTCATCACTGTGAGTCTAAACAAGACAGAGTAAAAAGCAGTGAGTTGAGAGACTTGAAATTTTCTTGGGTGTGCAGGCCAACTTCTTAAACGGTTTCCAGAAATAACTTTGCAAATCTCAGTAAAATCACCATAATTATCCTCATCAATCACAGTAGGAGTTTGTAAATGAGAGTTGATAATTTTGGGAGAGAAAGAAAAAATTGCATTGCGCACAAAAACTTTGCCAAAGTTTGGAGAGTTTTTCTTTAAAAAAGAAGTTTGCAAATTAGCATAAAATTCCTTCACAACCAAGGGATCATAAGAGCAGGCAATCTCAACTAGGTTAAGGATTTTTCTTTGGTGAAGAAAAGCAGTTATCCTATGCCTATCAAATTCTTCCTTAGAAATTTTCTTCTCCTCAATGAATTGACAATTCATAACTTGAGGACTCAACAGTGAATCAGATTCAAAATAAAAGTGAGGACTGAAGGCATTGGTTACCTCAAAAGGAGTTGACAAATTCTTCCCATCCAAGTCTGGTTCCTCTTCTTCTGAGGAGGCATCATCTTCTGAATCTTCAAGCTCATCAGGGACATATGCTGGTTCAGGTGATGCAGCAAGTGGGGCAACACCTTCTTCTTGCTGAGAAGAGTCTTCAGAGGATTCACTGTCAGAATCAGAGGAGGGCAAATTTTTGCGAAAAGCAGCAAGAGGAACCTCCCAACTGTCATCACTTTTCTCTGGTTCTTCAGGCTGAGGAGGAGTTGCATCTGCTTGAACTGCTGCTTCTGCCAGGGTTTCCAGAGGATCTCCATGAGGTGCTGATGGAGTTTCTTCTGTAGTGGTGAAGTCTTGAGCATCCACAGATGGAATGTCTACATGTTCTGCTGATGACATTCCAGAAAAATCAGGCATTTCTTCATCCTGATAAGGGCCAGCATTCTCAGCAGCATTCTGAGGAGCATTTTCTGAAACAGTAGGTGCAGCAGCATCTTCTGGAGCATGTGCAGCAACACCTTCAGAAACAGGTGCAGCAGCATCTTCTGTAACAGAATGTTGAGAGGCTGCTGTTGCCATGCTGGGCTGTGACGTCTCCCCCTGAGTTGATGCTGGAGAAGGTGAGTTGTTGGATGATGACTCGGAGGAGCTGGAGGACATGGCTTGAGCCTGTGGTGCAGCAAAGGTAGGATCCCCTGCTTCATCATCAGTTTCTTCATCTACTAGATGAAGACCTCTTCGTGGATTTGACTGAACTGGAGTGCGGCCACCTCTGCCTCCTCTTCTTCCACCTCTGCTTCCTCTTCGGGGAGAGTGTTCTCCTCTTCGGCGTTGTGGCACCGTAGTGTTCAGATCTGGAAAAGGGTTCGTGCGCTTGGACCGGCGCGTTGGAAACCTTTGCGGTGGAAGAGGGACCCACAAAATCAAAATTATCTGGGTCAATCGGGTTCAGCTCATCTCCGGGCTCAATGTAGCTGATTGGAACAGCGTCAAAGTTTATTGGATGAATGATGATGGCCAGATTTGGGTCTGCTGGTACAGGTGCTGCAGCATTGTTGTGAACATCACCATCGGCGGCTGGAGGAGGATTTCTAGGTGGGGATGCCATGATACAGTAGATAAAGGAAAATAGCTTCTTTGTGCTTTTGATTTTTGAGTGTGAATTTTTGAAGGATTAAGCACGAAATTTATAAGCCCTAGTTTTGGCTGAGGAAGGGAAAAAAAAAAAAACGAAGTGGGGAAGATGAAGAAGTGGGGTGCGTTTTTCTTGGAGAAAGTGTGTTTAAGGAGAATAAAATTTCCTTGGCAGTTTAAAGAAGAACCGTGACACATGGCACAATAAGGAGTGGACTTAGTGGAAAATAAGGAATTAATCCATGTACCCATGACCCATATAAATAGGGATAATTCAATAAAAATAAAAAATAAATACCGTAGCACTCATGAAATATTCACAAAAATAGAAAAACACATTTATTAATGATTAATAGAGAGAAAAATTTGCTGACAGGCATAGATACAATTATATATATTTATTATATTTCTTTATATATATATATATATATATATATATATATATATATATATATATATATATATTTTTTTTTTTTTTTTTTTTTTTTTTTTTTTTTATAATAAATATATAATTATATATAAACTCTTATTTTCAAGTCAAACAATTCACATGGAACATGATCAAGTGTTCAGTTTGAAGGTTCCTCAGTTACTAAGATATGACTATCAAAATAGAGGAGTTTGACTTATGTGAGTGTAGTTATTGGCTAAATGTTTACATGAAGCATGATCACGTTTCAAGGTGAAAGACTTCCAGTTACTGATTTAGAAAATAATACATCACAGTGAAGTCAATATTTAATGAAGCTAATGCTTCAGTAAATTGTGTTGCAGCTTAAGATATTTGATGAGGTGCTGCAACACGTTTCAGGACATGTTTATTGAGTACACATCCCGAGAGATTTTCTGAGTTTTGAAAACCTCTCATAATATAATGCCTTTGTAAAGATGTCAGCTAGCTGATCTTCTGTAGTAATGTACTTTAAGCACACAATATTTTTCTCAACTATATCACGAATAAAATGATGTTTAATATCTATGTGTTTAGTTCATGAGTGTTGAACAGGATTTTTTGAAATGTAATAGCACTTGAATTATCACAATATATGGTCAGGGTATCACTGGCTAACCCATAATCCCCCAACATTTGTTTCATCCAAATTAGTTGACCACAACACCCTCCAGCAGCTACATATTCTGATTCAGCTGTTGAAAGAGATACACAGTTTTGCTTTCTACTAAACCAAGAAACTAGATTATTCCCCAGAAAGAAACATGCACCTGAGGTGCTTTTTCTGTCACTAATATCCCCAGCCCAATCAGAATCACTGAAGCCTATCAAGTTTGTATTTGTGTCTTTGAAAAACTGAATCCCTAAGTCTACTGTACCTGCAACATACCTAATAATCCTCTTCACAGCTTTAAGATGAGTGACCTTGGGATTAGCTTGATATCTGGCACACACACAAACACTAAACATAATGTCAGGCCTGCTTGCTGTTAGATACAGAAGGCTTCCAATCATGCTTCTGTAGAGAGTGCTGTCGACATCTTCTGCAACATCATCCTTAGACAGTTTTTGGCTGGAACCCATTGGAGTTTTCATGTGCTTGGCTGATTCCAACTCAAACCTTTTGACCAGATTGAGAGCATACTTCTTTTGATTCACAAACATTCCTTCACCTGTCTGTTTGATTTGGAGTCCTAAGAAATAATTCAACTCCCCTACCATACTCATTTCAAAAGTGTGAGACATAGAATCTACAAAAGACTGCAAAAGGTTAGCACAAGTAGAGCCAAAAACAATGTCATCAACATATATCTGAACAATAATGATATGATTATTAGTTCTTCTAACAAACAAGGTTCTGTCTGCCTCCCCTCTTTTGAACTGTATTTCAAGTAAGAAGTCAGTGAGTCTTTGATACCAAGCTCTAGGAGCTTGTTTAAGACCATACAGTGCCTTCTTAAGCTTGAAAACATGATTAGGTTTGGCAGAATCTTCAAAACCCTTTGGCTGTTCTACATATGCTTCTTCATTTAAAACTCCATTCAGAAATGCACTTTTGATATCCATCTGATACAGTTTGATTTTAAGAAAGCAGGCTATAGCAAGAAGTAATCTAATAGATTCAATTCTAGCTACTGGAGCAAAAGTCTCATCAAAGTCTATGCCCTCAATTTGAGTGTATCCTTTTGCTACTAACCTAGCCTTGTTTCTAACAACTGTACCTTTTTCATCAGTTTTGTTTTTGAAGATCCACTTAGTTCCTATTACATTTACATGGCTTGGTCTGGGAACTAAGTACCAAACATCATTCCTGATGAATTGATTCAACTCTTCATGCATTGCATTGACCCAGAATTCATCCTTCAGAGCTTCTGCAATATTCCTTGGTTCCACTGAAGACACAAAACAAGTGGTTCCAGTTAGTGCACATTCAGAAGATAAATTTGCAAATCTTACCATATCTCTGTAGTTTACTCTCTCTTTTCTTCTGGTCCTTATTCCATCAAAGATATCTCCCACTACTTGAGTAGATGGGTGATTTTTCTGGATTCTGCTTGATGGTTCCTTTCTGCAGACATCGAAGGTTGGCTGTAATTCAGTCTCTGTAGGATGTGCTGAGTCAGATGTGGTGACACTTGGCTCAACACCTTCTTCTCTTAAGACTGGACTGTTTGTGTCTGGGCTCTCTGTGACAGAAGTGTCTTCTTCTGTTGTTTCTCTTTCAGCAATTAAGTCATCAACTTCATCTTCAGCTGTTTTACTGCGGAGATCAGCAAAGTCATCAAATACCACATTTACAGATTCAATAATGATTCGAGTTCTTAGATTGTATACTCTATAAGCATGACTGTTATTAGAGTATCCCATAAATAAACACAAATCACTTTTTGAATCAAACTTAGCTAGATGATCTCTATCATTTAGAACATAGCAGACACATCCAAACACATGCATGTATTCTAGATTAGGTTTCTTACCATAAAGAATTTCATATGAAGTCATCATAGATCCTAATCTTAGATACACACGGTTTGAGATGTGACAGGCTGTGTTGACAGCCTCAGCCCAAAACCTCTTAGACAGATTTTTTGCACTCATCATCACCCTAGCCATTTCTTGGATGGTTCTGTTTTTTCTTTCAGCAATGCCATTTTGCTGAGGAGTTTTTGGAGCAGAAAATTCATGCTTTATACCCTTTTTATTACAAAATGCAAGAAATAAAGCATTCTCAAATTCTTTTCCATGATCAGATCTTATCCTACGTACAGAAACTTGAAATTGAGTTCTAACAAACCTGTACAAATTTTTGAATACATCAAAAGTGTCTGATTTTTCTCTTAAAAAGTACACCCAAGTATACCTTGAAAAATCATCAACACACACAAAGACATATTTTTTACCACCTAGGCTTTCTACCTCTATAGGACCCATAAGATCCATATGTACTAGTTCAAAACAGATAGTGGTACCAACGTGTTGCAACACTTTGTGTGGTACTCTGGTTTGTTTTCCCTTCTGGCACATTCCACATATAGGAATATCCTTGATCTTGAGATCTGGTACTCCTCTTATAGCATTGTACTTGTTGAGCAGCTTCAGATTCTTGAAATTTGTGTGGCCTAGTTTCTGATGCCACAGCTCTACTTCACTTACTCTTGAGCTCTTGCATGAGATGGTGTCACCTGTTTGATAGCAATTATCCATTGATCTGGAACCTGTAAGTACACAATGATTTTGATTATCAAACACAGAACAACAGTATTTATCAAATTCTACACGTAGATCATCATCACACAATTGACTGATACTGATGAGGTTTGACCCCAATCCTTCAACATGTAACACATTTGAGAGTTTTGGAAGCCCCTCAATACTGAGTGTTCCACGTCCAACCACTTTGCCTTTAGCTCCTCCTCCATAGGTTACGCGTCCTCCATTAAGTGTGTGGTAGTTTGATAGAAATTCCTTGGTTCCAGTCATGTGCCTAGAGCATCCACTATCAAAGTACCATGAACCTGAAATGTTAGCATTTAAAGAGGTGTATACTGCCTTGCACAAAAGTTTACCTTTGGGAGTCCATATTTTACACTCCTTTTTGGTAGATTCTACCTTTTTCTTTGAGGTGTTCCTTGAAGTGTTGTGGATTATTTTATACAGCATTTTGTCACTGCTGAGTTTTTCACAAAATGGACAAATGTGTCCTGGTGAGAAACAGTAATGACAAACATAACCTCTTATTCTGGAATCTGGAGTGGTGACTGTGGACTTCCTGCAATCCTTTCTGTTTGCACCTTTTTCTTTTACAAAGACAATTTCTTTCTTCTTAACTGGCTTCATTTGTTTTTTGAACCCTAGCCCTTCATGTTTGTAGTGCTTTTCCATTGACACAATCTCTTCGAGTTTAGTTGTGCCAGTGTTCATCCTCTTGATTGCTAGAGTTGCCTTTTTTAGTTCTTCTTTCACCTTTGCCAGTTCAAGATCCTTCTTGGTGATTCCAACCTCCAAGTGTGTGATTGTTTCTTTGAGGGAGGAATTTTCCTTGTTGGCTGCATCTAGAGCTTGAGTCTTCTTCTCCAGGTCAAGAGTAAGTTTTCTACACATTTCTTCCTCATCACTAGTTGCTTCAATGCTGGATTCTGCTGCATTTAAAGAAATAGAGTTTAAACATGTATAATGATCAGTGTTTAACTCAGAAATTTCAGTTACTGAAAGTGTTTCAGAAAGTGTTGCAGCATCCAGGGAGACTCTTTGTGATTCTGTTTCAGAAGCATTTCCAGTGATATATCTGACAGAGAGAGCTTGTTTAGTGGATTGCTGTTCCTCTGTTTGTTCAGGTTGCTCTTCCTCCTCATCACTGACAGCACAAATCAAACTCATTCCTCTTCTTCTTAAGGTATTTGCACACTCATTTGCATAATGTCCAAATCCTGAACAAGCCCTGCATTTAATGTGATCTAAGTTAGGTGGTTCAGAATTTGAACGAACAAATGAAGAATTTTTAGAAGTGTTCTGAGAAGGTGTTTGAGAAAATGTTCTCTGTGAAGTAGATCTGTTTCGGGGCTGAGTTTGTCGATTTTGCGAAGAGCCATCTGGAAATAATTGTCTGGGCTTGATTCCACCTCGCCTGTATGCCCTATTGAATTTCTGAATTTGGAATGCAACATTGTTGAGACATTCCTCTGCATCATCATCAAACTCCGGAGCAACATCTTCTTTCTCCAATTCTGCCTGAAGTGCATTTGAGATAGCCTTTCCTTTCTCCTTTCTTTGATCTTCGAAGTTCATCTCTCTGGACTTGAGACTTCCAATTAATTCGTCCAGCCGTAGAGATGATGTATCTTTAGCCTCCTCAATAGCAGTAACCGTCATGCTGAACCTTTCTGGAAGAGTTCTCAATACCTTATTTACCAGTGTCTCGTTGCTTAAAGGACCACCTAAGGATTGAAATTCATTAGCCAAATCAATCAACTTCTCATTGTACTGAGAAATTGTTTCAGTTTCCTCCATTCTCAGTCTCTCAAATTTGGAAGAGAGTAATCTGAGCTTGGTTCTTCTGACACTATCTGATCCTTCACAATGTAGCTGTAGAACCTCCCATGCATCATTTGCAGAAGTGCATACTGAGATCAATTTAAACATTGTTAAATCTACTGAATTGAAGATTGCATTCAACGCCTTGGAGTTTTGATTCGCATTTGATAGATCATCTGTTGTCCACCGTAACTCTGGTGTTGGAAATACATCCCCATCTGCATCTGTGATTGTTGGTGCCTTCCATCCAGTGAGAATGGATCTCCAGGCTCTCTCATCAATGGCTTTGATGTATGCCCTCATCTTGACTTTCCAGTAGGTGTAGTTTGTGCCGTCGAGTACAGGAGGTCGCATAGAAGCAGTCATCTGAGTATCCATCACGAATTCGTTTCTGAAAAAGAAAAATAGGAACTAACACTTAGTATACGTCAAGTGTTGGCTCTGATACCAATTGAAAGAATTTATGGTCCCGAATTCGTATTATACAGAGATGTTATCTTAAGTGTTATGACACTTGAACAAACATGCAGCGGAAATATAAAGATAAAAGAACAATACTCAGAATTAAAAATGTTCACAAGTAAAGACTTGTGAACTTGCCCTTTACAGGACGAAAAATATATTAAAATCAGTATTCCAAGAATACAAACAGAAGAGTGCGAAAACTTCTTCCTTATGAATGAATCTTTTTCAAGATCATTCTTACAATCAAATCTAGATACTAAAAGAAAAATATTAAAAATTCTAGATTTCAAAGAATGTACTCATAAGGAGTACGTAAAACAGATCCTAGAAAACAATCTAAAATTCTCGAGATTAAAACTTTAGCTCTCTTTTGTTCTCTCGAAATCTATGTCATTCTTGAGTCTTGAGTTTGGTATTTATAGACTTGCCAAGCTTCCACTCCTCAGCCCATGACCTGCAAGAAAACCAACCACAAGAGCACTCAAGATAATGGGTTAGTGGGTTAGTTAGGAAGTTAAGATAAATTCCATAATTAAATCCACTAAGCACTACTTAACCCTACTTAGCCCACTAACTAAGATTTAGTTTAGAAGTTAAGAAAAGTTAAAAACACATTGTGAAATTAATTCACGTGTTTCAGAATATATAGTATATACGATCATTATACATTTTAAACAAATCAATTGATATTCTTAACGTTTGGTATTAAATAAAGTGAATAAACGAATTTAATACCAAAGATTTAGAATAACATTGTTATATTTTGAAATATATAAAATCAGTTGTTTTTTTTAATCAATTGATTAAACTTAACTTATGTTATTCAATTTATTAGAATAATCATGATAAAGTTTGTATTTTAATTAGTATATAATTTAAAAGGCTAAATCAATCGTAAAATTTATTGTCACCGGATTCAGTGAAGAAAAAATAACTGGTTAAATAATAACATGAAATTCATGTAGTATTATTTTCAATATGGTAAATAATGGGGAGTACATTACTCTACACATAGTAGAAAAAAAATAGTGTCAATTTTCGCAATATTGTAAATTCGAACATTTCTTTTTCTTTTTTTACAGATAATATTAATATATAATATTAAATTAGTAAAAAAAACATATTATATGGTCATGTTCATGTAAAATGTATCATATCAAATAATTTATTCTGCAATATTTTGTTAATATAAATCCAAGTTTATGAATTAAAATACAAAATTTCCGTAACACCACCAATCACATGCAATTATAATAAGGGAAGATTTTAAATTAAATTTAACTAATTTCAAATTAAATTAGTTATAAAATTTTAAAAAAGTTATTTAGAGTTTCCAAGAAAGTTGATATATTTAGAGCATTTTATAAATGGTAGGATATAAATATATTAATAAAATAATTAAATATATTTAATTATTTTAATTTTGTAAAATGATGACATGTTTTTTGATGATTTATTTCCACCAATCAATTCGCCACTTGGGATGAAATTGAGACATATCACCAATTAAAATTGCTAAATGTCAATCAATTAGGTGTGGAATTCAACTTTTATATATTATATAGATTCTACTATTCAACTCATAGTATATCTTGAGAAGGGTATGTGACAATGATGTCCAACTAATCATCATTTTCATAACTTATCCCATGACTAATTTTATTAATTGAAAAATACTATAAAGTGTAACAAATCATGCCTGTGACTATAGTACCAAACCCTCGTTTATAATATAATAATTTATGATTATGCATACTAAATTGCTAGGCAATTAATAAACAAGAAAAAATAGAATCATGATTGACCCTCCTATTAATTATTTGACAAAGTAGATATATGACCAAACACTTATGTTTAATTGTGTTTGAAAAAAAAAAAACACTTATGTTTAATTGTCCTTATCGTATTGTTAATGATTTTGTAAATGGAAGTTTGGTCTCATTTACTTCTTGATGTAGCTAGATGAAGTGTCGTGTGTGAATGATTTATAAGTCGTATTAAATCATGTATCTTGAAATAATAAAAATTAAGTGTCGGAGTGTAATCGTCGGGAATTTCATGGCGTGTCACATAGCGTGTTAAGTGGTTTTGCGGGAAAGACGAACAAGTACCACATTCTTAGGTCAACCCGAAGCTCGTGGCATTTGAATATGCGTTCTTAAACAACTCTCCAATTCGACCTTTTGAACTACTCATTTCAAGTGATCCCCAATCAGGTTGGCTATGAATCTATTTTTCGAAATCTTATATATAAATTGAGTTAACGCTAGAGCAAACCTAGGGTAACCCTAATGGTATTTTTATAATTTTTTTTTCTCCACTAATTTTTTAACTAACTTTTCTTTTTATTTCTTTTTATTTCTTACCCCAAAGGAACGGTTCCACTTTTTTTGGGTTCTTTCCACCTACACCCGGTGATAAATACCGGTATCGGGTGGGTCTTCTACTGATACGTGTTATATTTAATTATTTATTATATATTCCTCATCTTAGGTTAAGTTTTAGGGGTTTTAGATAAATACAAAAAAGTACATGTGTCAGCAGAAAACCCACCCGTAAGATCGAAGGAGCCATTTCTTTGTTATTCTCGTGAGCTGATATTCTCGTGAGTTACCTATTCTATGATATACGTTTTTGAAACTTTTGTCGCGTTAATCCTTGCACTGCTTATAAAGAAACTATACGTATTATTATTCTATTATCGACAGTTAATATTTTCCCGATGCAGATAAGCGAGATCCTAGACTCGGAGTTATTGGGCGAAGGGCTTATTCCGACTCTACAACATGCACATGATAACCTATTAGTCGAAAACCCGCTCACCGTTCCTTACAGAGCAACAACTTACGGTCAGGTAATAAATACATCATCGTTACCGTTTTCTCCAACATTATTACACTTGTAAATATTTGTTCGTCGAAGTTATTAAATTCCCGTAATTTTCTTGATTACCTTTCAGCTGGTCGAGTGCACATATTTACGGGATATGCATGATTTAGTTAATAGAGAAGCAGAATTATCGGACGGTATTCGTCTTGTTCCGAGTGGGATGGCTGGTATTTTAGGCGTCAAAAAGCAGCAGCAATTTGCAATGCATTGTGATGCACTTAAAGAAGAAATCAAACTGGTAACGATTACGCAATTAACCGAGAGAATATTCCTTCAACATAAACAAATGTTAGTTATTCAATCGAATTAATATATTATCTTGTGCAGCTTTCGGAGCCTTTTAAAGTTTTCGATTTTGATTTCTGGAGACGGCCGGACAGTTCTTCTGAAACCGAGATGCATATAAAGACTACGAACGATGGTACAGTTCATGCTATCATCTCATGGTACACGATTCAGCTCATAGGTCATTGTTTTTCGTGTATTATTCAGTTTTATTTTTCTTTTTCCGTTCGTCTCTGTGTGTTTTGTGTGTGTATTTTGTACGACGAGAATGTACTCAGTAGGTCGAGTTACGAACGTTTTTTCGTCTTTCAGGTGGTTGCTTCAGCTAGACAGTGAAGGAACAATCTTCTATTCCACAGAGCCGAATTGGATACGATGTCCTGATGATGTAAGAGAGTTGGAATCATCTTCCAATAGTAAGTTCATTATTATAATTATTAAAAAGTAAATTTATTTTTAATTATCGTCTTTCTTGCAATGAATTAGTGATGTAATAATAATATTGTACGTTGTGCTTAATTAGGTTCTGATAATTGGTGTGACCATTGGAAACAAAGTGTTTGGTTCCCACAAAGCGTAGATCTGCATGTCTTAAAAGATGAAGAGGTTCACTTACACGCTTTACATACCGAAACGAGCATCTCATATGACTTCAAAACTTTAAACGAAAAGCGACAGGTGGCGCATGTTGATGCCTGTACCGACGATTTTCAGATTGTTCTGTCACCAGAAAGAAACGCATTATACGGAGATAGTAGTTGGAGATTTTTAATGCTTAACGCTATTGAAAAAGCTGTAAGATTCTTCCATACTCGATAAAATATAATCGGCTTGATCCAAGTATTATTAGCTGTTTAATAATTTATTTTATTTTTCCCATTTTCAGTTGCGTCAAAGAACCGATCCCTTATGTTTAGTTGCGGACGATAGTATTTTCTTGGCAATTGCTATTGCCCGTCTTTCAAAGAGTTCGAATGTGATTCCTTTATTTCCGGGACTTGGAAAGAAGGGTTTGCAATATCTGCACAAGGTTTGTGCAGCAAATAGCTTCACTATGGATCGCATTGAAAGCATATCGAAGAAGGATTTGCTATCTACAATGCAAGATTCACACCAAAGAAAGGTAAATTAAACTTACGTTTAGATATTTCAGTTACTTCGAATAATTAATTGTCGAGCTGATTTACGGTATTTTGAAATGTCTTCTTGACTATTTATCATGGGTTGTCTCTCGTTTTTTTATTTATTTATTTATTATTGTTATGTATAGCTATTGGCTTTAAACATAAAAGGTGCATTTTCGTTTTTTCAGATAAACTTATTGGTTGCGGAACCGTTTTACTATGGAAATGATAATGCACTTCCATGGCAAAATCTGCGATTTTGGTAGGTGTTACCTAATTCATGATCCAATTTTCCAATGCATAATTATCAGGAAATTGCATAGTCACGTTTCTCGTCTTCATAATTTCATAGGAAGGAAAGAACTTTGCTGGATTCGATTCTATCAAAAGATGTGCTAATAATGCCTTGTAAAGGACTGTTGAAAGTTTGCGCAATGTACCTACCCGTAAGTTGCCAAGGAATATTCTCTCACTCGAATAATATCTATACTATACCAAAACCTAAAGACATCATTTTTTTTCTTCGATTTTCTGCAGAACCTATGGAGAAGTCGATGTTGTCTGAAAGAAGTTGAAGGGTTCGACCATTCAATCGTAAATACCACATTGGGAGCATGTGGAGATTTGCCCCTTACTGAAGAAAGTCCTTTTCTGCCCTTTTACGTTTGGCAGTGTGGAGAAACCAAGGTATTCTTGTTTTATTATTACGATTTTCGATCCGTTGTTCTTTTTTCTTCTTCTTAATAATGTTATTGTAATTTGTGTTTCAGATACTCAGTGAAACGGCCACCGTCTTGGAGTTTGATTTTTCAAAACCAATGAGCTCGTGTTCTGGGAAAACTCCGGTATTTTATGAAACAATAACCGACTTGAATATGTATTTTTGTCTGATAAGATATGAGCTTGAGCTCGACTCGATTAGAACAAAAATTATAAATCAAGTATAACAAGAATGACGTTATTATATATGTATGCATGTATCTATTTTTTGTTTTTCTAAAGCTCGATAAAATTTCCAATAAGCTTAAACAATCTCGGTTCGGTTCATTTATGCCACTACTTGTTTATCAGATTGAATTTAGAGAATCTGGAATATGCCATGGATTTGTGCTTTGGATTGATTGGGTTCTCGAAGCGGAGGATAATACCGTTTTGTCAACAGGGCCAGGTATGTTTTTTTTTTTGGATGAATAAATTAATACGCTCAGTGCTAGTATTTTTATTTAAACATTCTAATTTTAATCAACTCGAAATTTGGTGTTGTTTCCTTTGGTAAGTGTACGTGTTTTCATGAAGTTTGATTAATACTATACTGTGAATATTTAAGATAAACGACATTGGAAACAAGCTGTGAAGCTTCGGGAAAATTACAGTTTATGTCCCTAAACTTTACCACTAAAACGATTTATGTCCTCAAACTTTTCCATCCACGAAATATGTCCTCCAACTTGCCATTTTTTAGCAATTTATGTTTTGCCGTCAATTTCATCAGTCATCTTTGACGGAAATATCACGTGTGGCGCACGTGATGTTGATATGGCTGTTAAATGTGACGTGGAGTGACTTATGGCAGTCAAATGTTGATCCGACACACAAACCAGTCGACATCCAATTTCTAACTCACTCCTTCAATTCTCAATTCTCACTCCACTCTTCATCCCATAAACACTAGCTATCCAATTCCAAAATATCTTTCAATCGCGTAAACCTACTCCCAAAATGTCCAATCAAATCTGTGTTAGATATTTTATCGTATATACATACGAATTCCCAAGAACCAACATGCTTGAATCAACGAGAATTAAACAGAAACATAAACACGGAAGCGTACCTTACATCATGGAATCAAATCTTCGAATCTCCACTGGATTCGGGACAGGTCTTCCAAAGAATCCGCAGTTCCTTATTTTTCTCTCTAACGATGGATTTTAGAAGAGACGGAATGATTGCGTTTCTTTGGGGACCACGACCCTTTATATAACTGTAGAGTCCAGTTATATTATAATTGTGATTCAGCCCCATCAATAAATCACAATTAAGCCCTAATTGTCTCTACACATTAGGCCCATAATTATAGTCTAATACCCATAAGTCCAACCCAATAATCTTTATTATATCACAATTAATTTGGACTTTCTTTTAGATAGCCATACACATTTACTTCACATATGTGAGCCCACATAATTATTGAAATAATTCCAACAATCTCCCACTTGGGCCACATATGCTATATATCTTATAAATGTGTATACCTTATGAGCTCAAATATTGCTATCATATAAAAAAAAGGTATTGCTTACAATCTCGTCCATTGACCATACTAATATAGGACTAAAGAGGCTTTCGTCACATTGATCGTGTCTAAACCCAACAGTAATCACATATACCAATATAGCCAAACGACATAGATCAAATCATGGTGTGTAGCATGGAAATTACATACTAATGTGATCTTAACATGCCTATTTCCAACTGGTCCTACTTTAAACTTTATTGAGACCAAACCTTTACATAATTGTACAAAGTGTAGCCAAATGCTTTATTTCTGCAGAAAACCAATACACAAAATTGTGTCCAAACATATCATAGAGCTACCAAAATGTATTTATATGTACACATACGTACAAACTCCCACTGAACCAAAATATCCTTAAATGATATAACACCTACATGAGCAATGCTCATGAATACCTCATGTGTTAATCCTTTAGTAAGCGGATCCGCAATTGTGGAGTTTATCTTAATATGCTCTATGTACTGTTCACTTTGTACCTTTAACAACAAAGAACTTTCACAAGCTCTTGTTGTTGTTCGGAAGTATAGCTGTTAAATATTGTCACCGTATAACTTTAATAAAAATCAACATGTGCAGCCTAATGACAAGTGTTTCTAGCTATATTCAAAATAAGATGCCAAAATTTACCATAAATTCTTAACCATCGTGAAAAGAGCTTAAAGTGTTTTCTTAACACCCATGACGAAATAGCTCAATCACTTAGGTCTACATTAACCAAAATGGATCTATACTTTATACACGTCATAAAAATCAAAATCATGAATAAACCACACGATCTCCCAAAATATATGATTTTGATAAATGAGCATATGTATAAAACTTACATTCCCTATAATTACTGTATAACCCATTTGGCTGCTTTGCTAAATGATCCACTTTATAGGGTTATTCAAATATCTGCCTAACTTTATGCACGTCTTAACCGAATGCGCACATTCTTTTAAAATATTTATTGGGCATTGAAATGAGACTAAACAAGCCTCATTTATTGTGAGATTATCTCCCACTGATCCTTGGGTATGTACAATCATTAACTTTATTTATCTCAAAATGCATATGAGATAATTAGCTCAGGATTGTAACATCATTAACGGGAATTTTAATTTCATTAATGGACTACTTTAGTTTGCAATCAATATCCTTCAAATCTTTAAATATTAAGATTTTATGGTTGCACTTTATTGTTCCATAAACGTTACCATTTGAGAAACATATTCCTTGTGTCCATAAATTTCTTAATAGAGTCGATATGAGTGAAATCTTTAATGACTAAACGTATCATATATCTTTCAATATTGCCCATTTGAATTACATTTGGTCTCAATTATTTGTAACCAAAGAAATTCACACCTTATGGCATTTCGATAAGATCCTAATGTCTTGTCATTCTAAATTTCAACTCATCTTTAATGCTTTATTATTTTAAGGTTGTTGAGTTTGCTCTTTAAGTAACAATTATCAAGACTTGATTGGGGAATTGTTCAACATTGTCTTATCAAATCTCCAAATCTACTTTTCAAACAATGACAAGTATAAAGACATGTACATTGTCAAAAGCAGTATTAGGAATCGAATTGACTTATCTTTAGAGACAATGTCTATAATCTAAATTTCTCCCCTCAAACTCAACATCCTTAAAATATTTTAAATTTCCCCTTTTAAAACATAACATACTGCAGCACTTAATGTTTCTCCTAAATATACCTTAGTGAAGAACAATGACTTATCATACTTCCTTGAATGTCATTGAATGTTCTATTCTTGAATTTTGTACCATTTTAAATTGCTTATGCAAGATTTTACTGTATGAGACTTTTACTTAAATTATAGGTCAAATTTTGAATTATGAAATATACCAAACTTAATGTTTTCAAATGAACAAATTAACTAAATTTGTTCAAGAGAAAATCTAAATCCATCTAATGACGGTACCAAATGTCTATTTCATAATTCAAAAGAAAACCTAAGAGTCCTCATAGTCTCAATCCCAAATCTTACATAACCTTTATAGATGTATATCTTTCAACATCAATTAAATGTTGGTTATGTGAATAACCCTTTATATACACATTTATGTGAACAGTGTAACCCAGGATCTATTCACTAAATGTGTCTAGGTACAAAGTCAAAATATATTTTAGAACAGATTAAAGTGAGAAACAAGCATAATTACGTTATTCAACGTACCTCAGATGTAAACTGCAATTATAATGATTTATCTTAAGATGTACTAGTCAAATTAGCACTTAGTCTTTTCTCCCTTAATTATTTATTCTTCGTGTGAACGGTCAAAGTTTTATTATTTATGTTTTACAACAAACCTTATATTGACCATTCACGTAGAAAAATAAATTAAACCATATTCACTTTCAAGTCAGCGAAACCACACTAACTGAAGTGCTATAACTCAAAATGAGATTAGACTATTACTTAATATGCTTACTTATGTTCCTTTTCTTTATACCTTATTTAAACAATAGATATCAAAATCTAATTTGTTGCAACTTTATCGTTTTAAAATAAAACGTATCCTTACTATCTTTAAGGAACCTTCTAGTACGTAGCCCCAAATTAAACCTTATGCCCCCAAAAAATTATTTAAAATGGATGCACCTAATGATCTTAAATTTTATAAATAGAACGACGATATACTCTAGGTTCTTCTATTGTTCTATCCAAAAACAAATTCAAGATCTATGCACCATAATAGGTAATAATAAAAATATTTGTGCAATTAAGCACAAAGTGTTATAGGCAGATAATGTGTAAGCATATAAATAAATTAAATAGAGAACGTAAATAAAACCAATATACTCACATTATAATCCAAATGTGACTTTTCAATTTTAAATAATTATGGAGTACATCTCAAGATGCCTAGCACAACATTAATATCATGTCTTTGGACAATAATATTAACTGTAAGTGGCACTCTCGTTGTAGTAATCAAGTGCTGACGATAAATCCTGTCAAATAATGAGCCCATCTTTGGATGTCACTTATTATTCACATGGAAACTTAACAATTGTCACGCACTTATTACCACAGTTGCATATGTGGTTCGGCCAAATATCAACCTACCTTTGGGTATAATTAAATATTCGCATGAATTCACATATACATAACATCTTAACATTCTCAATAAGCTAATCTCCACAGAGAGGTCACTTTGGTGGCTTCATGCTTCAATCAGTTATCTTAAAAGTCAGACAACTTAATAACAAGTCATTAGATGTACCCAAAAAATTATTTAGAAATTTAAAGTCGTTGTTGAACGCCAAGGCTCTAATGACATCACCTAAGCGCTAACAGGCTGTATCCAACACTAAGGTTGCCTCACTGTATTGTTTTCGAATCAAATTCAGCAATATGGTTATTCATAAAAATGAGTATGAATTGAAAACATCGAATCCATCTTTATTTTGAATGTGAGCTAAAGATGGTGTGGGGCTCACAATTCAATCTTATTTAGATTTAGTGGCCAAAATAATTTTTTAACCAATAAACCTAACCTTATATGGATTGAACTAAATTAATAAACTTAATTAGACTTAAATAAAAGACTTGAGTCAAATATCGAAAAAGTCAATCCTTATTTGGTTAAAAATAACCACTATCCATATTTTGACTTAATTACGATGAAATGACAATGGATCAGAAGCTAATTAAAAATTAATTTGTATCCTTAATTTTGACCCATTACTCAAAAATTTAGTCTAAACGGCATAAACTTTATCATCTGAAAATTCCCCAAATTAGCCTTAGAAAACCGAATTTGAAATTCAAAATGAATTTCACTTTATTGACCAAACAAAAACTTAAATGAGTTTAAAATAATTCACATATTAGTTTGGTCCCTCAAAATAATTGAAATATTTAAACGGCCCCAAAACCTTAAATTAACCATTTTATTCCTTAAAAAATTGCACTTGCCCCAAAACCAGAAAATCTTTCAACTTAAAGGACTGAATTGAAATTTCGAAAGAAAAACCTTTGAGAGAAAAGGGACCTAAGATTCAGAAATACTTGATTTGAGATTTATAATATATTTTCGAAAAATATGACTGTTTTGAGAGAAACTTTAAAAGCGGGGACTGAAATGCAGTTTTCAGAAACATTGAGGGCCCCGAAACAGATTTTTTTTTTTTTTTTATTCTTTCAAATTGACCCCGGCCCAAAATCAGGCATAACCAAGATACGGGCCAAATCGAAATATTGCTAAATATCTTAAACTTAAATTAGGGAACTGAATTGCAATTTTCCGAAACTTAATTAATCCTTCTACCCTAATCTGCCAATCCCGCCGCCACCACCATGCCTCAACGCTGATCATTGGCTGGCCAGAAAAATGGCCCCGCCGCGAACGACTATGGGACCACCATCCTAATCGGCCGTACACCACCGCCGGATACGCATAACTCACAAGCACCCACGCCACCGAAATCCACCGTCGGCGCCCCGGCTGCCCCTTCTGCGAATTATGCCGCCGTGGCGAGACCGAAGCTCCATCGCCGCCCGAAACTTTACGACGAAGAAAGCCATAGGGCCGCCGTCGTCTCAGGTTTGAAACTCTATGGCGATGGAGGGTTTTCTTTATTCCATATTCAGATTCAAGTAACAAAATTAAACCAAATGGGATCTGAAGTCTGAACATTAATTGGTGGCATAGATTGGAATTGTGGTCGACATAAACAGATGACCGTCGCCCCTAATTTCACCTTAGATTTGGAATTTTCAAATATTAACCTTAAAACCTTAATCCGAATTTTCAAATTCAGGGGACCTAATTTCGGATTTAATATCCGACCGGAATTTTCATAATTAAATTGACAAAAAAATAGGTTTCATATAATACTAAATTCTAGATCAGCATAAAGCCCAATTTTCAGAAATATGAATCCATGGAAAAAATATATATATCACATAATACCGAATTGAATACTAATCTTAAAGAGAATTCCAATTCATATATGCAGATTATTGACCGTAATTCTTAAAATATCAAATCCGTGAACATAGATTTTATTACGCTGCAACATATATAATTTAACCCATGGAAAATTCTCAATGATCCAAAACATGGTGGCTCTGATACCACTTGTTAGATATTTTATCGTATATACATACGAATTCCCAAGAACCAACATGCTTGAATCAACGAGAATTAAACAGAAACATAAACACGGAAGCGTACCTTACATCATGGAATCAAATCTTCGAATCTCCACTGGATTCGGGACAGGTCTTCCAAAGAATCCGCAGTTCCTTATTTTTCTCTCTAACGATGGATTTTAGAAGAGACGGAATGATTGCGTTTCTTTGGGGACCACGACCCTTTATATAACTGTAGAGTCCAGTTATATTATAATTGTGATTCAGCCCCATCAATAAATCACAATTAAGCCCTAATTGTCTCTACACATTAGGCCCATAATTATAGTCTAATACCCATAAGTCCAACCCAATAATCTTTATTATATCACAATTAATTTGGACTTTCTTTTAGATAGCCATACACATTTACTTCACATATGTGAGCCCACATAATTATTGAAATAATTCCAACAATCTGCATTAATGGTCGAAACCATATGGAATTCGAAGTCATAAACCCATAAAAAATGCAAAGTCTCACATTGCAAGAGCTATTAAATTGAAGGTGCCGCGCAGGGAGTCCTGCTTTGGGCGATTCAGGAGAAGAAAATGACGAGAAGGTATGATTCCTCAAAATTCCCAAAATCGAAATTCAAAGATATCAACTTTGAAGAAACTTACCAATATCGAAAATCGTTGCTCGATTGTGATGTTCCAGTTCCAAAATTGTTCGAAATTCGCGAAATTAGGGTTGGGCAATCTTGTTGTTGCGGAATTTCACCTCAATTCGATACTTCGTCCGAGGAATTTGGGGTAGGATTTCTGCATTTGGTTCAACAAAATAGGGGCAATGAGAATTGGGGATTTTAATGACAAATTGGAAAATTTAAACAGAGGGAGAGAACCACATGTCACTCCACGTCATTTTTTTCCGGCCACGTCATCTTGGGGTGTCAGCCAAATCGGCTTTTAATGGCCAGATCAGCATCACGTGCACCACACGTGATATTTCCATCCAAGTTACCTGTCAAAGATGACGGCATAACATAAATTGTTAAAAAGTGGCAAGTTTAAGGATATATTTCGTGGATGAAAAAGTTTGAGGACATAAATCGTTTTAGTGGTAAAGTTTAGGGACATAAACTGTAATTTTCCCTGAAGCTTCTGAAGAAGCCAGTTAAAGTTAAAGAGGGTCAATTTTCGTCGACAGAAATCGAAGCATTCTTTGATCCCTCTAACGGTGAAGTCATTCTACAACATGCCTTCCTCATGAATCATTGTTAGCATCTAATATTATAATAAGTTTCTTTTAAACGGTCTTTGACCCTTTTTTTTGTACAATATATTTCAATAATCATCGACCCTAAATTTTTGAACTAATATCTGATTGTTTGTGTTGGATTTATAATTTTGTTTGCATTTTTGCACAAGCTCTATTACTGTTCATGCATTGATAACTAATTGTTGGTACCTATTTGAAGTAAAAAAAGAGTAAAAAGCAGTTTACCCCCTAAACTAAGGGCGGTTTTGCACTTTGTCCCCAAACAATTTTTTTTTGCACGTTTTTACCTAAACTTGTTATCTGGTTGCACGATGCCCGTTTTTAGGCAATTTTGGACGGAATCTTAAGCACGTGCTAATAACGTGAGTTGGGCAGGGATAAAATTGTCACTTCACTTACAATCTGATCTAGAGTTCAATTATCCTTAGTTTTTCCTTAGTTCAATTATTCTTAAGCACGTTTTGCTTTCTCTTACTATAATTTTTTCTTCTGTCCTGAAGGTAATGGAAGCATTATGCGTAAAAAAATAAAAGGCCCTGTTTCAAAATTCAATAAAAAAAAATAAAAAAATTGATTAATTGGAACTTTGTATGATTTTCCTCCATTTTTTCTTTTCTCTAGTCTGGCAGCACATTGTTAATAGACCCCATTGGTTTTCAATTAACACACGCAATTAAGAGAACCCCTCAAATCATATCATACTAAGGATAAATTCGATTATTTATTAAACAATAAATAAGCAATTGAAATCAATCGAGAATATGCAGCAGGTCGTCAAGTTCGTAGTCGTCCTTACAATCATTTTTCGCCTCCGAGGCGACAATAGCGGTGGTGGCAGCAGCCGGAGGTGGATCAGCGGGTGGCCGTTCAGGTGGATCCAGCGGAGGTTAAAGAGAAAAAAAGGGGAAGAGAAGATTGCATTTCACCTTTCGGAGTCTATGTGTTAATGAAGCTAAGAGTGAAATGTTTTTCCATATCCTGAAAAAGTACACCGATTGTTAGCCAGAGAACATCCAAAGCCAGCAGCGTTTGTCCGTCCACAATAATGTTCTTGATTTCACACAAGTTGATGAATGGATGGAATCAATTCCGAATGCACGATCACTTCTTTGTTACGGTCCAAAACAACAATATCCAGTCTTGTTGCCTTTGTGTTTAAGATTGCTCTAGATACTAGATGCACTTGCGATCCGCTTCTACGAGTTCCCACATCATCAAGTTCTTGCATTAATTCACTTAAGGTATTTTGCCATCACGTGTGACAGAGAGCTCCCCAGTTCTATATCAAGACTTTGGAACCTCGAAATCTTGATTTTGGGTCAACATCATAACATAAAATTGTGGAATAATGGTCCAGTTTATCTGCCTATAGAGATCTGGAACATGCATAAACTAAAACAACTTTACTGCAAGGGCTTGGACCTCCCAACTCCTCCTCATGGTGATTGTTATCTTGAGAATCTCTTAACAGTTTCAGGTGTGAGTGTTCACAATTGTACCATGTAAGTGCTTTCAAGAATTCCCAAGCTAAAGAGAATAGCCGTTCAGATTGAGTCAGCACACGAGTCAATCGAAACCTTCAGTTTTTTTGGTCATTTTGCCACTCGCTATGATGAATTTGAGTCGTTCAAATGCGTTGTTGTAAATCCTAATCTAAGCTCTCAGGTTGTTCGTTGTGTTCCAAGATTTCCTGTGAACATTACAAAGATAAGTTTGCATGGATGTGGATTACCGTGGAAGAATATGGGAGTGATTGCAGCATTACCATATCTTAAAGTGCTCAAACTACGTCGGTATGCCTTTTGTGGCCCTCACTGGATAGTCAACAATGGACAGTTTCCCAGGCTTAAGATTCTTATACTTGAAGACTTGGATATAGAGCAATGAGTGTCAAACAATAAAGGGCTTCGGAGGTCGGGACTTTATCCGGAACATGTGATTGTTAGGCATTGCTATAAATTGAAAAACATCCCGGGTCGATTCCTTGCCGGCTTAGTTGAGGTGGATGATTGCAGCATATCCCTGGTGGAAAAAATGCGCTACTGGCGATCCATTTCTGATACTGACGTTAAAATCTGTTCTTCAACTACTGATCTATAAAGGTAATCAATGTTCGTCAAATCTATGTGCCAAATTTTAAGGTAATGAATGGTTTTTTTGAGATTATTTAGAAGAAGGTCTTGAGCAAGACTGATGTTGCAGAACAATTATACACTTCTAAATATACATTAGTTAGCTAATATTAAGTATGCTATTTCCCAACTTCCAGTCTCCTAATCCATTATTAGTAATTAAAATTTAGAAATGATACTTAGATCATGCTTTTATTTTTGTAAACTAATTTATTTTTTGTCGGTGTACAATAGACATTTAATAACAAAAACACATTTCAAGAAGAAGAAAAAAAAAACAATCAAATATTTACCAAGAGGTACTTTTAACCGGTAGATGTCATTTCATTTGATATATTTTATGTGGAAATTCTTCGGTTAGAGTTTTTACATGCATAAATCATAAGCCTGCTGACTTTCTTAGAATTGAAAACTAGAGTGTTTCATCGAAGATAGGTTTTTGATTTATTTTATTCACAGGAAGTGACGAGAATAAGAATAAATTCCAACCAAGGATGAAGATTTTCTATTCGTCAAGCATTGCAGAATCTCAAAGAGAGTTGTGTTCATGATTTGATATGTTCCCTTTGTGTTTATTGTTTTTCTTTTCTTTGTTGGGGTGTCATTGTAATAAATGTAAAAGGCGCAATTTTACATAATTGAATTTGATGCTACTGATCAGAAGCAATTCTGAAAATAATGTTGTTTTTGTGTTTTACTTGTTTTTGCAATGGCTTGTAACTTGTAAGTGATAAAAAGAAGCAGGGGACTTGAGAAGAGTCAACTTTAATACTAGTAAATGCACTAGTAAATGCAGCGCATCTTAAATATCAATCTCTAAATTCTTTCATTAATTAAGATATCAAAAAAAAAAAAAAAAACATAATAAAACTTTGGAGAGTTGTGATTTTCAGTAAATTTGAAGTTTAACAACTATGGAAACTAGGCTTGTTAAGTTGGAGTCGAGACTCATTCGGTGGTGTCCAGAAAAGGATCAAGGATCTTAAGGAGGGAATCGTGAAGTTGAAAAAACAGGTTCTTACGGCTGATGTGAGTTCTAAAATCAGTATTATGTCTTGTGAACTGGAGGAATTACTAGACAAAGAGGAGATGATGTGGAGACAACGCGCTAAAGTCCATTGGATGAGAGACAAGGCGATAAAAATACAAAAAAAATTCATGCTAAAGCCTCTTCCAGACGAAAAAAGAACACCATTGTGGGTTTGTACGATGCTAATGGAACATGGTGTGAGGAAAAAACAGACCTTGAAAACATTGTTTCCGAGCATTTTCATTCCATATTTACGTCAAATAATCCGTCAATGGCTGCGATGGATGAGGTCTTGGGTGCTCTTGAGTCTCGGGTCAGCGATGAAGTGAATGGGGTTTTAGGAGAGGCGTATACAGTGGAAGAGGTTAAAAAAGCGCTTGATGGCATGCACCCCTTAGAATCGCCAGGCCCCGATGGTTTCCCTGTGGTTTTTTATCAGCGTTTTTGGAGCATTAATTGGCAGCGATGTTACAAATTGGGTCCTAAGGCTTCTAAATCATAAAGAATTACCCGAGGCAGGTAATTTCACGCATATTGTTCTTATCCTAAAGTGTGCTAGGCCGGAACCCAATTTCGCCCCATCAGCTTGAGTAACGTGGTTTACAAGATTGCCTCTAAAGCCATAGTGAACCGGTTGAAACCACATATGAATAATATTATTTCCGAGACTCAATCATCTTTTGTTCCGGATGATAATATTCTTATTGCATATGAGGTGGTTCATTATATGAAGAGGAGTAAAGCTGAACATATGGCCGTTAAATTGGATATGAGTAAAGCTTATGATAGAATCGAGTGGAATTTCCTTCGTCGAGTAATGCTCAGGCTTGGGTTCAAAAGCGAGTTTGTTGAGTTGGTTATGCTATGTGTCTCCACGGTCACTTATTCTTTTGTACTAAATGGAGTGTCTTTCGGCTTTCTTAAACCAGGGAGGGGATTACATCAAGGTGACCCAATTTCACCCTATCTCTTTCTATTTTGTACGGAGGCATTAAGTTCTTTGGTTAAAAGAGAAGAACATCGTGGAAATATTGCGGATTTGTTGGTTTGCGCTCGAGCTCCCCGGGTATCTCACTTACTTTTTGCCGATGACACTATGATTTTTGTAAGAGTTTATTGCATTTACTACCCCCGTGAAAATTGCAATTGCGCGACTCCCCCTGTCATAAAAAAATTAGCAAATACCCCCTAAGAAAAAATGTCAAAGCCATTTAGGTCGCTCAGAGCATATCGTGTCCGACATGCGCATCTCCAGTGATTTTTTATGAGAGTTTTGTTAATGAAATGACAAAAATAGCCTCACACAAATAAACATAAACTCAGTTGGGTTTGATTATGAATTATCTAATTTCTTATGGATCAATTTGTAATTTATAAAGTTCTTTTAAAAACCCTCTTATTTAGATCCAAAACTCAGATTTGCAAGTTCTGAAGGTGCAAGAAACAAGAAAATGGCGCTCCGGCAGTCAAGAAAGGGGCGGCAGCGGCGGTGGTGGAAGATATGAATCTATAATTATTTCTAACTCCAATTTATCTGCTGCTAGTACTAATTACAGAACTGGAAGATGGTTTTGGTCCATAAAAGTACTAAAGCAAATGGTGGGGGGTGGCGGCGACGGTTGGGAAGAAGACGAAGATGTTTTTTTTGGGTGGAGTCGCGGGGGTGGTTTGACGGGTAGAAGATGATGTCTCTTCTTTATTTTTCACTTTTTTTGTTCTTTTTTAATCTTTGTTTATATTTAATACAATGGAAATGAATAAAATTTCAAAACAAATATAGAAAACTCTAAATTACAATATATTTTTAACCAAATCAGTTAAACTATAGAAATTTTACGGAAATAAAATAAATAAGAAACCAAATTGTGTTTTCAAATAAAAAACTATTACAATAAAAAAAAATATATCTTTTAATTGCAGAAACACCCCCGAAGTATTTTGGTCTTTTCACAGCTGGTCAATGGGCTAAATATAAATGGGTCGAATGTGCATCCTAAAAATAAGCACAGGCGATATTTGCTAATTTTTTTATGATAGGGGGGAATCGCACAGTTACAAATTTCACAGGGGTAGTAAATGCAATAAACTCTTTTTTGTAATGCTAATGTTACTTCGGCTGAATGTCTTAAAAATGTTTTGCAAATATACGCCGAGGCCTCGGGCCAGAAGGTGAATTAGCAAGACGACTAGTACAAATAATATTTCTTTGATTCGCTCGATAATTCCCATGGAGGTGGTTGATAAACACGATAAATATTTAGGCCTCCCTTCCGCCTTAGGAAAATCAAAACGGGAAGGTTGGTCTTAAGAAAAGGTTGGTCTTACTTCAGCAAGTTGCTCCTCCTTGGCTCCTTTGATTTCATGGAAATGGTTATGGAACTTGAATCTTCCGAATAAAGTTAAGATCTTCCTTTGGCGATGCTGCAAGAACCTTCTACCCACTCGACAAAATCTTGTAAAAAGACAAGTCTTTGATGATACCCTATGCGAAATATGTGTTGTAGGTGAAGAATATGTCATTCACAGCCAGTGGCGGAGCCACCCTTTGGCAAGGGTGGGCTCCAGCCCACTCTCATTTTATAAAAATTTATACTATATATTATATCTATATATAATTAGCCCCCCAATAGTTTAATTTAGCCCACCCAAGTAATTTAGTTTAGCTTATCTATCAACAAATTTATGTTATATTAGTTGAAGTTTATAAATTGTAGTTATTTTATGTTAATGAATAAAAAAAAAATCGGGGGCGCTGCCCCCGAACCCCCGTCAATGTTAAGCCCACCCACCCAAGTAATTTAGTATAGCTTATATTAGTTTAAGTTTATAAATTTGTAGTTATTTTGTGCTATATTTTTATGTGAATGAATCAAAAAAAAAAAATCGGGGGCGCTGCCCCCGAACCCCCGTTAATGTTAAGCCCACCCTGTCTCGAATTCCTGGCTCCGCCACTGTTCACAGCCTATCTTTATGTACGTTTGCTAGACAAGTTTGGGCGCTTAGTGGAGTGGCGTGATCAATACATTGCCCGAATGATTTCTCTTTTGTCGACTGGATTATGAATATGAAGGATCAAATCAACAAATCCGATTTTGAATACTGTATAGTATTTGTTGGGCTATTATATGGCATGCAAGGAACAAGATGTTTTTTGAAGATGTTCATCGATCGGCTCTTGACGTTATCGTGTTGGCAAAGAAATTCCTTGCAGATGTGCATGGGTCTGCTGCAGAGGTGCTTCGCCAGAAGCTTGGTCCATCTGTGAGAACATTGAATTCCAGCTGGGAGGCCCCATCCAAGAGATGAAGTTAAAATTAATTTTGATGCTTTTCTAACTTCGGCTGACCATGGCTGCGGTTTGGGAAGTTTGGCGAGGTCGGCTGATTGAACTTGCCTGGGTTGGTTCTTTACTTGGAGCTCATCTCTCCTCGACTCTATTTCAGCCGAGGCAATGTCTGCTCTAAAGCCTTAGAATTTGCTCGTGGTCACCGGTAGACCTGACCACCGGTTCGGTTAGAACCGGAACTGGAACCGAAAAAACCGGTTCGGTTCCGGTTCCTCATTTTTGGAACCGGGAACCGACGGTTAGAACCGCGGTTCTAACCGTTTGAACCGGTTTTTCTAAAAAAAAAAAAAAAAAAAAATTAATTTCCTAGCTCTCTCTCTCTCTCTCTCTCTATATATATATATATATATATATATATATATATACTGAAATGCTAATTGTAGCGGGACTTTTACTGAAATTGGCTTATTTGCAGCGATACCTTTTCATTTCAACTTTTCAAACTTTTTGAAAAACTCAAAACGCTCTCAACTAAAAAAAGTCGAGAATTAAGATTTTCGACTTTATTTGATGAATCGACTGCCCGACGACAACATATAACACTATGGCCGATTCTGACGAGTTTTACGAGGTAAATCGAAGAAAGTATCGGATTTTTTTAGTTTTTCGTCGGGTTTACCGTGCTGTGTAGCACGGGAATCCCAAAAATTAGGGATTCCCGTGCTGTACAGCACGGGAGAATGAAAAAAAAAAAAAAATGAAACTATAGTACCCGTCTTAGGGAGCACGGGAATATCGTGCTCCCGTGCCTTTGAGGACGGAGGTTTGCGACTCCCGTGTCCTGGCGGACGGGTACAGTGGACCACCGTGCCCCCCGGCACGGGAACAGCAGACCACCGTGCCCGCCGGCACGGGAACCCGTAATAATTTTTTTTTTTTTTTTGTTATTTATATACTAATTATTACTTGTTATATCTTAATAGGGTACTGAAGGTGATTTTGACGATGACTTTACAACTAATCGTGACAAAGCGTACAACGAGTACGAGGATCCCAACATGTGTTTCGATGTTCCTCAAGACACACCAACAACTTCTGAGGATCACAGTCAACATTTCAATGTAGGTGTTGAGTTTGAAACTGGGAAAAAATTAGTGGAATGGGCAAAAAAAATGGCTGCTACTCATGGTCATCGATTGATAGTAACTTCAAGCAAGAAAAACGTGTATGTAGTATTTAGATGTCATTTGTCTGGGGAGGGACGTGAAAAACGAACCGTAGGTGCGATACCACAGAATGTGGGAACAAAAAAATGTGGATGTCCTTTTCATATATACTGTAGCAAAAATTCAAACGATGGACTATGGCGAATGAATTTAAAAAGTGGCACTCACACTCACCCGATACTATCGTATCCTACCGGACAAGGACCGGATAGTCGTTTGACACCAGAAGAATACGAGGTAGTGAAGTTACTTAGAAGGAGCCACGTGAAGCCGGCATTAATTATGGATCGATTGAGAAAGGATAATCCACAGACATCAACGAGTGTGAAACATGTCTACAACCAACTTGAGAAGATGAAAAAAGAGAATATGGCGGGGAAGACTGTGATACAACACGTGATGTCGAACCTTCAAGAATCTGGATATGAATATTGGTATCGAAGTAATGAAGCTGATGATACACTTACTGATTTGATGTTCGCTTCTCCTATTTCATTGAAACTTTTGCGGTTATTCTCTCACGTTATATTGATGGACTGCACTTACAAAACCAATAGGTATGTTGTTAATTAGTATTTATTATTGTGCTATTTTACATTGATTGATTGCATTTGATATTTATGTATTTACGTAGGCATGAGATGCCACTTTTGAAAATAATTGGAATCACTCCTGTTGGTAAGAATTTTACAATTGCTGTTGCTTTCATGTCACATGAAGATGGAAACACATACGAATGGGCTTTGCGTTGTTTGAAATGTGCATTGGGGGGGCTGGTACATAATGTGATATTGACGAATCGTGAATTGGGACTTATCAAAGCAATGCCTCTAATATTTCCAGAATCCGCTCATTTCTTGTGTTTGTTTCACATCAATAGAAACGTGGAAAAAAATGCATCGAGATTTATTGGTAGTACTAAACACGGGCTTATATTTCGGCGCATACAGTGGGCAAAATTAGTGGAATAAAAAACAGAAGAAGATTACAATGATAATTACGAGGAAATGGTTAGACGCTATGGTTGTTACCCCAAATTGATATCATACCTTAACGATACTTGGCTAATTTACAAGCACAAATTCGTCAAAGCATGGACTAATAAGATTTTGCATTTTGGGAACACGTCGACATCTAGGTATGTTGGGTTTCATTATCGTCTTGTATTTTATATTATATTGTGGGCGTTTTTATTTATTAGTTGTTATTTTAATGGCTATTAACAGGGTGGAAAGTGCTCATAAATCGTCGAAGGGTTGGATTAATGCTTCTACCGGTGGTGTGAACACCATTCAATATCAGCTCGACTCCGGGGTTGAGTATCAACTAACCAAGATCAAGGGTGAGTTTTCAAAATGCAGTTTAATCCGATTGCACTCATCATCGTATCCGGTATTTCAGGGTTTGATATGCAAAGTCACACATAAAGCATTAAATTTGCTTGATGATGAGCTCAAAAAACCGGGGTTTGAAGACCCATATCTTTGTGATCACGTTTTGTGGGATACTCATGCACTTCCTTGTGCATGCCGAATTGCGTTGAAAATCCAGCAACGTGATACATTTATATCTATGGATCTACATCCATTTTGGAGTACCATGCACGTTGAAGAACCAGAAATACCCGAAGCACAGATGGATCGTGAAACAAATATGAGAGACCGAATAATCAGACTAGCCACGGAAGTGTTAGAAAAAGATTATATGACTCAAAAGATGACTGCTGATTACATGAATAGCACTATTCATCCAGACACCATCCACTTGGCAGAGCTTGTATATGTTATACCGAAAGGAAGGCCAAAGGATAAACCGACGAAGAGAGATAAATCCGGTTGGGAGTTCCCAACATTCCAGCGGAAGCCGTCTACTGGTGAAGAAAAGGGTAAATCGTCTGCAGGTTCTAAGGGTCGAAAAAATACTTCTACCGGAACCCCACCATCGAAAGTAACCGATCCCGGGTCTGGTCGTGGACGGGGGCGGGGTCGAGGGAGTGGTAGATCAAGTGATGAATCCACTGCCAATCAGAATCGTACGCCAATGCCTCGAAAGAAACCGGGCGATGAGCTCAATTTCAGATCTTACATCCCAGGTTTTGTGGCAGGATCTATTGTGTCGTATGCTAATGTTATAGCAGATGGAAATTGTGGGTACAGATGTGTGGCAGAAGCAGTGTTCCGAGATCAGAACAGATGGAGTCGTGTAAGGAGAGATTTGATTGCCGATATGTACGAGCATTTTGGTACGTACGCATCGCAAAATGGTCAAGATGAAGTCATCCGATGGATAGAAAAATGCGATTGGCAAGAAGGACCGTGCAGTCGGGACAAATGGATGTCATTTCCGGATATGGGAATGTCGATAGCGACTAAATACAATGCGGCTTTGGTCTTATACGCCATTGGCGGAAATATAACCTACTTACCTCTAGTTGGTCCGGGTGAATTATCACATATGATCCATATGGTGTTGTTAGGAAACCATCTTGTCTACATTTTTTATGTAGAAGTACTCGAGTGAGTCTAGGCCAGATGCCTCCAGTAGCTCTAACTCATCCTGCCCGTAAGGAGCCATGAGTTGCTTCAACTCATGTTTCTTAAAAGCATTAAGCGCAGTAATCCTTGACTCACATTGCCCCACGCTGCGCTCCTGTAGAATTTCTAATTTAATTAGACAAAATATATTAAAATAAATATATTTAAAATATATAAAAATAAAAATATTTAAACTTACATGTCCTGCCCAAATGTAGTAGGCAATATGACTCTTGAAACTAGGAATCATCCTCCAATCAGTCGGTCCTCCTGGAGCCGGACCATGTAACTCAAGTGGGCCACTGGAAGTGTCAAACTCGTACCGAGACTTACGTGAGCGCGCGGCCGGGACGAGAACATCATCAAAATCGCTCTCAACATGGTCATGCTCCTCCTCGTGTCCCTCGTAGGGGATACGAGAATCTGCCCCTACAGATCGAATGCTACCCGCCATAGATCTAGAACTATGATCTATGTGGGGAATCTCGTCCACGACATATAAATCAGTGTCGCGCTCCATAACTCTCCTACGACGATGAGATGCAGTCATACGAATGCGCTCCGCTTCCGCCTCGGCTTCCGTCGCGCCTTGCCCGCCATACCGAAATTTAATCTTCGGAAATTTATCCGAACTCGAAGAAGAACCCATAAGCCCTTTCCCCTTGTCCTGACGTGCCATCTGTAAAAGATAAAAAAAAAATTAAATAAAATAATTAAAAAAAAAAATTAAAATAAGTTTGAAATTCCCGTTCTGTTGAACACGGGAACTTGAAGATTCTTCAAGTTCCCGTGTTCTGCAGAACGGGAAACTCAAATTTTTCAAGTTCCCGTTCCCCAGAACACGGGAAACTCAAAAATCTTCAAGTTCCCGTGTCCTTCAAGACGGGAAACTTAAATTTTTTTTTTTTTTTTTTTTTTTTTTTTATTTCGGAAAATTTAAATTTACAAAACAGTTTGCAACTCCCGTGTTGTAGAGAACGGATAGTTGAAGAAACCGTGCTCCAGAACACGGGTGCCGTAAAAAAAAAATTTTTTTTTCCCGAAATTTGCTAGATCTTTTCCTAAACACGTGTTTTTACCTAAATTGGAAATAAAAATAATTAAAAGTACTAGGAAATCGAAAACTTACCGGAATCGAGCCTCGTTTGTACGGTTTGAATGTCGAAAAATTTTACGAAATTCAAATTTCTAGAGAGTGTTTGGGAATAGGAGAGAGAAATTGAAAGTTGGAAAAATTAAAATGAAAAAGGTATCGCTGCAAATAAGGCAATTTCAGTAAAAGTCCCGCTGCAAATAGTAACACCCATATATATATATATATATATATATATATATATATATATATATATATATATATATATATATATATATCTCTCTCCTCTGTATATATATTATGTATATATATATGTGTGTATATATATATATATATATATATATATATATATATATATATGTATATGTGTATATATGTAAAAAAATTTATTAAGAACCGGTCTCTCTCTCTCTCTATATATATATATATATATATATATATATATATATATGAACCGAACCGCAAGGAACCGGATCTATATATATATATATGTTCCTCCAAAATCGGAACCGGAACCGGCGGTTCGGAACAAGAACCGGAACCGAACCGAACCGTGGTCAGGTCTAGTCACCGGTGGAATAGAGTAGTTTTGGAAGGCGATTGCACCACAATTTTTGCAGCTATTAACGGAGAGGAAGATTCTCGGACAATCTATGGTAATATTATCGATGATATGAAGCTTTCAGAGTTTGTCATGTCATCAGGGAAAGCAATCGAGCAGCTCACGAAATTGCTAGGTTATCTTCAATGGAGTCCTGTACTTTGAACGTTTTGCCGAGCTTTATTCAAGATATTGTAAGCTCTGAATCATTACATTAATGAAATCTACTAGTTTTCATCCAAAATACCCTCAATAATATAATTCTTATCCATTCCACCCATAATACTCTAACTTCCTTAGTTTTTTAATTATTTTATTTGTATAAAAAAGTTAATAAAACTAACAACACCAATTTGTAAATTTGTAAGTGTGAGGTAGCAAATGAATATTAAATCAGAAGATTCTTCTTGGTTATCAGCTACACAGCTGTAATGCTAATTGTTAAATCCCAAAAAAGTGGTACTTGTTTTTAAGAAAGATGCAAAATGTCAACCCCATAAATTTACTAGTATATTTCTTGCAAATGCCTTAGTACTTTTCGAGAAAATATATATTACATATAAATACATTAGAAAATAAAGAGAAATCAACAATTATTTAAATTTTAACAAAAATATGCAAATATAAATAAATTAAAAAGGAAAAGAAAAAGAAAAATTTTACCCAGCCGTTCGTTTTGATTTTTTTTTCTTTTTTTTTTTTTTTGATTTATTTATATTTGCATTTTTTTGTTAAAATTTAAATACTATTTAAATTGTTTTCTAATATATTTATATCTAATATATATTTTTTGCATTTGTTTGTTAAAATTAAAATATTATTCATTTTTTTTTCTAATGTATTTAAATTTTTAATATATATTTTTTTGCATTTTTGTTTGTGAAAATTAAATATTATTCAATTTTTTTTATGTATACTTAATATTATAAAAAAAATAATTATAATTAGTACTTAAATTTTTAATCAGATTTTAACCCCAAAACTATATTTAATTCAATTTTAGCCCCAAAATAGTGTTTTGATCTACGGTATAATTTTTATTTTTCTTTTTCAAGAGAAGAGCCAAAATGTCAAACTCCAAAAGTGATCCCAGATGAACTCCAAACCTTAGTAACTTTTTTTCTGCAAATCTTAACAAATTGAGCCTTATTAGTACGAAATGGGTTGTTATGCTGCTGTAGCTTCCCTTGAGCAGACACTGGAACGCATTTCCGAATCCGATGATTTTCTTCATGAAATGGATTCAGTTGTTGAAAGAATGGCGGAGATTCCCGGCAGCAAGAAAGTTGATGCGGCAGCTTATGAAAGACGATTCATAGATGCTGTCCAAATATTCCATGATCTTATCCTCTCCCACTTGTCGGATCCAGATCATCATGACATCGGTTTTGCTTTGTCTCTCTCCCAACAACTGCAAATAGTCCGAGAAGAAATTACTTCGTTTCTCACAGCAACCGACCAAATCTGCAGCATGATCAGGTATTCTAATTTTGCTTCTTCATATTATAATACCGACAATCAACAGCAGAATCTTCTTGTGGGATTGGATGACCAAATTACAGCACTAAAAAAATGGATTTTCGATCCTATTTCCCATGACTTAATTGCATCAGTTTTGGGCATGACCGGAATCGGCAAGACTAGCCTTGTTAAACAAGTTTACAACGATCCACTTGTTATAAAAGAGTTCGAAACTCGTTTATTTCTGCACATCGGCCCGGACTACACTCGATCGGAAGATATTATGCTGCGTGTTCTCGATGAACTTGGCGTCGTCATCCCTTCTGATAAACTAGACGACAAGGATTGTTTGCAGAAGCAATTGTCGGAGGCTTTATCTACTCAAAAGTATCTACTTGTCTTAGACGATGTATGGGCTGACGACTTTGATCTAATGCCTGAAAACAGAAAAGGAAGTCGGATCATCATCATATCTCAGATCCAAGGATTATATGACCACATTCATCCGGACAAGCGTATTATATTACCGTTTCTCAACAACGACGACAGTTGGAAACTACTTCATCAGACCGCATTTAGTAATAGAGAGGAGAAGTGCAGTCGTGAACTTGAGAAAATTGGAAAGAAGATTGCCAAAAACTGTGAAGGACTCCCTGCAGCAATTATACAGGTTGGAGAGAATCTACGTGGAAAATCTTTTGAAGAATGGAAAACATTATCAGAAAAAGAAGATCCACTCGTCATCACAAGATATGACAATACGCCACTCTCAAAGGCACTATTTTTTAGTTACATGATGTTGCATCCCTATCAAAAGCCATTCTTTCTGTATATGGGTGTGTTCCCAAAACATTATGGGATTTCTCGATCAAAGCTCATCAAATTATGGGTCTCAGAGGGCTTTCTGGAGACAGACCTGGGGATTGAAGAAATTGCTGGAGACGCCTTGGATGTACTTATTCTGCAAAGTGTTGTTTTGAGAGAAAAACACGCCTCTATAGATATGTATAAATGTAAGAACACTAGACTGCATTTCACCTTTCGAAGTTTATGTGTTAGTGAAGCTAAGAGTGAAAAGTTTTTTCATATCTTGAAAAAATACACCGATTGTACTCCAGAGAACATCAAAAGGCAGCAGCGTTTGTGCGTCCACAATAATGTTGTTCTTGCTTTCACACAAGTTCATGAATGGATGGAATTGGTTCCGAATGCACAATCTCTTCTTTGTTTCGGTCCAAAACAACAATATCCAGTATTGTTGCCCTTGTGTTTAAGATTGCTCAAGGTACTAGATGCACTTGCGCTCCGCTTCTACGAGTTCCCACATCAACTACTTGCGTTAGTTCACTTGACGCACCTTTCCATCACGTGTGACAGAGAGCTCCCCAACTCCATCTCCACACTTTCGAACCTTGAGGTATTGATTTTCACTCGCCATCATAACATCAAATTTTCGAATAATGGTCCAGTTTGTCTGCCTATAGATATCTGGAACGTGCATAAACTGAGGCAACTTTATTGCGAGGGCTTCGACCTCCCACCTCCTCCGGATAATTCTCATCTTGAGAATCTTTTAACAGTTTCGGGTGTGAGTGCTCACAGTTGTATCACAGAGGTGCTTTCAAGAATCCCCAATTTGAACAGAATAGCCGTTCAGATTGAGTCGGCACACGACTCAACCGAAACCTTCAATTTTTTCGGTCAGTTCGCCTCTGTCTATGAGGAATTTGAGTCATTCAAATGTGTCGTTGTAAATCCTAATCTGAGCTCTCAAATTATTCGTTCAGTTCCGAATTTTCCTATGAACATTAGGAAGATAAGCCTGAGTGGATGTGGATTGCCTTGGGAGAATATGGAAGTGATTGCTTCATTACCGAATCTTATAGTGCTCAAACTGCGATGGTATGCCTTTTGCGGCCCTCTGTGGAAAATCAGCCAAGGACAGTTCCCCGCTCTGGAGTTCTTGCTGTTGGAAGACTTGGATATAGAGAACTTGGAATTTGACAATCAATACTTAAGGTGGATGATTTTTAGGCATTGCTATAAATTGAAAAACATCTCGGATCAATTGACGTGCACCGAAATACTAGAGGTAGATGATTGCAGCCCATCTTTTGTGAAGAAAATGCGCGAGTGGCGATCCGTTTTTCGTACTAAAGCTAAAATACGTTCTTCAAGTACAGATCTATAAAGGTAATTAATGGTCGTCAAATCTATGTGAATTTTTTTAGGGTCAATTCAATGGTACACTTGAAGAATCTAATATTTAGATGATCATATCTTAGCAATTTCTTTGACTAGGACTATATTTCTCTTTCTTTTTTTGTCAACACGAAAATACTCTATTATAAAAAAGAGAATTTACCTATATTATAAATTTTCTTAGTTTAGAAAACTAGCGAAAACTATTGCATTCTATTTTACTGACCTGCAGTCTTTTCAAAGTGCTTCGAACCATTGAGCCCAAAAAACTCGAAAGAACGAAGATGTATACTCTAAAGAGTGATACCAAAAAAATCAGTGGCGTTTTAGTTAATATTGTATCTTTCATCCTATAATCATTTTTCAGTTCATTAACCATTATATATCTACCAGAGCAATTCTATGTTGATCGATTTTCAACTTAGCTGCTCGGTGAATTTTGCTTTTTCGTCAGTGAATTTTTGCTGCTTGATCCTTGAAAACGTTGAAGAGAGGTTTTGACTGATTATTCTTTATCTGTGTGTACAGGAATATAATAAATTCCAAATGGCTAATCATGTGTTGCTCGGCGATTGAAAAGCCTCAACTATTCAAATGAAGATGAAGATTCCTATTCGGCAAGTGTGGCAAAATTTCAAAGCTTTCATAACACTGTTTTTTATTTGATATTTTCCTGTTTTTGTAAACTTTTTTTGTTTTTGTTTTGGGTGATCATTGAAACTTATGTTTAGGATATTTTCTTGATTTATTCGTGAGGCCATTCTTATAATGTAAAAGGTAATTAATTTTACATAATTTTTACTTTTGCAATGGCTGGAAATAAAAAAAAAGTGTGATGGATTCGGTTCTATCAAATGATTGTTGAATGTGAGATGTACCTCCCTGTAAGTTGTTAATGAATATGGTTAAGGTATGAAAGCTCATTTCAAGTTCAAGTTCAACTCGTAACTCGACTACAACAAAAATTCTAAAATATGTATAAAAAGAATTAGGTTATTCAAGCTTGATTCCTTCGCTCAAGGCCTTGATAATCAGACCAAGATATATGTGTATTTATATATTTATTATTTTTTTTCTAAAACTCATGAATGAAAATTTCCAGGAAGCTTAACAAAATTCGGTTATGCCCCTTCTTGTTTTAAAGATTCAATCTAGAGAATCTGGAATGTGCTATGGATTCGTGCGCTCGATTGATTGGGTAAAGGAAGTACAGTATAATGCCGTTTTGTCAACAAGACCGAGTAGATTTGTTTGGATATATAAGTTCATTTTTTTCTGTACGGAGGACATATTTGAAATTAATGTCTCTAAAATTTGAACTAATCTCTGAATTTTTATGATGGATTTAGAATTTTGTTTACATTTTTTGCACGAGCTCTATTACGGTACATGCATCGATAACTACAGTTAAGTTGTTTTCTCCAAGTCCTTTTATTGTTTTCGTTTTATCTTAGCTTGTATTTATACATACTGTTTTTGAATTATATATTCTAATTATGAAAATCTCTACTAGCTTTTTAAAATTTAAAACCTTGCTTAAAACATTATCAGTATGCATTAGTCACTTGAAATTTATATTTTAGGGAAAATGAGGGATAACCCCCTCATTAGGTAAAATAATATAGTATAGGCCCAATTTATAATTGACCATTTGTAGACAAATCCATTTAATATTTTTTGAATTGTGTGACCCCCCTAAGCTTATGTTAATGCCCATTATGCCCTTTTTTGTCCATATTTATCTCCAACTTTCTCTCTCTTCTCTTATTTCTCTCATATCCGTCATTTTATATCTCCACTAATTTCTCTCTCTTCCTTATTTTCCTCAAATTTTTAACGTGTTCTTTTATTCTTCTTATTTTTCTCTCTCCTCTCTCCTATCTTCTCTCTCTTCCTTCCCTTCTCTCTCTTCTCTCTCCTCCCCAATTTCATCTTTTCCCGTATCTTTTTCTTTTCTTCTTTTTTCTCCCTCTCTTCTCTCTCTCTCTCTCTCTCTCTCTCTCTCTCTCTCTCTCTCTCTCTCTCTCTCTCTCTCTTTCTTCTTATTTTTCTCTCTCCTCTCTCTTATCTTCTCTCTCTTCTCTCTCCTCCCCAATTTTCTCTTTTCCCGTATCGTTTTTTTTTCTTTTTCTCCCTCTCTCTTCTCTCTCTCTTCCTTCTCTTCCCTCAATTCCTCTTTTCTCGTCTGTTTCTGTTTCATTTTTTTTTCACTATTTCTTCTCACTACTGTACCTTTTCTTCTATATCTCAATTTTTGGTCCTTGAAATCAATTTATTTTCTACTCTATGAAATTTATATTTTCATGAAGATAGGATCTTTATCATGAGTATTCAATTTTATAACATCAAAGTATCTTAAATTGAAAAATAATATGGTAAATTAATGGAAAAATTATAGTTGACTACCATTTTTTCTATAGTTGACATTTGAACAATTATAGTTGACTATCTAATTTTTGTAGTTGACTCTGGCAAAAATATAGTTAACTACCATTTTTTATAGTTGACATCGTAAAAATTATAGTTGACTATCGATTTTTTATAGTTGACTTCGGGAAAAATATAGTGAACTACCGATTTTTATAGTTGACTTCGGGAAAAATATAGTGAACTACCGATTTTTATACTGATCTTTTTGTTTTGGACTCTGATAAAACAAATTTCATAGGAAAACAAATATTTATGAGTCAACAAATAGTGCGACCATAGATCTGTAGATTTATAAAACAATCGTGTTTACAAACTCCATTTTTGAGTAATCAACCATGGAAGACATCCGAACCGTCGCATATGGTCGTCGCGTACCGCTGTATACCGTTTTTGTAGGAGACCTCGATTTTGTCCTTCGGAGTCGCTGAAGAAGGTGTCAAAAACAGAAATTATGTGGTAGAGATGGGTATATAACAAACTACCTGTCTTCTTCTTGCCGTTCTTCACCATTTTCGTCAACCTGTGTTGCAGTGAACTGTAATGTAGTGAACTGTAATGTAGTGAACTGTAATGCAGTGAACTCTAATGCAGTGAACTCTAATGCAGTGAACTGTAATGTAGTGAACTGTAATGTAGTTTACTATGATTTTGTTTGCCAGTTTGCCTTCCAAGCAATTTTCACAGAACAGGTTTGGTAGTACACTCAGTGCCATTTTTTTAGAAACTGTAAATTCAAATGAACAACAATAACACAAAACAGAATGTAGTGAACAAGATTGTATACACTAATTAGTGAACATATCCTAATACACAGCATAATGTAATAAACAATATGGATTAAACTAAGTTTACAATAAAACCGTGTTTTTTGTACACTGTCAAATTTCAGTGAATACAGTAAACTATAATGTAAAATGTATGTAGTAAATTAAGTTGTGGACACAACTTACTAGACATCAAAATGTAGTGAACTATATATATTGAACTAAGTTTACAATGCAAGTTGACTCTAAGTTTACGAAGCAGTTAACAGTTAATCATGTATCATAGTGGACTAACATACAAAGAATATAAGTGGACTAGATATCAAATTGACTTAATGAGTTGACCCTGAGTTTCAGCAGTAGTAAACTATTAAACAATTGTCATAGGAATGGTGTACTCATACAAACTACATTTCATTGCAAATGTCTGCTGTAGATCAACACATTTTTTTGAACAACGCATACATAGAATTGTAATCAACTTCACAGTTCAACTACAACACCACCCACAATGTTTTTAGATTCATAATTATGCAGTCAACTACAATGCCCAAAAAAACATAGTTCAATTGGAAACCAATTTGCATAAATTATTACCAGCGTTTAGATGCAGTAAGTCAACTTTCATTTTGCTATGTGGCGTTCCTGGGAAAAGAAATATAACATAGATTAATTCTTTTGTACAAGTATTTAAATCAAGTGAACTATCAGTATGGACGATTTGTTAATACCTCTATTCGTGTTCTTCTCTCCCATTCGTTTCTTCGATTTTGGTTTCACTGTAATCAATAAAAATTTCAGTGGCCCATGTATGAAACATAGCAAAATTAATCAAAATTGCTATGAAATTTACAACAAATCGAAGTGAAATTGATTGTCGATTCCAGACTTACCTTTGCATACGGTTTCTGTAAAAGTGTTCGATTTGCCCTCCGGAGTCGCTGATAATGGTGTCAGGGAGAGGAATTGTGGGGTAAATGCACAAAATTAGGTCAATAAAAAGTCGGCGATAGAGATGGGTATATAGCAAACTACCTTTCTTCTTCTTCCCGTTCTTCACCATTGCTTGTCAACCTGTGTTGCTGGACGAATTGCACAATAAAATGGTATTCTGAGTTTTTTTTTTCCGCTGAAAATGTAGCAAACTAGGGCAATTTTTGAAAGGGGAAAATATGCGGTGTATATATTGCAGTTTTTTTTTCGGCGATTTTATCGGCATAAATGTAGCAGACGAACGGAAATGTGGGTGAAATTATGTTGAAGAAGATGGTTGAAGATATGCAGTATTTGGGGAAAACGGGAGGGGGGTCTTTGCTATTACAAATTATAGGGGTATTTCAGTAATTGACATTTTTGAGGGGGTTTGACCCATTAAAAATATTGTAAGGTGGTTAGTCCTAATATTTTTTCTAATGAGGGGGTTATATCTTATTAACCCTATATTTTATTTTACAAATACTAGTTTCAAAATGCTTACGGTTTTAATATGACTCGATCGATCGCATCCAGTTGAGCTAATATTTGTTCTTAGAGGGGTTTTTTGCAAAAACCACCCCTGTGTAATCTCGAATTGCTGAAAAACCCCTCGTGTTAAAAATATTAGCACAAAACCCCCTATGAAAAATAGTCAAAGCCAAAAAAGACCCTACGAGCTCGATGTGTTATACACTCGCGCTTTGTGCGACTGGGCCTCGTGTTTAGGAACTAGAAAGACCTAAATACCCTTTAATCAATTTTTGAAATTTATAAACTTAGCCAAAATATTTTTCATAAGCTCAAAATGAAGTTTTCAGAATTTTCAATTCAATCCCCACTAACTTCAGAAAAGCCCTCTCTCCAAATTGCATAGAACCAAATTGCAATTTTCACAATTTCTCAAAACTTCATCATCTTCTTCCCCTCTCCTTCAGATATGCTGCACGCCAAATAAAAAATTGGTGATGCGGCGGTGGTGTTGGTGATGCGGCGGTGGTGCGGACGTGGTGTTGGTGATGCGGCGGTGGTGCGGACGTGGTGGTGGTGATGCGGCGGTGGTGCGGACGTGGTGGTGGTGATGCGGCGGTGGTGCGGACGTGGTGGTGGTGATGCGGCCGTTGTGGTGGTGATGCGGCGGCGTAGGGCTCGATGGAAGAATCGGGTTGCGGCAGTGGTGCGGACGTGGTGGTGGTGATTCGGCGGAGGACTTATGGAAGAATTGGGTTGTGGGAGGAAGACGATGGCCTGGGTGACTTTTCTTTTTCTTTCTTTTTTTTCTTTTTGCATTTTATTTATTTAATTGAAACATAAACTATTAAAAATATGAGGGTTACTTTAGTCATTTCATAAAAGTCAACTGCTAATTTCGAAATAAAGGGCAGTGTGCTTTGTCAAAAATAATATAGGAGGGTTTATGCTAATATTTTTAACATGGGGTTTTTTTTAGCCATTCAAGATTTCACAGGGATCTATGCAATTAGCTCGTTCTTAGAGTCTTTCAGGGAATAGTGAAATCATCGAAGAGAGGTTTTTGAAAGATTTTCTTCATTGGTGTACAAGAAGTGAAGAGAATAAGAATACATTCCATGATTCATTCGTCAGGCCATTCTTGCAATGAATGTTAATAGGCAATTAATTTTACATAATTGATGCTACTACGGAGCAAATCTGGAAATAATGATGTTTTTGGAGTAGATAACTAACTATGGTTTTTACTTTTTGAAATGGCTTGACAGCAGTGTTTTGGAACCCGGATCGGATCGGACCGGTTAAACTGCGAACTGTTGTCTTTCCCGATCCAGTTTAATAGGTTGAACCGTAAAACCGAAACCCAATTGAAAACGGGATTTTTTTATACCAAAATAGTGTTTTTTATCAAGTTTTTTTAAAATAAATAAAATGGCTTAAACTCGACATATTGTCTCACAATTGGGATTTTTGGAATTGACTAGAGGTGAAAATTGGAATGGAGATTTCTAATTCCACAATTCCTATCGGGTTTTTTTATTTTGGTTAGAAACGATATATTTTAATTGAATTCCGAAAATGCCGATTTTGGAACAATATTTTAAAATTTTAAAATATATTTTGATTTTTTAAACAATATTTCCGAAATGAGTTGATTTTTTTGGAATTTACGTGATTTCGTTTTTATATTAATTAATTAAAAATAATAATTATAAAAAAATATGTTTTAACAATACGCAATGCGTTTTGTTGAAAGTCCATTTTCATGTAGTGTTGTAAATTGAAGGCATGTGAGAGGCACATGCCATTTTCCATCCAACTTAACGGCAAAAATTAACGGCGGACCAATTCTGTCAAAAAATGCCATGATTAAGGACTACTATTGTAACTCCAAAATGTTTAGGGACAGTTTTGAAAAAGTGAGTAAAGTATGAGGACAGAAAATGTAATTTTCCCGGAGTTAATATGTGTAAAATAAAATATGTTTTGTTTACTATCAAAATTAAATATAAATGATTATAAATAAGGGTAAATTACAACCACCCCTGAGGTATGGTCAAATTAAAGAAAAAAACCCTCATGTTTGGGTAATTACAACCACCCCTCAACTATAAATCTTCTTACACGTCCACCCTTGCGGTTTAAAATTTAGTGGAATTTTCGAGTATATATAGAATATTATCACTTTTCTACCCGCTTTATCCCATTCGAACTCCACATTTTGAAGCAAGATGATCATAATATGTGTTTTTTGGCTTGTATATATCAGATTGTGGTTTATCAGAAACTGTATTTTACACAAAACGAGGACAAACTAGAGCACAATCCACGAAATCTGGATGATTATGTTGAATTTGACACCATAAGGGTTCAGGTGTAAGAAAAAATCATAGTTGGGAGTAGATGTAATTATCCAAACAAGAGGGGTTTTTTCGTAAATTGATCATACCTCAAGGAGGTGGTTGTAATTTACCCTATAAATAAAGGTCACTTTAGAAATAAGCCCTTGACATTCCATACTTAAGGTGGGTGATTGTTAGGCATTGTTATAAATTGGAAAACATCTCGAATCAATTCAAGAACACTGGACTACTAGAGGTAGATGATTGCAACCCATCCTTTATGAAGAAAATGCGCGAGTGTCGATCCTTTTTGGGTGCAGAAGCTAAAGTAGGTTCTTCAAGTACGGATCTATAAAGGTAATTAATGGTCGTCAAATCTATGTAAAAAAATTTAGGGTCAATTCAATGGTACACTTGAAGAATCTAATATATAGATGATCATATCCTAGCAATTTCTTTGACTAGGACTATATATCTCTTTCTTTTTTTGTCAACACGAAAATACTCTATTTTAAAAAACAGTATTGGACTTTATAATAAATTTTCTTAGTTTACAAAAACTGTTGCATTCTCTTCAAAGTGTTTCGAACCATTGAGCCGTTGAAACTCGAAAGAACGAAGATGTATACTCTAAAGAGTGATACCAAAAAAATCAGTGGCGTTTTTATCTTTACTTGTTACCAAATATTGTATCTTTCATCCTATAATCATTTTTCAGTTCATTAACCATTATATATCTACCAGAGCAATTCTATGTTGATTTTCAACTTAGCTGCACGGTGAATTTTGCTTTTTCTTCTGTGAATTTTTGGTAAGCTTGATCCTTGAAAATGTTGAAGAGAGGTTTTGTTTGATTTTTATTTATATGTGTGTACAGGATTATAATAAATTCCGAATGGCTAATCGTGTGTTGCTCGGCGATTGAAATGCCTCAACTATTCAAATGAAGATGAAGATTCCTATTCGGCAAGTGTGGCAAAATTTCAAAGCTTTCATAAAACTGTTTATGATTTGATATTTTCCTGTTTTTGTAAACTTTTTTTTTTTTTGGTGATCATTGAAACTTATGTTTTTGGATATTTTCTTGATTTATTCGTGAGGCCATTCTTGTAATGTAAAAGGTAATTATTTTTACATATTTTTTTACTTTTGCAATGGCTGGAAATAAAAAAAGAAGTGTGATGGATTCGAGTATATCAAATGATTGTTGAATGTGAAATGTACCTCCCTGTAAGTTGTTAGTGAATATGGTTAAGGTATGAAAGCTCATTTCAAGCTCAAGTTCAACTCGTAACTCGCCTAGAACAAAAATTCTAAAATATGTTTAAAAAGAATTAGGTTATTCGAGCTTGATTCCTTCGCCAAGGCCTTGATAATCAGACCAAGATATATGCGTGTGTGTATATATATATATATATATATATATATATATATATATATATATATATATATATATATATATATATATATATATATATATATATATATATATATATATATATATATATATATATATATATATATATATATATATATATATGCCCCTTCTTGTTTTAAAGATTCTATCTAGAGAATTTGGAATGTGCTATGGATTCGTGCGCTCGAGTGATTGGGTAAAGGAAGCAGAGTATAATACCGTTTTGTCAACAGGACCGGGTAGTTTTGTTTGGATATATTTGAAATCAACGACTCTATATTTTATTTTACTAATACTAGTTTCCAAAATGCTTGCGGTTTTAATATGGCTCGATCGATCGCATCCAATTGAGCTAATATTTGTTCTTAGAGTCTTTCAGGAAATAGTGAAATCATCAAAGAGAGGTTTTTGATTATTCATATGTGCACAAAAAGTGAAGAGAATAAGAATAAATTTCATGATTTATTCGTGAGGCCATTCTTGTAATGAATGTAGAGCTTATTGCATTTACTACCCCTGTGAAATTTGTAGTTGCGCGATTTCCCCCTGTCATAAAAAAATTAGCAAACACCCCATATGCTTATTTTTAGGACGTATACTCGACTCATTTAACTTTTGGCCGTTGACCAGCTGTGAAAAGACAAAAATACCCGAGTAGGTTAAGCCACGGGTTTTTGCTAAAAATAAAAATAATTATGATTAATTTTGATTCACTACCACGTGCCACACCCATCAATCACGAAAACAATAAAATTCTGTAAAAAATATTTTAATTTCAAAATGCAAAAAATAGATATTAAATATAAATAAATCCAAAAAAAAAAACAAATGGAAAAATAGTTGAATTGTAGCAAACAATATGCAAATATATGTTAAATATAAAAAAGAAAAAGAAAATGGGGTGTATTTGCTAATATTTTTATGACAGGGAGAAATCGCGCAGTTGCGAGTTTCAGAGGGGTAGTAAATGCAATAAGCTCAATGAATGTAAGAGGGCAATTGATTTTACATAGTTGATGCTAATGTGAAGCAAATCTGGAAATAATGATATTTTTGGAGTAGATAACTAACTATGATTTTTACTATTTGCAATGGCTTGAAAGCAGTGTTGTGGAATAATGGTCCAGTTTATCTGTCTATAGAGATCTGGAACATGCATAAACTAAAACAACTTTACTGCAAGGGCTTTGATCTGCCAACTCCTCCCCTCGGTGATTCTTATCTTGAGAATCTTTTAACAATTTCAGGTGTGAGTGTTCATAGTTATACCATAGAAGTGCTTTCAAGAACCCCCAAGCTAAAGAGAATAGTCGTTCAGATCGAGTCAGCACACGAGTCAATCGAAACCTTAAATTTTTTCGGTCATTTTGCCACCCACTATGATGAATTTGAGTCGTTGAAATGCGTTGTTATAAATCATAATCTCAGCTCTCATGTTGTTCTTTGTGTTCCGAAATTTCCTGTGAACATTACAAAGATAAGTTTGCATGGATGTGGATTACCTTGGAAGAATATGGCGGTGATTGCAGCATTACCATATCTTAAAGTGCTCAAACTGCGATGGAATGCCTTGCAAAGATGAAGATTTTCTATTCATCAAGCATTGCAGAATCTCAAAGAGAGTTGTGTTCATGATTTGATATTTTCCCTTTTTCGTGTTTTTTGTTTTTCTTTGTTGGGTTGTCATTGAAACTTATGTTTCGGATATTTCCTTGATTTATTCGTAAGGTCATTCTTGTAATTCTGGAAATAATGTTGTTTTTGTGTGGATACTACCTAACTATGATTTTTACTTTTTTTCTTTTTTTGCAATGGCTTTTAACTTGTAAGCTATGTAGCACAGACACGAGAACGAGAACACGGGTAACGGAAACGGGAAAACTCCGTTTTCCAAAGAAATGAATACGGGAATGTGGCGAAACGCTTAAATAATAAAAATATAGGGGTGCATTCATAATTTCTAAAAAAATATTAAAATGTTTAATATCATTCCACAATCTACATTCGACGAATATAAATTTATTTTAGTATGAAATTAACATCTACAAAAATATTAAAACACCACTAGAAGTGAAAAGGAGACATAATATTTAAGATTTTTTTGAAGCTTATGCAATTCGAAGTCTTTATTTGAAATGAAATTTGGATTTATTTTGTGTGGAAAAGTGTTTTCAATTTTCCATTATTATCAGAAACGTCCCCAAAACTTTTATATATTTATGGAAATGGCCCTGAAACTTTTCTGACAGGTGTCATGAAGTTTCGATTTCCGAAACGTTTCCGAAACATGGAAACGCGTGTGGGTTGAAGTTTCCAAGCATCATAGCTTGTAAGTGATAAAAAGAAGCAAAAAAGTGGGATAATTATAGTTTTGGTCCCCCAAGTTCGCACGTTTTTTACTTTTGGTCCCCCATTTACCGCCGTAAACAAAATACACACTAATGTTGTCACATTTTAACACATTTAGTCCATCTCTATTTGACTGTCAAGAAGTAACGGTCAACTGTTGAATTAGGGCTCAGTTTGGGATTTTTCATAGATAAAAATTGCACTCAGACCCCAACATTCTTTTAAAATATTCTAAAAACCCCTAAAATTTTATTCAACCCTAATTTAACCCCACTTTCATCATTTAATCAATTTTGACAAACGACCCCGATTTTTAACCACCATTACCGCTGGCCGTTGACTGCTGTTGATTTTTTTTTTTTTTACTCTTTTTTTTCGGCATTGAATTTTTTTTTTAATATTGATTTTGACGCCGTTCACCGACATTGTATTCTCGGTTAACAATGTCGACTTTTTTTATTTTTCTTGATTTTTTATGAACTTTTCCCTGTGGTTTTTTTTCCGATCAACACAATTACTGTATAACACAATAATAATAATACTATATTAATATCTAGTATCATAATATTAAAATTATAAACTTCTAAAATGGTTTCTATCTAAAATTCTAGGGCCTACATACAATTTAAAAAAATTCTAAAATCCATAATTTGTTCCCCTCAATTTTTTCTTCGTTGAACCGCTACTACATCCCAAATTTCTTCCCAAAAAAATATGAAGAAGATGAATTAGGCATGTGCGGAGTAATTTGGAATGAGATAACTACTCTAGTACAACGGTTTTGGGGGCTAACATCGGCCGTTAATTTTTATCTTTTTTTTTCTTAATTTTTTTCCGTTATTGAGATGCGTTGACTTTTTTCCTTTTTTCTTTATTTGACTTTTTTTATGATATTATTTTCTCGCCGATTATTTGCTTTTAATTTCTTTTAAATTATATTTTTCCATTACTCAACAATTTAAATAAAAATAAAATAAAAATCAAGAAAAAAATGTCAATGTTGTTAACCCGACATTCAACATCGGTCAACAACGGCAAAAACAGATCAATCGAAAAAATAGTCAACCGAGTTAAAAAGAAAGTCAACGTCGGATTACCCAATTTTGGAAAATCGGGGTCATTGGTTAAAATTGGTTAATTGATGAAATTGGGGTTAAATTATGGTTGGATAAAAATTTAGAGGTTTTTAGAATATTTTGAAAGAATACAGGGATCTTTTTGCAATTTTCTCAAAGAAAAACCCCAAATTCAACCGCTGACCGTTACTACTCAACGGTCAAACAGATGGAGGGAGTAAATGTGTTAAAATGTGACAACATTAATGTGTATTTTGTTGACGGTGGTAAATGGAGGACCAAAAGTGAAAAATGTGCAAACTTGGGGGACCAAAACTATAATTATCCCCAAAAAAGTAGTAGTATATTTCTTGCAAATGATATCAAATTGAGCCTCAGTACTTTTGGAGAGAGGGAGAGAGGATTTACGAAATTTGTTTGATATTTGCACTTGGTATAAGCTCGATCTTAAAATCATTTGGCAACGAAATTCGAACTTAGGTCAATTGACACAACTTTAAAGATTAAGCCACCTACTGCAGGGCTGCTCTTAATACTAATTGTGTATAAACTGTATAATGAAATTTATTTTGTACAAAACTGCATTTCAAAAGTTGTCCAATAATATATTATAAGCATATATCTAGGAATTAATTTTGATTCATTTTTTTTCTTATTTATTTGAAGCTGAGGATTAGATATTTAATGGAGTTTCAATTTTTAAATTAATTATTTTTATTATATTAACTTTATTGCAAGGGCTTCGGCCTCCTACCTCCTTCGGATGATTCTCATCTTGAGAATCTTATAACAGTTTCGGGTGTGAGTGTTCACAGTTGTACCATAGAAGTGCTTTCAAGAATCCCCAATCTGAAGAAAATAGCCGTTCAGATTGAGTCGGCACACGACTCAACCGAAACCTTCAATTTTTTCGGTCACTTTGCCTCTATCTATGAGAGCTGTGAGTCATTCAAATTCGTTGTTGTAAATCCTAATCTGAGCTCTCAAATTGTTCGTTCAGTTCCGAATTTTCGAATGAACATTAGGAAGATAAGCCTGAGTGGATGTGGATTTCCTTGGGAGAATATGGAAGTGATTGCTTCATTACCTAATCTTATAGTGCTCAAACTGGATGGTATACCTTTTGCGGCCCTCTGTGGAAAACCAGCCAAAGACAAGGACAGTTCCCCAGTCTGGAGTTCTTACTGCTGGAAGACTTGGATGTAGAGAACTTGGAATTTAACCCTCGATACTTAAGGTGGGTGGTTGTTAGGCATTGCTATAAATTTAAAAACATCTCGAATCAATTCAAGAACATCGAACTACTAGAGGTAGATGATTGCAGCCCATCCTTTATGAAGAAAATGCGCGAGTGGGGATCTGTTGTGGGTGCAGAAGTTAAAATACGTTGTGCAGAAGTTAAAATACGTTGTGCAGAAGAAGAAGAAGAAGAAGAAGAAGAAGAAGAAGAAGAAGAAGAAGAAGAAGAAGAAGAAGAAGAAGAAGAAGAAGAAGAAGAAGAAGAAGAAGAAGAAGAAGAAGAAGATATTTTTTTAATTTTTGGTATTGAAATGAGGAAAAAAAAAATTGTATAAATTGTATTTTGTTTGATGATGGATATTTTAGTACTTTACTATTAAAAAAATTATTTGTGGTATTAATCTAAGAAAAAATTGCAAACACTTCTATAAAATATGATATTAAACTTGAAGTGAGAAAAAATTGGTATTAGTTTTAGCCGCCCCTTAATTATAACTGCAGGGAAGAGTTTAAATCTCAATGTGTTGTGGTCCCACGACTAGCTTACACCTGAACCATTGAGGGTCACACTTATCGTGTACTTGAATTCCTTGAATGAGCGGACAGAGATTAACTGTTAATCTTTGCGTAATTGGAGGTCAATATGATTGAGTCCAATATTCGTAATTGTTGGTTATGAATGATAATAAATAGAGAAAAAGAATTAGGCGACAATTTCGTGAACTTTCTAAATTGGGAAGTTTCCCGATTTAGCAGGTCTACTGAATTAGGGTTTCCAGTTTTAGAAAGTGAAATTTTTGAATTAGCAGTCGTATTAACGAGAACGTTACAATGATTACGAAAATATAATTGTTATAACTTTCCAATCATTGGGTAGTGAAAAACGAGCAGAGAAAGACTAGTGAACTTACGTTGTTGGGCTCAGTCCAACTTAAGTCCATTATTCTTTTCACAAGAACACTATAAATAGTGATTTATAGGTCATGTGAATGAGAGACGAAACATAATAAAACCCTAGCCGCTCTTTCCCTCACTCCACGCGTTTGTCGCCGTCGTCGTCGTTCTTCGTTGGTAGTTATTTTCTTCTCGTTTTAATTATGTTTATTCTAACATCTACGTGCCTAGTGCCGCGTATGGTGTGGAGACCATTCTACGAGCTGAAATCCAAGAGGAGGAAGGAGAAAGGGAGCAGCCGCCACATGCCACCTTCCCTTCGCTCGTGAATCTCACGCGCTGCCGTGGAGCCGCCTTCGAGCCACCACTGTTGGACCGGATATGTTGGATTGGTATTTGGCAGCTAACCATCTTCGTACGATTCACGCTCCAGGAGTAAAAACTCATTTATCCTAATTCATATTTTAATTGATTTATATTAATTATGATTAATGGTTATTTTACATGAGTATGTGTTTATGAGATTCGTAAGTTGAGCATGTTAGTTGATTAATTTACTTTTTAATTAAATGCGAACATGCTATATGATTTAATTTATGTGATTTAATTTAAATTATCGCGAGCATGTATGGGGCTAGGGGTGCAAGTTGGAACGAAAATTCTGATTTAATGTATGTTGGAACAACTTTTTTCATTCTAACTTCCGAAATTCTGATTCCTGGATTTTTCTGATTTTTTTCGAATGGAATTTGAATTATATAAAAAAAATTGGAATTTTTTATTTAATCCAATTCAATTTCCGAAATAAATTCCAAAAAATTCCGATTTTTTCCCCAAAAAATACACCTATGAATACATATATTATATAATACTTATGTTAATTTTTTTTTTTAGTTTTATGAAACAATAATTTGATTTAAGTTTTATTTTAGGATTTTGACATATTGAATTGTTGTTAGAAGTTTTATTTAATATTATGATGTGGCTTATTTTTATATATTGTTATTTATTTTTTTTAACTGAAATTTAATAGTTATTAGTTTTACTTTTATCGACGTGAATGTTCTTATTTTTGGAAAATTATGAATTTTTCATAAAATTTTCGTTAAGTTTTGAAATTTTAAAATTTATGCGATTTTCGATTTTTTTTTCGAAATTCCGAAATTTTCGAGCCTTTTGAAATTGGAATAAATTTTTTATTTCCGAAAATTTTGGAATTGGAGTTGTATTTGATTTTGTGCTTTCGAATGTTTTTGGAAATTTTCAACAGGCCTATTCCGATCCGAACCATCCGACTTCCACCCATATATGTGGTGATTGCAATAAATTAGGTACACAATTAATTGCAATTATGTGCACGTGTTTATTTATTTGCTTAAAAGTTGTTTTATTCAAATAAAATAAATATTTTTTTTTGTTTTCCAGTGCTTATACGTGCATGATTCCAACAAATATGTAGAGTATTAACTGTGGAGTGTTATTAGGAGAGGGGAGATTCTTATTTATATAGGTGTAAACCACAAAGAAGTTACAAAAGAGGAATTACATAGAAGTTACTTCCTACACACGTCAAGAATGACGTTATGAATATGGGTAAGGTACACCTAGTAGGAAGTTATCATTCAATATAGTTAAGATTTAGGATGTCACTTTAACCCGCTCCGCTCCACTCGGTACCCGTCCAACCCAGATTCACTAAGTAATCTCCGCCCCTTTAGATAATGGGGCGTGTAAGGGTTTTAAAAATTTCACTCGTAACGAGTGCGAAGCAGACACGGATTTGAAACATATGCATTCATACCCATCCCCTACTCGCCCATATCCCACCCGCTTATATATTTGATTCATTTTGTATTACAAAAATACTAATTCTTAGAGATATTTTAATTAAAAAATTATAAATATAAAAAAATAATATATTTTTTATGGATACGGCCGGGCGGGTACCCCGAAATTTTATATGGGATGGGGTTTGGTATAACAAAATCACACCCGAAACTAAATCACACCCAAAACTGGTACGGGACGGGTACGAGTGAGTGATTATGATATCAAGGCGGGTGCGAGTTTTCCATATACCACCCCGTACCATGGTCATGTTAGAGTAGGTGACCAACAAGCCAACTTGCGGCTGTGGTCTTTCATTTATTATTGTAATAAATAATCATTTTCGTATTAATGATAAAAACCCTTTTTAGCATTTTATATCGTTGTCCCTTGCATACGCATATATAGATATAGTACTTACAGTTATTATAATTACTTATAATTGATCTAGTAGAATCATGAGATATTTAGTTAAGTAATATAATTGTTAAATCATGTTCTTAGTCAATGGGTTACGCCACCAATGAGGATATCGGTTTTTCCCATTCGAGACTAGCACTTAGTTTATGTGTACAACGTCTCATCAGTAATCGGTATTATGATATCGGCATATATAAGTGGGTGATCAAAAGTTGATGAGTTCACTGAACCCCTCATCCTAGAAATCTCTAAGTGGTTCTCAATAATCGAGTAGAGGTCTCTATGACATAGTTGTACACCATTAGTCCGTAAGACTCAGACATCACCGTGACTTCACTAAAGGACCAGTTGTATCGTGACTTGTCCCTAAGTTCCACCGAGGACCGCCCCAAGAGCCAGTGTTCGTGTACTCCAAAATCTAGTGGGAGGTCTGTGTATTGTAATCGAGGATTCGATCACTGTAATACTCTTGGATGTCCCATTGTGTTCTTATAGTTTGTAATCATTAAGTCACTGGCCAGAGCTGACTATGTGATGATTAAGGAATGTGGTTCCCTAAGTCATGCACAAACCGATTGCAATACTTAGAACGATAGCACAATTATTGAACTATAAAGGAGGTCTCGATGAACCGATACCACTAATTCATTCGGGACATATGTATCGAAGGGATCGTACTGTACATTAACTATATCACACGGTTCCTGCAAGCACTTCATTTGTATCCATAGAATCATGACGTGTAGTTGTTAGACACCAATCTTGATTCGTTAGGTGGTTAAGTTGAAACGAGCTTCATCATAATTATAACTCTAGGGACGAGTTTAAAACACATTGGTTTGTGGGCCCACGGCTAGCTTACACCTGAACCATCGAGGGTCACACTACTCGTGCACTTGAATTCATTGAATGGACGGTCAAAGATTAAAACGTTGGTCTTTGCATAATTGGAAGTCAATACGATTGAGTCCAACATTCATAATTGTGAATTATTAATGAGAATGGAAAAGAAAAGAACAAGACGATCATTTTAGTGAACTTTCTAAATTGGGATTTTCCCCCATTTAACAGGTATATTAAATTAGAGTTTCCAGTTTTAGAAATTGAAAATCGAGAATTGTCATTCGTATCGACTAGGACATTTCAGTGATTGCGAAAATATAAATTGTTATATTCTTTCGATCATTGTTTTGTGAGAAACGAGCAGAGAAATAGTAACGGGCTTAAGTTGTTGGGCCTGGTCCAACTTAAACTTGTTACGGTTTGGGCACAAGACACTATAAATACAATATTTATAGGTCTTACACACAAGCAAGCAAACCTTAACCGCTCCCTCTCTCCCCCACCTCACGGTCGTTGCTTTGCCAGATCGCCGCTTCCACCACCGGTCGTCGACCCCACGCGCCGCCACCATTAATTGGTAGCTTTTTTTGTCATTTTTTCCATTTATTCTAACTTTTGCGTGTAGTGCCACGTGATTGCAGAACTCAGTATACGAGGTGAAATCCGAGAGGAAGAAGACAGGAGAGTTGGATCACTGCAGCCCCGCCGTCGATCCGCAGCCGCACCATTCGAAGACTAGCGCGTAAGATCTACGCGCCGTCGTTTACCGCGCTCCGACGCCACCACTTCGTTGTTGTACGGATTGATTTCCGGGACAGTCCGCACTCGTTGAATCATTCACCTCACGCTTCGAGAGGTAAATTCGAATCCATTAGTGGTATTATTATAACTGTTAATTACGATATTCACATGGATTCTTATAATGCATGATTTCGTGAGTTGTTTGACACATGATCTGTGATTTATTGCGAGTATATTACGTCTTTTACTCAAATCAAATTAATAATATTTTATGTATGTTTTAATTTGCGCAGGAAGGAGTGAGGTACGCATTAATTGCTAAATTGTGCACGTGTTTATATGTTAAAATGTTTTTCATATAAAAAAATTATTTTCCGCTGCATAAACATGCCCTTTTCTCAACAGGGGTATCAAATCTTGTTGCGGAATTAATTGCGTTCATATATTGCTTATTTTAATGCATGCTTGAGTTTATTAAAATTAGAATTGTTGTATTATTTTATTGGGTGTTTTTAAAGCTTAAAATATTTATAAAATATTGTTTAAAAAATTTCCACTTTAAAATTGTTTTAAATTGAAAAAACGGATAAGAAATAATTAGATTATTGCTGTTTTTTAAAACTGCTCGGATCGAACCGGTCGGACCGGCCAATCTGACGCTTCATTTCGATCCAGCCGACCGAACCAGCATGGCAACGGATCGGTCAGACCGGTTCTTGGTCTGACTGACCCGGCCCATCGAAACGCCGAGATGGGCCGGACTGAACCGGTCAGACCAGTCGAACCGGACCGGTTCTCATTAATTAAAAAAAAATAGATTTCCAAAATTAAAATTAAAACATGTTGATTTTAATTTTTTGAAAATTATTTTCAATTAAACCCAATTGGATAATTGATTCAACAATCATCTATTTTAATAAGTAGGTGTTAGATTAATTAATTAATTTAAACTTGCTAAATTAGTTTTATTAATAGAACACACGTGCAATATTGATTATATTTCACCTTAATTATATGTACATCAACAATATTTGATTGATTTATACTAGCTGAGGCCCTATAATTATTTTTAAAAACCAATAATTAATTAGTGTAACTAATTATAATATTATGTCGTATGTTCCTCTTAGGACAATATGCGTTTTCGTATGCATGTAGAACATAGATGTAGGAATCACATCGACCTTCCAAACCTTCTGATGAGATAACATTTTTCTAAAAATCCCTCTCCTAATTCTTAATTTTATTAAGAATCATTTCAAGCTATAAAGAAAAACCAACCTGTTGAATTTTTCTTTCCTTCTGCTAACAGTTAAATTATGTATAGCCCCTTGTAATAGTGAAGTAAGCCGTGTTAGTGGGGAATGCTATTGTAGGATAAGTTGTAATTTAATTGACATAATGATGAAGATTGTTATAGAAAGGGTTATACTAGATTAACGTGGTCGGCTAGATTAACTAGGGGTTGCATTAGTTTGGTAAAATCAGTTCTATGAGCGTCTTTGATTGGTAGGTTAGACTTGACACACGGAATTTTTGAATTCGCGAGATTAACTTAGGTCATTATCAAGTGTGAGGTAAATATACTTTAGGATCATATAATGATATGATTGATTGTGATCTACCTTTAGACAAATGTAATCGGGCTAAAGTAACTACGGGTTATATTTGTCTGTTGGACCTAAAGCCCATTAAAGAAAATTGGTTTTCTCGTTTGTCTACTTGAGGGTAGTGGAACTCGATAAAATTAGTAGGAAAACAATTAAATAATAAAAATCCAAATTTTTAACTTTAAATCATTAATACGAATCTATATTAATCCTCTTCTTCAAACCTCTCAGATAATCATGTGTAAGCATCCCATAATCTTAATCATCGACCAAAAACTCAATGGTCCAAACTAACTCGATTGGTTAGCTTAAAACTTGTGATCACTGTTGAAGGGCGCCTTGATGTGCTCGATGAGAGGCCTTCTGCCTCTATACCTGACATTGCGACTGATGCTGAAAAAGAGACTTATAAAGCTTGGAAGAAGGATGACACTCATGCTAGGTGCTACATGATAGCATCTATGGAGCCCGCGCATGCGAGGAAATATGAGTCTCACTTGCATGCTTTTGACATCAAGTCTCATCTTGATAGCATGTATAGTGAGAATATTAGAGCGTCAAGGTACGCAGCTACCAAGGAGTTGACCACTGCGAGACTACGCTAAGGGGCTTCGGTCCACGAGCACTATCTCAAAATGATCACTCTCCTTTAAAAGCTAGTGAACCTTGATGTCATCCTCCCAGCCGAGTTCTTGTTGCATTTGATCATGTTGTCCCTCCCAAGCTCCTATGAATCGTTCATAGTGAACTTCAACATAAACAAGATTGATCCTCCTTTGGATGAATAATTAATGAACATGTTGGTCAATTTCGAGTCCACCATCAAGAAAGAGAAATTTGTTCTCATTGCTGCCACTTCTGGAAAGAAGAGTTCTCTCCAAAAGAAAGGAAATGAAAGAGTTCCCTTCCTAAACAGCAAGTTCGAAATGGGTGAAAGTAGTGGGGGTTCTAAAGCAAAAGTCAGCAAGCAAGCTGATGATGCTTGCCATCGCTGTGGAAAGAAAGGGCATTGGGGCTGCAACTGCAAGACTTACCTCAAATAGAAACGTTCTGACTAGGGTACGTATTTCGTTAAAGTAAATTTGTCAATAAGTTCTTCTTTTTGGGTATTGGATACAGGCTGTAGCTTACATCTACGTAATAATTTGCAGCTAATGACAAGAAGTAGAAAGCTTAGAGCGGGTGAGACCTACCTAAGGATGGGGAATGGAGCAAGAGTTGTTGTTGAAGCCATAGGGACTATTTACTTAAGTGTTTTGGATTCTAGTTTTTCTATTGTTTTGAACAATTATTTATTTGTTCCGTCTCTCATTCGAAACCTTATTTTTATTCTTGTTTTGTTTAATGCAAATTGAATTTCCAAAAACAAAAGTAAAACCTTTTACTTTTGTTTTTGGAAATTCAATTTGCATTAAACAAAAGAATGAAAATGTGATTTACAAAAACTATTAAACTTATATGAACTAAATCCAAGTGAAATGTTGGGAGTCGGGCACGTGTGCGCAGCGGAACACAAAAAATTTATATGAAAAATGTTTTAACATATAAACACATGCACAATATAGCAATTAATGCGTACCTTATCGCTTCCACCGAGAATTAAAAACATACATATACATTATTAATTTACTATCGCAAAACACGTAACATGCTCGCAATAAATCACATATCATTCATTAAACAATTTCACGAAGGGGAAATTTCTTGTAGCCCCCTTGAAATTAAACTTTATAGCAATAAATCCAAGTCATAAGTCCTATTTTTTTCTATAGGTCCATTATACATTTTGTGTCAAAAATACCCTTAAGAAATCTAATGAAATTATTATTTTCAAATCATATTTTCAAAATCTCTCTCCTAAATCAAATCACGTAAAAAATCTCTCTTTCAAATCAAATTATCCCATAAACTCTCTCATCCCAATTAAAAAAACAACAACAACATAAGCTTGAAAAAAATACCACCACTGCCGCAACACTGTCGGAAATGACTCGACATATGCAAACAAGCAACTGCATCATCTGAATGCAAACAGTAACCGCAAAATGAAAAAAGAAATATACATCATGCAAACGCAAACATCAAACAACAAAAAATAAATCTACTCTTCCAAATAAAAAAAGTTCAAAAGGAGAAAACGATATGTAACATGAAATTGCAAAATGCAAAATTAAAACAACTAAAGGGAAAAGAAAATAAATTAATCAAAACAACACTAACTTTTTGAATAAAAGACTAATGTGCAACATAAAATTGCAAATTGCAAACACCAAAAAGGAAAAAGAGACTTAATGCCAACAAACAACATCTCACCCCAAATCCATTGACGCTACCCCTAGCTCCGCCACAAACCCTAGGGTTGTCGCCACCGTAATTAACCCAATCAATGGAGTGCAACCAGTAAAAGTCGGCGAGGATTGTGGGGCCCAAGACGAAGATACTGTAAGGGACGAAGCGAAAGGTGGATTCCGAACCGTGAAGAGGTCATCAAATCTGGTGGGGCGCTTGCTGTAGAACCAATACACAATATCGGGGTGAGAATTTTCTTAATTGCCTTCCGTATCAAACTCCGCCGCCTTCAACCTCTCATGCGTCGCTCACCTTCTTCCCTCCACCCTCAAAACTTTTCTCAACTATAAATCATGTCAATGAGCATTAAATCACCTTCAAAACGCCACTCACTTTTTTTTTATAAGTAATGAATCACTTCATTTAATATGAGAGATTTGTTCTCTTATTTCCAGAAATACATTGTTTGGGGTATTTATGTATATTTACTTATCATTTTATTTAATTTATATTATTATTTATGGTCAAGGGACCTAGAGTTATAATCATCTAATAGATTGGACTCCTACCTATATAAGTTGGGGGAATAGGGGGTTCTAGTTAATTATATGTTTCACGAAATCATTGAAGTAATAATTATAATGCAAATATCAACATCTAATCATATTAATTAAATACATTAAATACAAATGGATCCGAATTTACCTCTTGAAGCGTGAGATAAACTTTCGATTCAAAGCAAAACTGCCACGGAAACCAATCCGTGCAGTCAGGAGAAGTGGCGGAGCGACGACGTCAGACGCGCGGGGCAGCGGCGGCGCGTGCGGTGGCGGGGTCGCGACGATCTGACACCTACGTTTTCCGATTTCACCTCATATACCGAATTCTACAATCACATGGCACTAGCCACGCAAAAGTTAGAACAAAACAAAAGAAAAAGACAAAAGGAAAAAACTACCGATATGGTGGCGGCGCGTGGGGCCAATGTCCGCGGTGGATCGACGGAGGGGACATCGACCGTGTGTGAGGGAGCGGCTAGGGTTCTTCTCTTCTGTGCAAGACCTATAAATCTTGTATTTATAGTGTCTTTTATACCCTAACATGCTTAAGTTGCACCGGGCCCAACAGCTTAAGTCCGTTAGTCTTTCTCTGCTCGTTTCTCACAAAAAAATGATCGGAAAATTATAACAATTATATTTTTGGAATCACTGAAACGTCCTCGTCGATACGAGTGTCAATTCTCGATTTCCAATTATTAAAACTGGAAACCCTAATTTAGTAAGCCTACTAAATTGGGGAACTTCCCAATTTAGAAAGTTCACTAAGATCATCGCCTAGTTCCTTCATTTTCTTATTTTCATTCATAATTCACAATTATGAATGTTGGACTCAATCGTATTGACTTCCAATCATGCAATGATTCAATGTTTTACAACCCTCGATGGTTCAGGTGTAAGCTAGCCATTGGCCCACAACCCTTTGTGGTTTAAACTCGTCCATAGAGTTATAATTAAGATGAAGCTCGTTTCAAATTAATTACCCAACGAATCAAGATTGGCGTCTAGCAACTACGCATCATGATTCCCGAGATACAAATGAAGTGCCTGCAAGAACCGTGTGATATAGTTAACGTACAGTACGATCCTTTCGATACATATGTCCCGATTAAACTAGAGGCATTGGTTCATCGAGACCTCATTTATAGTACAATAACTTTGCGATCGTTCTAAGTGTTGTAATTGGTTCGTGCATGACTTAGAGAATCATATTCCCTAATCATCACATAGTCAGCTCTGGCCAGAGAATTAATGATTACAAATTATACGAACACAAAGAACATCCCCGACTATAATGCACATACCACCCACTAGATTTCGGACTGCACGAACACTGGCCCTTGGGGCGGTCCTCGGTGGACCTCAGGGACAGGTCACGATACAGCTGGTCCTCTAGTGAAGTCACGGTGATGTCTGGGTCTTAAGGACTAATGGTGTACAACTATATCATAGAGACATCTACTCGATTATTGAGAACCACTTAGAGATCTCTAGGATGATGGAGTTCAGTGAACCCATCAACTTATGAGCACCCACTTACGTATGCCGATATCACACACATAAGTACACACTAAGTGCTAGTCTCGAATGGAAAAGAACGATATCCTCATTGGTGGCGTATCCCATTGACTAGGAACATGGTTTAACAGTTATATTACTTAACTAAATATCTCATGATCCCATTAGATCAAATATAAGTAATTATTATAACTTTAAGGACTATATCTATGCTTATGCAAAGGGACAAAGATATAGAATGTCAAAAGGTGTTTTATCATTAATACGAAAAATGATTATTTAGTACAATAATAAACGAAAGACCACAGTCACGAGTTGGCTTGCTGGTCACCTACTCTAACACAAAATACCCGTTAATGTCATATCAACAAAACGTAAGGAGATAGATTAAAACCCCGCACAACTTTGGCATGCTAGATTAGGTCATGTCACTTTAAGAAGGATGAACGAATTTGTTAGTGAAGGATTGTTCACTTTGGACGATGTGAAATCACTACAAACTTGTGAATCCTGCATTATAAAGAAAATGACCAAGTCACTCTACAACGGGTAAATGGAGCGAGCCGAAGGTCCTTTGGATTTGATCCATACAGACGTATATGGTCCACTAAGCGTTAGTGCGAAGGGTGGTTTTAACTACTTTGCTACCTTTACCGACGATTATTCCAAGGTATGGGTATGTGTACTTGATGAAGTACCAGTCTGAAACTTTTGAAAAGTTCAAAGATTTTAGACACGAAGTAGAAACAACTCGGACGAAGTATTAAGAAACTACGATCCGATCGTGGTAGAGAATACGTAAGTATCGGGTTTATTGATTATCTAAAAGAGACTGGAAAACAATCTCAATGGAATCCACCTGCAAATCCTCAATTAAACGTAGTTTCCGAATGTCTGAATAGAACCTTGTTAGACATGGTTAGTTCTATGATGGAGTTTTCGACGATTCTTCTACTGTAGAGGATAGGACTTGACGAGCACACCTGGCATGAGGGATGCTAGCAACATTTGTGTTGACCACATTTTCGGAATCTATGATTATTTTTCCTTCTCGTGCCAATCTATGGATTTTTTCCTTTACCACAAAGTATTTTTCTATATATAGGATGGCCGATAACTCTATGATACTTGCAATATTTAGGGTCATTTACCTTTTCGGCCTCGTCGGGGCGTTTTGGTTCAGGAAACTAGATCAATTTCTTTTCCAACAACGTATCAAAGATTTGCGAGACGTCAAAGTTTGGGAATGGGTATTCTTTTTCTTGCATTTCTTTCAACGTAGGCTGACGTCTATCATTAAACATACGTTGATCTTCCTCTCTTTCTCACTGCGTCTTTATTTTCCATACTTTTATTGTCCACCGTAAAATCGCTTTTATAGTTAGTGATGCTCAATTCCGTATCATGGGCACGAGTAGCCAATTCTTCAAAATTTCGGGGCTTAATTCCTTGAAGAATATAGAGAAGTCCCCAATGCATGCATTGGATACACATCTCGATTGCTGACACTTCTGATAGATTATCCTTGCAATTTAGACTTAACGCACGCCAACGGTTGATGTAATCCACAACCAACTCATATTTCCACTGTTTTGCATTGGTAAGCTCGATCGTACTCACAATACGGCATGTGCTGTAGAAGCGATTCAAGAATTCATGTTCCATCCCTTCCCAACTATTGATGGACTCGGGCTCCAAGTCGACATACCAGTCGAAAAAATTTCCCTTGAGTCTACGAATTGTTTCACCAGGAAATCGTCGTTAGTCCCCGCACTATTGCACGTTTCGATGAAATGAGCAATATGTTGCTTGGGATTCCCATTTCTGTCGAATTGTTGAAGTCATTCGGGTTTGGTATCCCACTGGCATCCTCAGTGCGTCAATCCGCCATATTGCACTTTGATGGTATTGGCAATCATCTCTTGCAATTATTGAACGGATAGCGTGGCAACAAACATTGAATAATGAGTGGTACCTTGCATAAAGTCCGTCTTGGGTTGTGCTTTTTCCACTTGTTTTGCCTTCTCGTTGCAAAGCGCATACGATTCGCGTTTGGGGCTAAACTCCCCAACCTCTGACTGCTCCAACTTATCCATTAATTGAGCATTTTTCATGTATTTCTTTGTCTTCGAATATTTTTTGAAGTTTAGCCATTGTTTGGGCCAAGTGCGCCAATTCTCATCCACGGAAGTTGCTTCAACCACCATAACCGGCAATGTGGTGAAGGCTTGAGATTTGGACTTGATCTCTTCCGAGCTTGAGGAACTTGAGCCATTTGACGCAGTTGTATTCATTGATCATGCCCCCGATGGATGATAAACCAACAGGTGTGGCAATCTCGGCAGCCTTTTGGATCAAAGAGTTTTGGTTCTTCTTCGGAGCCATTGAATCGTTGAACAAAAGGATATGCGCTCTTATGTAGGAGAGGAGATGAGAGGCAAAGAGTCCCACTGCGCGGGCCAATTTATTAACCTCAAATTTAAATGTCTGCAAAATAAATTGTAAGACAAGAAAAAAAATAGGAACAAATAAATATATTTAATCAAGGGAAAATGGGTAACAATTTTTGTTGATTCCTCTAATTCTTCTCCTAAATTTAATCCAATGGCCGAAGTTTGTTCTTGAATTGAAAGCTTGATTCATTCCTTGATTTGCGGAAGTAGATATGGATATCAAGAAATCGATTTGGGGATTTCTAGGTCTTGTGGATATGGTGCATTGATGATGATGTAGAACCCCGCGGTTGTTGTTCTTAGTCGTGGCAAGAGCTTGAGACTTGAGAGTTTTTGAGTACTTGATGTACGCATTGCTTGATGCTTGTATCCTTGTATGAGTGTATGTATTTGAGACCTCCTTTTATAGGTTCGATTTAGAGTTTCTTGACTTGAAACTTGAGCCGCTTAACTTGAACATTTGCAACTTACTTCTTATGGGCTAGATTTTAAGCCCAAATAGCTAACTCAAATGAATAAGAATTTAGTACTTATTTCAGGCTAACCCACATAACATATTTATAAAATCTAAATTTATTATGAACTTTGATATAAATTTCAAATTTATTATGGAATTTTTGAAATTTGATTTGGATCCAAATTAAGAATCAATTTGTGGACTATTAACTTGTATTTAATCCCAATTTTCTGACAAAATTTCAATGTCAACACATGTCTTTGTACATAGACCTGACCACCGGTTCGGTTAGAACCGGAACCGGAACCGGAACCGAACCGGGGTCAACGGTTTTAGAACCGAACCGGAACCGGAACCGAAAAAATCGGTTCGGTTCCGGTTCGTCATTTTTGGAACCGGGAACCGACGGTTAGAACCGCGGTTCTAACCGTTTGAACCGGTTTTTAAAAAAAAAAAAAAAAAAATATTAATTTTCTCTCTCTCTCTATATGTATGTCTGTGTATATATATTTATATCTATATATATAATCTCTCTCTCTCTCTGTATATATATTTATATATATATATATATATATATATATATATATATATATATATATATATATATATATATATATATATATATATATATATATATATATATATATATATATATATATATATATATAAAATAAAAAAAAAATATTATTAAGAACCGAACGGTTCTACGGTTCTAACCGGGAACCGAACCGGAACCGGTTAGGAACCGAACCGCAAGGAACCGGATTTTTTCGGTTCGGTTCCGGTTCCTCCAAAATCGGAACCGGAACCGAACCGAACCGTGGCCAGGTCTATTTGTACAGTGAACTTTTGTTTTTTTCTTTTAAGTTGAAATTTACATACATGTAAGAAAGAAATACATAAATAATTATATTTAGTAATACACAATACATATACAATAAAATATCTATAAATTAATACAGTTAGAACTAACAAAATTTTATTAAACTTAGCGAAATATTAAATCATTAAACAAATAATTCAGCACATTTTTACCAAGTGAAGACCGAAAGAATTATTATTGAATCGAGTTTATTAATTTATCAAGTTCTACTCTATTCAATTATCAATCATTTAATATCACTAAAGTACTAGGATCCAATCCCAATTTTCCTTTCTTATCGAAAAGAGCAATAATATATTTTAAACAAATTACTTTGAATGGGTAAAAAATGTAATACAAGTATAATAGAAGGGGCCAAAATGAAAATCACAGCAAGAAAACGTTGGACTGTCATCCATACTTCCCTTCATCGGCTTTAATCCAAAAACTCTGATAAACCTTTCTTCCCTGTGAATAAAGCGGTGATAATACCATCGTTGTTGAAGAGAGAGAGAGCTCGAAGGAAATTTCCATGGCCGAACACTCCGATGATTTAGACCAACTCCTTGACAGTAAGAGAGCCTCTCTCTCTCTCTCTCTCTCTCTCTCTCTCTCTCTCTCTCTCTCTCTCTCTCTCTCTCTCTCTCTCTCTCTCTAGATAGAGTGTGTATATAAGAGTTGTGTTAATATGAACACGGTGCAGATAGGAGATGATTTTTAACGTTTTTACAGACAGACTCTCCCGCCCGCAGGATGATTTTCAGAGCCTTAATCTCACCTCTTCTGCTCGAAGGCATGTTTTCTCTCTCTAAAATACGCATTTATTTTAATTAATTAATTTATTTATAATTTTGTTGTTGGATGAAGGTAGTAGAGAATTAATTGGATTACGCCATACATTTTGGGGGTTGATTTTCTAGGTTTTCCTTAATTTAGGTTTTAATGTTCTAATTAAATATGTTCGTAATTTGATATATTTATTTGTGTTCATAATAGGGGTTTGGATAAAAATAGCGATAACAAGCAAGAGAGTTCGACATTGGTAAGTGGGAGTGTTCAAGGATTAGGTATGGGTTTGCCGGATTTGAAGAGCAAGAAAAAGGGTAAGCAGAAATCAGCACAACAGCCGAAGCAAGAATCGCGTACTTCTGAGGCACTCGATAAGCTGAGAGAGCAAACGAGGGAGGCCGTTAAAGGGTTGGAATCGGTGACCGGGCCCCGCCCCCCGGTGGGCGGTGATAGCTTCGGTGGAGATGCGATGATGGAGGATTGGGTCAAGCAGTTTGAGGAGCTTGCCGGCTCTCAGGTTCGTGTTTCTTCATGTTTTTTTTTTTTTCTTTTTATCCTAATCTTCCGTTTGCATAAATTTAGAGTTCAAATTCGATACCTGTGTTTCGAGATTGGGAATTCAAATTTGATAGCGTATGCTTTGAAGAGGTGTTGTACGTTTGATATATCTCATAGTTTTTCTCTGCTGAGTAATGTTCGAGAAAATACGTGCTGTATTTCAAGAATCTATAGGAGCCTGCCTAAACTACGATTAAATTGGAAACGAGTAATTCCTTCGAGATTAAAACTCCACACAAGTACAAATCAAATACTCGTAAGGCTTCATTTGGATTGGATGCTTTGAAGGGATGATTTCAAATCCATGAATTCATTTTGCAATCGATTTCAAATCTTAAGCTCGTATTTTGTGTCGGTTTTTGAGTCATTATGGTGAATTTTTAAATCCATCTCTTTTGAAGTCCTCTCTCTAATCCAAATTCTCCGATTCAGATGCACTCTAAAAAAATAGTTAATGTCGGGAGTTTGCATTTTCTTGTATAATACCTTCAACATTGTTGTTTAGGTGTAAAAATAACCGTGTCTTACATGAATCGAGTGGGCACGACTTGAATATTTTACTAGTCATAAACTTTAGCAGTGGCATAGATTTGAATAAAATTTCAGTGCTATTTGTAAGGTTTTAAAAATCACCTGTGGTAGTACTTAGTAGTATACGTATCTTATTCTTGGTGATATTAATCAGTTCACTAACACTGGTCTCGTAAAATTGGAATATTACGAGACATATCTACAAAACCTTGCTATAGAAATCTCAGAAAGAAGTCATCCAATAAAACCGATGCACAATGAGAATTGTATTCGACGTCTCTGAGTATATTTTCGCGTTTTATTATCAATAACCAAATATTTTTTTTCGAAGTATAAATTTTAAGCACCTAAACAATTCATGTTAGATTTATAACAAGGTATTTTTAATGGAGTAATGGGAAAGATGCATCGATTTGGCAAAGTAAATGACTAGGGATTTCGGAGATACGATAAAAGAAAAAAACCGTACCGGCAGGGTAGTGAAGTCATTTGGTATTCAGAAATGCAGATATTTGGTGCGATTACCTTTTCGTCCCTGAATTTGATTTACTTTTGAATATTCATTATTCTCTTTCTTTTGTCGATCTTGTTTTCTGTGGCATGAGTTAAGTTATATTTCATCTTACAAATAGTTATGTAAAAATTCTGTTTATTAATTTTTAGTCCCATTTAATTGTAAATATTGGGGTCGTATTTGCAGGATATGGAGTCGATGGTGGAAACCATGATGCAACAACTGCTTTCAAAAGAAATCCTTTACGAACCCATGAAAGAAATTGGGGAGCGATATCCAATATGGTTGGTTGAGAACAAATCAAAACTAACGGAGGAAGAATATTCCCGATATTCACGGCAGCACGAGCTTATAAAAGAACTAAACAACGTATACGAAGCTGAGCCAGATAACTTCAACAAGGTTGTTGAGCTCATGCAGAAAATGCAAGAGTGTGGCCAACCACCTAATGATATTGTGCAAGAGCTCGCTCCCGACTTTGATTTATCAACTCTTGGACAATTGTAAGTATATATCTAAGTTAAATTTCTTTTAAATGAAATTTAAAACGTTTTTTAATGCGCAATTTCTTGTAAGCCAATGGTATATGATTTCTCGTGTGAAGCTAAATCTAAATATAGGAAAAAAGATCAACTAGTCATGAGGATGAGGCAAGTCTTGTTTACAGTAGAACCTCGATAAATTAATAACCTCGCACAAAAAATAATTTATCCCGGTCCCGACTCGGTGAAAACGTATTAAATTATTAGTTCGATAATTTAATATTTCGTTAAATGAATAGAATTTTTGCAAGGCCCGGCTGTATTAATTTATAGAGGTTTAACTAAAACAAACGGAATAGCTGTATGGTTTGGAGTTAGGGTGGTGTTTGCAGAAACTTTGAAAACAGATTATGAGTTTTTCGGTCCATAAATTGTTTGCGAGTGTTTGCAGTGTAATACTTTTGCATTTGTTTCTCTTAAAATAAGCTGCTCTAAGTTATAATTTCCATTGTATCTATGCAACTTTTTTTGGTTTAAAATCTCTTTTATAATTGATGGAGAAATTGCATTGCATGTTTGTGTTCTTAATTTATTCTTTAGCTGGTTAAAGCTGTATTTTTTTATTTTTTTTTTTGTAAACACCTCCAACCTCTAAAAATAAGCAATTATCTCGAGCTTTATTCATAATCACTAGCTTCTATTTTTGCAAACACCACCCAAGAAACACGAGTTCCCATAACAATTTTAACTCCAGTTTGATTTATTTGATTTTATGTTATATTGGGTCCGATAAAATTGTGTGCGTTCATTTATAGGCTTTACATATTACATAAATGTATGGGTTTTATTTACCGAGCAGAATAGCTGATGAATTTGGTCTGTTGATGTTTGCAGATCACCGGAGATGTTCGAGTCTCAACAGGGTTGTTGTATTATGTGAGACAACACACACAATTGCTCTGTAATTTTATTTTCCTTTTGTCTGATATCTCTTTTCATTAAACTTTGTTTCTCTTTTTTTTTTTTTTTTTTGTTTTATTACATTTGAATTTACCAGATTATATTTTGCAATGACAGCAAGATTTGTTTATATGCTTCTGCATTTTTTAATTTTTTATATGTTTATTACCTGGCACCATGAATGATTTTTTATGCTAATGAATGTAATTTAATATTTTTAGTGGTATTTTTTTAGGATGCTAATGTTTAATAATTTCTTTTATATTTGTTGGTCCTTTAGAAACTACGAAGTACAAAAAATAAAATACATCTCATTAACATATTAAAAAAAAATCACAAAAAAAAAAATATTTTACAAAAAATAAAAAGAACAATGAGAAATCCGTTAGCTAATTTGTTATTAATTTATTTGAAAATTATAATTTCTTCCAAAGATATCATCCATTTTTTTAAATAATTACAATAAATGATCCATCAATCAAATAATTTAGTGAGAAAATTTTATTTTATTAGTAAGAAAATGTAGTTTTTTCAGTAATTCGTTTTATTTTTTTTATTTAATTTTTCTTTTTTTTGCATTTTGTATGCTCAAAATTATGTTAGAGGTAGAAGAAAATAACGATTTAATTTGTTATGTTGCACCCTTGAAATAAAAAATGATACTACCCTCGTTGAGTATTAAATATTCAATTCATGGTGCATTGTGAATGATTTATTGTGTTTCGAGGATGCAAAATGCTACTAATTTTTTTTCAAGGTATAGAGTGCCAAAATGCTACATTTTAAGGGTGCTAAGTGGAATTAAGCAATAACAAATGCCACAATTTTGAGAACCTTATTGTAATTGAATAAATTAAATGAATTGAATAATGTTTTTTTCTTTTAGAAATATAGTACATAATCAGCAAAATAATAAAAGAATTGAGATATATTATATTTATAAAAAAAAATAAAAAAAAAATTAAGCATCTGAGGGTGCAATCCAGTGTCTTCCATTAACAAAACTCTTGGCAATAAATGGATGGGCCGAGTCGTAGTCCAGCTCTCGGGCCCACGATACCCCACGTACTCTTGCTGCTCCCGGCCCGAAGCACTTGTACACTCCAAAATATGCTGTCCTGCATTTTTTGTATTTTTTTATTTTATTTTCCAAGTATATAAATTCAATTAGTTATTGTTTCCTATTATATATTAGTTAGTAATTATTTCATAAAATTTAATTAGTTTAAAGGGGCTCACTTGTTCTTGTTGCTAATGTGGTCCCAATCATCCCATCCTCCGTGAGCAACGACGTCGTCAAAGTATGTGTACGAGAATACGATCCGGGAGTATTGACCCATTGCCCGACCCACATAAAGTGGGCCCGTACCCGTTACCGTGCAGTTCACAAATGCGAATCCGGTTTTCTCGTCTGGTGAGTTTCTATTTTGGGCCGCTATGGACCCAAATCTCGTCGCTATTGAGTGGAGCTCACAATTCTGCACCAATTATAACGAAAATATGTTTAGTTATTATATCGTGATTTGATTAATTTTCGCGTATTAATTAAATTTAATATACTAATAAGTAAATAAAAAAAATTATTTGACAATACTTTTAAATTAACGCGAGAGCTCGACTATATAAATCGGATAATTTGCTTGCTAGTGAATCCGATTTTGAAAGTGATATTCAAAATTCACTCCAATATTTTTCATATCATATACAAGTCAAATATGTTTTGGGGAAATATGTTTTACGGAAATAATTTAAGAATTAAAGTTATGTTTGTTTATACTTTGAGACGAGACTAAAAACATTTTAACAGTCAAATCATATTTAAATGTGTTAAAAAAAATTAGAAGAAGAATTTAAAAAATAAAATGATATTTATTTGTTTTTTAGTTAAGATATTTTTTTACCGTAGCAGATAAACTTAATATTCATATGAGGATTATTTTTCGAAATCTTAACAAACACAAATTCATTTTTGAAAAGAGATAAAAAATAAGATGAAAATTGAACCAAACATCATGGTTTTTTGATAAATATTATCATGAGATCTAAAAGAATCAATTGTGTAGATAATATATCCAACCATAATTTAACAAAAAAAAAAAAAAAAAAGTCATCCAAAAACAAAAATAAAAACAATTTTCTTGAATTTAAAATTAATATAACCATGATATGGTAATTAGGAGAAGGCGCGTGCGCGCGTGCAGCTTTTGAAGCATGGAAATAAATAAAGGAAATAAGCCTTTTGAATTTAATTTTTGTAAAGATGCTAAAGACAAAAAGAGAGCAGACAGAAGGAAAATCAGCTTTTCTCCATCTGCACCATTTCCAATGGACAAAAGAAAATAAATGCCACATTTTCTAACCTAATTCACTTTTGTACTAAAATAATAAAAAAATAATATCCAAAAAAAAAAATTAATTAATAAAAAGAAGAGATTAACTAATAATGAAATTGAAATTAGTTAATGTAGGTACTTACTTTATACATGGATCTGCCATTGCCAAAAATGAAGTCAATAGAGCCTTCAATGTAACACTCCTTGAAGTAGTGGCGGCCCGCGTCGTCGCAAAGAGTGTCTTGCGCTCCGTAAAATCCACACCCGGAGAAAAATGCCTTATCGCCCGATATTCTAAACGCCACCGCCTGCCACCCTTGCATCCCGGGCAATGGTGCCGGTGCCGTATTCTACAACCATCCATGTACATATTCAAACAAAACAACATTTATCGCTTGTTTTCTAATTTTTTTTAAGGAACTAAAGGAAAAAATCATATATCAATATATTTTTTATTTTTTACTGAATGAAAAGAATATAATGTAAAATATTTTTTGGATGCATGTGATGATGTAAAAAAACAAATATAAATGAAGATAGAGACATGTCAAAACGGTCATATTGCACATCCATGGCTACAATTTGGACCACTTTTTGAATTAAGGTGAAAAAAATTAGGGTTTTGGATCTTATTATAATATGATATTTGTTAATTGTTTGTTTGTTTGTTTTTTCAAATAATTCAAATAATTTAAATAAAATAAGTAAAAGCAACAAATTAACATACAATAACAAATTGAGATGGGTTACACTAGTCACAATTATAGTTACTAGCTTGCAATTACAACAAAACAAAAAAAAAAAAAAAAAAAAACAAGAAGATAACTATTTTAGATTAGTGTTATTCATTGTTTTATAACTTAGAATATATGTAATGAAATAAATATATTATTAATCATAAACAAAAATGGACACAATTTTTTAGTACATGTAAAATATAAAAAGAAGAGAAATTAAATAATTGTATTAATTATTAATACCTTGAAGCTGATATTTCTAGCAGAGAAGTAAGGAGCAAAGACGGAGACCGAAGCGGTGTGATAAGTGCGAAGCTGCTGCCCGTCGGGTCCTTTGTCACTTGCCCTATCGTGCCACTCTATAAACGTCGTCTCTCTACCCGCTCCTTCGAACGTTATGTACGGTTTACACGCCGGTACCACCACTTTTTCTCTGTCAAATATAATTTTGTCAATTTTATTTGCATAAATTACTTAGTGACGGAGCCAGAATTTTATTTTATTTCAACATGTATAGACCAAATATATACACGCTACGATAAAATTTAAAATAAAATAAAAATTAAAGGCACATATATAACAAAATAATTCTCAAAATTAAAAATAAGGATCTTTAATTTATTATAATTTTTAATTCGTCTAATTATATATTTGAAGTTTTTATATTATATCTAATTTACAAATTATACACTTAATTAACATGAATTGTATGTATAATTATAAGTTGTGTATATATCATTAAACTGCATGCTAAATTGATATATATATATATATATATATATATATATATATATATATATATATATATATATATATATATATATATATATATATATATATATATATATATAGAGAGAGAGAGAGAGAGAGAGAGAGAGAGAGAGTGAATTATTACAAAATGCAGATTTTATTTACATGTAATAACCGGCACCGATAAGAATAAGCACATTCTTGCGGTTATTCTCCGGGACAGAGTCGACCGCCGCTTGAACTGACCGGAAATCACCGGAGCCGCCGACGTCGACGGTGATGAGGAGGTGGCCGGAGGGCCCCACCCATTTGTGGTGGCCGTGCTTGCTGCTGGAATTCGAAGCCGCCGCTGCAGTATTGTTGGCGGCGGCGGCGGTGGCTGAATTCACTACATTTCCTGCATGTAAAGAAATAAAATAGGTGAAGAGAATACTAATAATTATGAAAATATTATTATGAGTATTAATAAAAGAGGAGAAGATAAAACCAGCCATATTTAATTTCTCTATTTATTTTTGCTTCTAATTAATCTAAGCTAATTAAGTGGCACATATATATACATATATATGTATATAGATATAAATAAATATATTGTAGAGATGAAGAGAATAATGATATCTGACAGAGAGTTGAAGGAGAGAATGAGAATTTAGTTTCTTGGAACAAGAATTATGGGAATAAGTTGTTTTTTCCTTAAAAGAATCTGAGTGAACCTATAAACAACAAATTAAAATGCTACTCTTATAAGTTTGTGTATATATATATATATATGAGTGGGGGTGGGATGGGGGCGCAAAACTGCAACGGTCATATTTTTATTTTGTTTTATATATATAAAATATATAATATATAATGCTATATTAGCATACACAATTTTATTCTATATATAGTACCCTCCTACATATATACTGATACAATTTTACTTAGGACATAGAAGAGTACAGTAGAACCTTGATATATTAATACTCGATAAAGTAATAATCTTGTTTAAATAATAATTTCTTTCGGTCGCGACTCGATAAGAACATACTAAATTATTAGTTCAAAAAACTAATATTTTGCTAAATTAATAATAGAGTTTTATTAGTCTCAACTGTATTAATTTATAGAGATTCACGTGTATAAGATAATGGTCTTTGGAATAGAAAAAGGATTCTTACTTGCATGCAGCATGCACAATTTAATTGTTGTTTGCGAAACTATTAAATGCGCAAGTAACAATCATTCAAACTCTTATAAAAAAAAATGATCAAAAAAATATTATTTTTAGTCATATATATATATATATATTTTAATTTTCTATTCTTTTATTTCTCCCTTAGTTTTGCAAAATAATACAATTATTTTAGGGAATATTCCATTTTTGGATTACTTTCGTTAGATGTTAATGGAATGTTAAGAGAAGGATGATACTGGGTCAATTTTAGAGATGGAGGGTAATATTGATGCATTTTAAAGACGAGGGACTAAAGTGAGACTAAATGTATATTTGAGGGACTATAAAAGATATTTGTCCTATTTAATTTCATAGTTTATATACTAATGCAATATATATTGATATAATTTATTTATTTTTGATTTGTAAATAAATTATTTTGTACATGATGTAAACATGGCCACGTTGACAAGGAGTTACAATATCAAAATTAATTTGTGGCTTTGGAGATGTAGATTTATGTTTTGACTGCATTATATAATTACCATTATACTATTGCTTAATTGAAATTTGAAGGGTTATTATTCGTGGTGTATAATACGTAATCTATTACCTAGAACAGGTGATTCTATGTGTGTATGTATATATTGTATCTCAATGTTGTAAAGATATACAAGAAAAATGAAAAATACTTCAAATATTATCTCATTGGATATGAATCATACATATACAAATACATATATGGATCTTACATATACATATACATATGGGAAATAAAAAATAAAAATAATAGCTTTAGGCTTGATCCATATTATACGCGATTAAGAGGTTGATCATGTGTTTGGTAAAGCTTATAAGCTCTTCAAAATATTTTATAAGATGTATAATAAGTAATAACTTATAAGCTCATAAAATATGTTCAGTATTTTTTTTCCAAAAAGAGCTTTAATTTTAGAAAACAAGCTGCTAGGGAGCTTATAATATGAATCAAGCCTGAAGCTATTATTAAAAATTATACTCAAGTGACCTAAAAACACCATATCCAAAACATTAAAAATTAGGGGCTTAAGATATGCATACATTGTAACAAATATTATTAGAACTAAACGACAAACTAAACTAAACATTTGCTACACGTTCTTTATAAAATTTATTCCAAAATTACACTTCCACTCACAAATTTGAAATGAGCATTAAGTAAAATTCAAATGGATTTATCATTTTTTTGTTATGCATTAAGTATTTTCATTTTTCCATCTAATATCTCAAAAAATGTTTTTTTTTTACTAAAAACACCTTCATTTTAACATTTTGTACATTATATAAAAAAGATCCATTTTTTTTACATATTATTCAAAAATACAAAAAACTTGTTTTTCATTTTTTATTCAATTTACATATACATATATATATATATATATATATATATATATATATATATATATATATATATTTTTTTTATTTTTTTTTTATTTTTTTGTTGTCAATACTATAATAGTGTATGGTATACTATAGTTTACTATGATATACTATTGTGTAGTATGGTTTACTACGGCGTACTATTTCAAACCTTAGCAGAAAAACTACTTTCAACCGTGGCCAAAACTCTAGCAGCCAACAAACTCGTAGCCGCCGCCAACTCCTATCCACCAGACTCTAGGTGCCCACCAAAACCTAGTGCCGTCAAAAAACCTTAGGTTGATGCAACCACCTCCCACCGTCAATCTAACATTACACCACCGTCTCCAATGGTCATCTACCACCATAACCATCCCCTCAATAACCACCATCACCATCACCTCCCTCTACCGCCACTTCTGGATGATGATAGGGATGTATCGCCATAGCAACCGTCTCTCTCTACCGCCACTTTGGGATAAGCCGCTGCATGGGATTTGCAGATCTGTTGTTCTCCGCCACCATAGCCATCGTCATAGACGCCGTAACCAGCCCATAGCGGTGTTAAGTGTATATTTTTACACTTTATCGTATCTTTTTATTTGAGCTTTTGGTGTGTTTTAACGATAATTGGTGCTTAAAAAGTTGATTTATTGTATTTCAGGTATAAATTGAAGAATTGGAAAAGTATGGGGTCAAAACTGCAATTTTGGAGAATATATGGGCCAAAAGTGAAACAAGCAGAATTCTGGAGAATCAAGGACCGCACGGCCGTGCGGATTTTTGGCATAAATCTCACACGGCCGTCCGGATGGGCGAAATAGCGCAGTGAAGGAATTTTAATTGCACAAGGAAACTGCCTTCTTCCCCAAGTTCTTCACCCTATATAAGACCAAGCCAAGCACACAATTAGAATCTCTTTTTACGCAATTTCAAGAGCCACAAAGCAATAACGAAGAAGAAGAATTCGAAGACTTCAAGCAAAGATTTATCGTCTATGATTTATTTTATTTGCGTTTTTGCTTTAATCATGAGTAGCTAAACTACTTATTTCTAGGATTTTATTTGGAACCCTATGTGGGATTTATGAACCCTTTTCTATGATTTTATGCAAGTTTTAATTCCGGATTATTTCTTCTACTTGTTTTATTAAGTTCATGAAACTGGCCACTTTATGTGCTTTTATGTTATTGTTAATCGCATGAATCGGAAGATCGGGTTAATAATTAGAACTGTGGTAGAAGAGCCTTTGTGGTATTAACATAGGAATATAGTTAATCTCTTAGGTAGCCATTATTGAGATTTGTGCTTAATGTTGTGTTCTAGAATTAATTGCATAGGAATATAGTAATTGAATCTAGAGTATTAGAATTGTAATACACGCGGAAGCGGGTTATGATTATTTTAGCATCTCAGGTTAATAATCCGGGTTAATTGCTTGCATAATTGAAGGAATTGGGGGAGTAATAATCACATAGGGGGGAGAATAAAATCCTAGGCTTGTCTACTTTGATTAATCTTCGTTTTAAATTGCTTTCTTGTTTTTGCTTGTTTTTAATTTAGTTTAATTTAGTTTAGTAATCCTTATTCGACTGTGTAGGGTGGGCTTGATAATAATTGGTAGAATTTAGCGTCTAGGATTAGATAATTAAATATTCCCTGTGGGTTCGATATCCGGACTTAATTGTCCACTATATTACTTGTACGATACGTGCACTTGCGTGTAGGTTTTCAACCAACAAGTTTTTGGCGCCGTTGCCGGGGAATTATTTTAATTATTTATTTTATTCTAGCTCTATATTTGAACAATTTTCACGATTCACCCATTTAATTTTCGTTTTATTTTATTTTTTTTGTTTTAGGTACGGTGTATGCCTAGGAGACTCGATCTTGCTAGAGAACCGTTTGATCCCGAAATCGAACGCACTTTTCGAGCCGCTAGGAGACGTCAACGCGCAAACAATATAATGGAGGACGAAGAACGCAGGGCAGCGGGTAATTTACTCGGGGCCAACGGAAACCAAGTCCAAGACCCACCCCCTCAACTTCCAGTACAGCCAGCAGTTAGGCCACGGGCACTTCAAGATTACATAATCCCGACTCATGACGGATTCCGCCCGAGCATCCAATATCCACCTATTGAGGCGCACAATTTTGAGATCAAGCAAGGCCTATTGACGATGCTCCAAAATAACGGGCTATTTAGTGGATTGGCGGGTGAAGATCCCCATCTTCACATTGTCAATTTTCTAGATACCTGTAACTCCCACCGTCAAAACGGCGTTTCCCAAGAGGCGCTTCAATTAATTCTCTTCAAGCACTCCCTACAAGGAAGAGCTCGCCAGTGGTTGATGTCCCAAGCCCCCCACTCTATCTCGTCGTGGCCTCAACTCCTCAACCTTTTCATGAAAGTCTATAGCTCACCCGAGAAGGACGAAAGAATCCGGCGAGAAATTCACAATTTTGTCCCAGAGCAAGGCGAGCAATTATACGAGGCATGGGAGAGATTTAAAACTCTTTTGCGGCAATGTCCAACACATGGAGTCGAACAATGGCGGCAAATCCACATTTTCTACCAAGGGATCAACGAGAATGCACGAACCGTTTTAGATGCCTCAACCGGAGGAAATTTTATGAGTCAATCGATACCGGATGCTTTCATCATGTTGGATCAAATTGCTCAAAATCGGTTTGCCAAGTCAAGCGAGAGGACGGTTAGTGGAGCCAAGAAAGTTCCCGGAGTGTTGGAGTTAGACGCAATTACGGCCCTTCAAGCTCAAGTGACCCAAATTGCTCAACAAAATCAACTCCTTCTGCAGCACATCAAAGCAAGTCCACCACAACAAGTCCAAGCAATTGATTCTCCATGTTGTGAAATTTGCTGTGGAAATCACTACACGCTCCAATGCCAACAAGATGTGGAGTCGCTCAACTACGTCAATAACGCGCCTCGCCAATTCCAAAATCAAGGGTGGAGATCACAAGGACAATATGGAGGAAATCAACAAGGCCAAGGATATCAAAGACCTCAAGGCCAATTCCAAAATCAAGCCCCTCCTCAACAAAGCTATCAAGGCAACAATCCACCGGCCCAAAAATCAAGCACGGATGAGATATTGGCCCAATTCATGACCGCTACCCAAGCCTCGTTGCGAAATTTGGAGAACCAAGTTGCTCAATTAGCTTTGAATCGAGAGAACCGCCCGCAAGGAGCATTGCCATCAAACACGGAGGACCCAAGAAAAAGACAAAACGAGCAAGTACAAGCGGTGAGTTTACGTAACGGACGACAATTGGAAGAAGCCCCTAGAAAAGAGACAAATAGTGGAAAAAGAAAGGCAACCGACACAGCGGAAGAGGGCACAAACGTTCCGAGCGAAACTTCAAAGGCAACGGTCACACCGGCTCCACCCATTCCATACCCGCAAAGGTTCCAACCGCCAAAGTTGAATGCCGAATACCAAAGCTTTGTTGACAAGATGAAGGAAATACGTATCAATATCCCTCTCATCGAAGCACTCCAACAAATGCCAAAGTGGGTGAAGTTTGTCAAAGAACTCGTAACAAAGGGACGAAAATTGCAAGGAAACGAGATGATTCAACTCACCGAACAGTGTAGTGCAATCCTTACGAGACCTCTCCCTCAAAAACTAGGCGACCCAGGTAAGTTTACTATCCCTTGTACAATAGGAGATAAATTTTTTCGATCACTCATCGATTTAGGGGCTAGCATCAACCTTATGCCTTTTTCTACATATAAGAGTCTTGGGTTGGGTGAAATTGAACCAACGGCTATAACACTCCAATTAGCCGATAGGTCTCTAGTCTACCTAAAGGGGGTTTTAGAAGATGTCTTAGTGAAGGTTAACGAATTTATTCTTCCTGCTGATTTTGTGATTCTTGATATGGATGAAGATAGAGAAATCCCAATTATTTTGGGAAGGCCGTTTTTAGCTACTTCACGTACTGTTATTGATTGTGCTAGTGGGGATCTCACCATGACGGTGCATGACCAAACTATTAAATTTAATGTTTTTAATGCAATTAAGCGGCCGCACAATTCTAATGAGTGTTTCTCTATCGATTTAGTGGAGTCTTGTTCTTTTGAAAATTTTGATTCGTTACACTTGGATTCTTTGGAGGCATCTTTGGTTGTAGGTAACGACTATGGAGATGAAAGAGTGGAGGAGCAAATTTGTTGGTTAGATTCCGGTGATTTTCTCACCCGGCAAAAGTTTGAAAGTTTGGATTTGGCCACCCTTACCACCCCCAAGGCATTCAAAACATCATTGGAGGAACCACCGCAGCTTGAGATGAAAGAATTACCCGGACACCTCAAATATGCCTACCTCGGTAAGAATGACACTTTGCCGGTAATTATCTCACAATCTCTATCTACTTTGCAGGAACAAAGGTTATTGGAAGTACTGCGGGAACACAAGACGGCGCTTGGATGGAAAATTGCGGATATCAAGGGAATTAGCCCTTCATTATGTATGCACAAAATCATCTTAGATGATCAACAACATCCGTCAGTCGAACACCAAAGGCGTCTCAACCCCATCATGAAAGAGGTAGTCAAGAAGGAAATTCTCAAGTGGCTCGACGCAGGTATTATTTATCCGATTTCTTATAGCGCATGGGTAAGCCCCGTTCAATGTGTTCCTAAGAAAGGAGGTATGACAGTTATCCGTAATGCAAATAATGAATTAATTCCATCTAGAACCACAACGGGTTGGCGAATTTGCATGGACTATAGGAAATTAAATAAAGCCACTAAAAAGGATCACTTTTCTTTACCTTTTATTGATCAAATGCTTGATAGATTGGCAGGTAAAGAATTTTATTGTTTTTTAGATGGATATTCGGGATATAATCAAATAGCCATTGCACCGGATGATCAACACAAAACCACATTTACATGCCCTTATGGTACTTTTGCATTTAGACGCATGCCTTTTGGTTTATGTAATGCACCCGCTACTTTTCAGCGGTGCATGATGGCTATTTTCACCGATATGGTAGAGAACGGTTTAGAAGTATTTATGGATGACTTCTCTATTTTCGGTGATACCTTTGACACTTGTCTTTGCATGTTGGCTAAGGTTTTGCGCAGGTGTGAAGAAACCAACTTGGTGCTAAATTGGGAGAAGTGCCACTTCATGGTGCACGAAGGAATTGTGCTTGGGCATAAAATCTCGCGAGAAGGTTTGGAAGTGGACAAAGCAAAAATCTCCACAATTGAAAATCTTCCGCCACCTAACTCGGTCAAAGGCATTAGGAGTTTTCTTGGACATGCGGGCTTTTATCGGCGTTTTATCAAAGATTTTTCAAAAGTTGACAAGCCCCTTTGTAACCTACTCGAGAAGGAGACAAAATTCAATTTTGATGGTGAGTGTCTTCAAGCTTTGAACGAGCTTAAGCAAAGGTTAGTATCCGCTCCTATTATTTGTGTACCGAATTGGGATGAACCGTTTGAGCTTATGTGCGATGCTAGTGATTTTGCGGTTGGCGCCGTTTTAGGTCAAAGGAAAGAGAAAAATTTTCGATCAATTTATTATGCTAGTAAAACTCTTAATGATGCACAATTAAATTACACCACTACGGAAAAAGAGTTATTAGCTGTTGTTTTTGCTTTTGAAAAATTTCGCTCTTACTTGTTAGGACCCAAAGTTATTGTTTTTACTGATCACGCTGCCCTCAAATATTTGTTTACTAAAAAGGATGCAAAACCTAGACTCATTAGGTGGGTTTTAATGTTGCAAGAATTTGATATTGAAATTCGTGATCGAAAGGGTAGTGAAAATCAAATCGCCGATCATCTATCTCGACTTGAGAAAGATGTAGACGAAAGCGATAGAATTTGCATTAATGAAAATTTTCCTGATGAACAGTTGCTTGCTTTTGATAATAAGGTTCCTTGGTTTGCCGATTATGTAAATTATTTGGTTAGTCAAGTGCTTCCACCGAATCTCAATTATCATCAAAAGAGGAAATTTTTGCATGATGTTAAATTTTATTTTTGGGAAAAGCCTTTTCTTTTTAGACAATGCAGTGATTTGTTGGTGCGAAGATGTGTCCCGGAACATGAGCAGCAAGACATACTCTTTCACTGCCATGGTTCGGATTATGGAGGACATTATGGAGGCGAAAGAACAGCACGTAAGGTTCTTCAATCAGGTTTTTTTTGGCCCACTCTTTTTAAAGATTCGTATAAATTTGCTATTACTTGTGATCGGTGCCAACGCACGGGCAATATTTCGGCTCGCCATGAACTCCCATTGAACACGATGATCGAAGTCGAGCCTTTCGATGTTTGGGGTATTGACTTTATGGGACCTTTTGTCCCTTCATTCAATAACCAATACATCTTAGTGGCCGTCGATTACGTTACTAAGTGGGTAGAGGCCATAGCCACCCCTACTAATGATGCATCTGTAGTGTGTGCTTTCTTGAAGAAACAGATTTTCACTAGGTTTGGGGCACCACGGGCAATTATCAGTGATGGTGGATCGCATTTCGTGAATAAGCAATTTGACAACTTGATGGGCATATATGGTGTAAAGCACAAGGTTGCACTCGCGTATCATCCACAAACGAATGGGCAAGCCGAAGTTACGAACCGTGAAATCAAGAATATCTTGGAAAAAGTGGTAGGCCCAACAAGAAAGGATTGGTCGAAAAAACTCGATGATGCACTATGGGCATATCGTACAGCTTTTAAAACGCCATTGGGAATGACCCCTTACCGTGCGGTGTTCGGTAAAGCATGCCACTTACCGTTGGAGTTGGAGCATTGTTCTTATTGGGCGCTAAAAAAGATGAATTTCGATTACAAAGAATGCAAGGAAAGAAGGTTATTGCAACTCAACGAGTTGGACGAATTACGAGAGCAAGCGTACGAGAGCAATTGGTTATACAAAGGAAAAGTCAAAAGGTGGCACGACAACAACATCTTGCACCGTCAATTTCAAAAAGGGCAAGAAGTTCTCTTGTTCAATTCACGGCTCCGGTTATTCCCGGGAAAGCTTAAATCAAGATGGTCGGGGCCGTTCATCGTTCAACAAGTCTTTCCACATGGAGCTATAGAAATCAAGGACCGTGAATCGGAACGAGTATTCAAAGTAAATGGAAATCGACTCAAACACTATTGGGGAGATGGTGGCGAACGTCAAGTGGCCTTGGTCACCTTTGCTTAACGAGAAAGAAGCTACGTCCGGCTGAAGACTTTAAACTTAGCGCTTCTCGGGAGGCAACCCGAGCTTTATTGTTTTTCGTATTTTTATTTAATTTTTCGTTTCGTTTTTAATATCATAAGCATGCATTCTAATTTATTATTTGAATTTTACTTTTCAGGGTCGAAAACATGATCGAGGGTCGAGTCGGGCGTCCGAAATAAAAAAATAAAAAAAAATAAAAAATAAAAAAAAGTTTTAGGGGCACTAATAAGAAGTTTGTATTTATCAGGGACCTAATTGCAAATACACACACGGCCGTGCAAGAAAAAGGCAGGAATCTCACACGGCCGTGTGAGATTTTGGAGCAGCTACTGGACAAAATTGCAGTTTGGCACGGCCGTGCGGAATGAGGGCTCAAATCTCGGACGGCCGTCCGAGATTTGAAGTGGCTACTGCCCAAATTCAACAACTGGTGCGGCCGTGCGGATATTAAGCCTATATCTCGCACGGCCGTCCGAGGCTATAAGGGAGCTTTTAAATTTTCGAAAATTAGATTTTCTCCCCAAATTTTTTTTTTTTCTTAAACCCTCCTCTTTCCTTTTCTCTAACTTCCACACACATAATTCACTCACACACTCTCCGATTCTTATTTTGTGTTGGTATTGACAGGGAGGCTAGAGAGTCGAACCAACTCCTTCAAAATCTCATCTTTCAAGGCACGCCCGAGTACATCGAGCTGACACCTTTACCGGCACCCATTCTTGAGCCCGTGCCCGAGCTTTCCGATGAGGATGAGCATGAGAGAAGGAGGGAGGAGTACCCCGATCACATCGACTCCGACTAAATCAGGTGTTTTCTATCCTTAAACTTTGTGCTAATTTCGTTGAGGGCAACGAAAATTTTAAGTTTGGGGGTGAAAAGCATGTATTTTTGTGCTTATTTGTTTTAGTTTGCATGCATTAGGTTTTATTCGCTTTTATTGTTTTTCTCGTTTTCCGGAATATAAAAAAAAAAAAAAAATATTGCTTGAGTCGAATGCATCGATGATTTATGATGATGAGAGATGATCAATGTTTGATGATGAAATTGCTTGTTTTGTGTGATAAGGATTTGATGTTTGTTTAGCTTTCGATTCAACGGGACTTAGAAGCGAATTATTGCTAGGAATCACATTTTGTGCATTGCTTTGGTTGAACGTTTGTATTTTAAATTTGGAATTAATTTGTGCTAGATCATGCTATGTTCGGTTTTAAGACTCACCTTAGGAAATTTATGATACGAAGTATTGAGTAGTGAGTGATTTGGGATATGATTTGGGCCTTCTTTGAACCGTTTGAGCCTTTCAAGCCGACCCTTTTATCGAAATATTCCTTAGAACCTTGATTTGAGCCTCGGAGAAAAGGTGTTCTTTCTTTTAGCCATATGTGTAAGGTAGAATAGGGGAGATTCTGAAAATACCC
>NW_012193411.1:150702-173818 GCF_000504015.1 Erythranthe guttata
ATATATATATATATATATATATATATATATATATATATATATATATATATATATATATATATATATATATGCCACTAGCAAAATTTTGACCTAATCTCCCACATTCTTTCCTCACAACCCTTTTCTTGTTTAAGGAAAAGAGGGTCAAAAAGCTTTTTCTTAAAGGGTAGTCCAATCTTCCTAATTTGTATTTTATTTCTTTATCAAATTAAAACAAAAATACTAGTGAAAAATAATAATATATATTAGGAGTAATATTATATTAAAATAAAATAAAATAAATTCGACTAATAGATTTACCTTAATTGGATTATATGATATGTTTTTTTTCATATGACATTTAAGTGACACATGCCTATGATTACATGTCATTTTACAAAATTTAGTCCTAATTAAGTTGTTCGAGCAAGTTGACTAAATATTATATTAATTTAATATTACTAACATGGTGGTGGTATTAATTTAATATTATTATTGTGACAGACTAAATACAGCAAAAAACAACACGATTTTTAATTTTTATAATACATTAATTAAAACACGATATCACCACGTAATTAAAGACGGACTAAACAAGAATCTTACTAATTGCACACCACTAATTTATCAATTAACAAGACAGATAATCAAATCAAATGTAATATTCTTTTGATAAAATAATAATATTTTTTTTAGAAAGTAAAAATAATTTGAATATATGGGGAGGGAGTGATGAATTTGAATTTCAAAAAAAAACAAGCACCGGAAATATATTTAATTTAATTATCAAATTAGGAAAGTAAGTCAAAAGGGCAAAAAGGACTAAAAGGATAGAAAAAGATGAAGGGAGGGGTAAGAAGGTAAAAAGTAGTATTGTACTTACAGAGCTTGTACCCAATGGAGGGGTACATCCATGGAGGCAATGACGACGAGATCAGCATCAACCTTAAGATCTCCGAGCGATCTAAGCATGACACGTGTCGCCGTGTAGAACTCGTAGTCCCGCGGCGTACCCATGTACATCATCGTTGCGTATGCGTTTCTGTGCTGAACTTCTTCCTCCGCCGCCGCCGCCGCCGCAGCACACACTACACACACTAGAGCTGCACACAGTACTCCGAGGAGTATTAATCGCCTTCTCCCCATTTTTTTTTCTTCTCTCTCCGCCCAAAATAATTTAATTTTTTTTCTGTTCTTCTGTTAAATGTGAAAATTAATAGGATTAGATTTTCCGAAGAATATTTTATTTACCGGAAATACCCCTCGCTCTACCTTCTATATTACAAGAAAAGGAAAACACATTGACAGGGAAGAGAAAAAAAAGGGGGGCGCTTTTCTCGGGGAAAAATGGTGTTACACCCAGATGTGTGTGTTTTCTGCGTGAAAATGGAAATAGATACACACTGCTATATATATATTTATTTATGTATGTATAACGCGTTGTGGAGGTGAGGAGGGGGTGAGGAAGGGGGGCGGGTGCTTTCAAGAATGGGGGCACAAAAAATGAGATTTATATATACTACTGTGATAAACACCACCCCCAATCTTATTTTTATTGGGTAAATTACGAAAAACCCCCTAAACTTAGATTAAATAACAAAAATCGCATCCACCTATTCTAAATTACCAAAAAAACCCTGAGGTTTGCTTCCGTCTTACACCAATCCTACAGTGTGACTTTTCACGGAACTTTTTTTATTCCAGTGAATAAACTTTACACAATTTCAGGTATTTTCTCGCTTATTTAACAGAAGGTATAATAGCATGTACACATTTCTGTTAAAAAAACTCGATCAACAGTTAATCAGATGGGAATTTTGGTTATTACGGATAGATGGGGGCATTTTCGTTATTAAGCCTAAGTTCAGGGGGGTTTCCATAAATTTACCCTTTTTACTTAATATTTCACCTTTTTGTAATTTTAATTAATTGCTGTAAATGCACATAATCATATTTAGTTGGGGGGAATTCAATTTATTAACCATGGCTTCTTTTTTAATTTAGATATATCACTAAAGAATTGTGTAGAAAATGAATTTAATGCCGACGAGAAATAATTAAATAAAATTGATTTTTAGTTTTATTTGGGTATGGGTGAGCTTAGGGGTGCAAGTTGGAACGGAATTTCCAATTTCCGCCGATTCCGATCCGAAAAGTTCCGATTTTGGAACAACTTTTTTCATTCCAACTTCCGAAATTCCGATTTCCGAATTTTTCCGATTTTTTTGGATTGGAATTGGAATTATATAAAATAAATTTGGAATTTCCGATTTCCGATCCGATTTAATTCCGAAATTAATTCCGAAAAAATCCGATTTTTTTCCGAAAAATACACCTATAATAATATATATTATATAATACTTATTTTCCAAAAAATACACCTATGAGTTTTGTTTTAGGATTTTGACATAATGAATTGTTATTAGAAGTTTTATTGGATATTATACTGTGTTTATTTTTATTTATTTTTTTGAATTGAAATTTAGTAGTTATTAGTTTTACTTTTATCGACGTGGATGTTCTTATTTTTGAAAAATTGTGAACATTATAGAAATTTTCGGCTAAGTTTTGAAATTTTAAAGCTTATGTGATTTCCGATTATTTTCCGAAATTCCGAAATTTCCGGGCCTTTTGGAATTGGAATGAATTTTTAGATTCCGAAAATTTTGGAATTGGAATTGGAATTGATTTTGTACTTCCGAATTTTTTTGGAAATTTTCCGAAAAGGCTAATTCCGATCCGATCCTTCCGACTTTCACCCCTAGGTGAGCTGGACTACTATTGGTTGTGAAATCCGCTACAGAAAGTTGACTATATCGAAAGTGAAAAATAATTGGGAAGGCCAATTCGCACTTCTCTCCCATCGGTAGATATTTTCCTTTATTCGCCCCCGGCATTGAGTATTATAATCGATATTACCATTTTTTTTAATTTGTAAAAGATTGCAATAATTGGTAATTTGATGACAATTTCAAACTTAGAAAGTTGGCAAATTTTTCGCATATGTAATAAAATGTATTATTTTATGTATGTTATGTTAGCATGAGTTTAGCATCAATTGTCCACGTGTGACAATCAGAGTTGTATTTTTCGCATATTCTTTTTTTCTTAATATTTGTGCAACGACACAAAACGACAATTATATTGGAATGTAGTGCCAGCACTATGGCATTACTTGATTATAACTGAAAGTCATTAACTTTTCAAAGCAACTTGAATTGCCTCTAACTGGAGGTCATATAATCCATGAACAGGATCTAGACATCTCGATCGAAAAAGAATCAAGAGTAAAAGAAAAAAATTAGAATTGATCGATAGATCTCTCGAAAAAAATGAAAATGAAATGAAAGATGAAACATAAATCATGGATCAATTAAGCCCTATAAGGGACTTTTTGAAAGAGGAACCTCATGTAATTGTAAATACCATGGAATAAGATTTGATCTTGATACTATTCATTCCAAAAATGGAAAGTTCGACAAAATTGGGATTTTTTATTGAAATTGGATGCAGTTACTAATTCATGATTTGATCACTCCAGATTCTTTCATTTCCATGTAAAGATCATTTCTTTCATGAGTACGTTCACCCACTCCGCGAAATACAGAAACGTCACCATGGGCTTTGGCAATATTGTTAATCAATTTCATAATGAGTACCGTTTTACCAAACTCATCTCCTCTAAATAGTCCGATTTTTTTCCTCACGTCGATAAGGTGCTAAAAGATCTACTGCGTTTATTCATGTTTCAAAAATAAATAATATTGTATCTAACTGTAAGCCAGGCCAAAATTGATTATTGTGATTTGTGACCTTATTCAATTTGAATCTCACAAATTACAAAACATGAATATTGAAGCTATATTTGTAGGTTTTACGATTTTAATCAACCCAATTTGATCTAAATGAGAAAGTTGTGGTAAACAAACGCCTCGAAATACTTCAATATATAGGGTTTATATCCATGATACAAATCAAATATCACAAATTGCATAACATGAAAAATGTAAGTTTTTTCATGTGTTTCAGAATGCAACTTAAATAAGTGCAATTAAGTTTGGTATGAAAATTTTCTGATTAAAGAAAAAAATGCAAGTTTATTTTATTATAATTGTTATTGCGGTTTAATTTGAATATCATAAATCATAAAACATTTACCACGCTCTTTTAAAGCCACTTGAATAGGTTCGATCGAATTTCGTATGAGAAATTTCTTATTAAAATATCTCATATCATTACTTTATTGTTTTACAATTTTTTTCCTTTGATTTGATTTGAATATTTCAAATTGCAAAACATGAAAGTTGTAGCTCTATTTTAATAGGAAAATTTGGGGTATTAGGTGGTAAAATGTTTAAGGATAATTTAATCAATAAAAAATATTTATATATATAACTATTAAATCGAGAAGCTTAAATAATTTATATATTTGTCTCTCAGATAATTTTAACTTGTTTTTAGTCGAATGAACTGAGTAGGTAAATTTTCAAGATGGTTGCGATAAATAGGGAAACTAACACGTACAGTCGAGGAAACAACTAATTTATATTTCCTTACATTAACGAGAATATACCCGCTCATTAAGTTGCATAATGTGAAGTAAATACAAAGGTTATTTGTTCGTTTCCATAAAAGTCCTTAGGTTTATACTTTTCGCCAATTAACTTCATGTGCGTTTGCTGCATGTCGCTTACTAGTTTCTTTAGAGGGTGGCTAAGCTTACAAGATGTTTTAGAGCTTATAAGCTCTTCCAAAGTGTTTTTTACATTTTTTTTAAAAGATCTTAGTTTTTTTTACAATAAGTTATTGGAGAGCAAATAAGATCTTTAAAAAAAAATACCTATACCCCACCTTTTTATTTAAGATCTTGTAATGAGTAAAAACAGGTTATAAGCTCATTATCCAAACACTTTAAAAATTAATCATAAAAATAAGATGTAACAGCTTATCAACTCTTAAAACATCTTATCAGAAGTAACAGCTTATCAGCTCTTAAAACATCTTATCAGAAGTAACAGCTTATCAGCTGTTAAAACATCTTAACAAAAGTAAGAGTTTATCAGCTATTTAAAATAAGTTTAGTTAAACAGGCTCTAAGTCTTCGCCATGCTCGTCCATCACGCAAGTCCTTACTAGCACGCTTCCGAGCAAGATTTTCAAGTATTGTCGAGTCTCGCTCTTGTCAGCTGCATGCCTTTGATTGTCCGCACAAGCCCTCGTAACTTTTCAATGATCAAAATGCGTTGCTCAGAAGGATCATTCATCGACATGAGTCTGTGTACATCCTACCTTTAGCTTTGAAGGCTCAAGTGGAGGGCCGGAGGCCCGTTTACTTATGATTTCACATCAGTTCTTTGAAGATCTAATAAACCCAATATGTTTGGTTCTAGCAATATTACCTTTTACTTCAATAAATAATGTCCTATTGGTGCAATAAAATGTATTAATATTCTTATAACCAAATATATGATAATAATTTGATTAATTTAAGCCATGTGAACAACTCAAACGGAGGAATCAAGTCGTGTATTAAACTATAAAATATCATTTTTATAATCAAGATATAATTACTCATGTATTTAAAGATTCATAATTTTAATATATATGCATTTGTAGTTGAAGTAAATAATATTTGTTTAGAAGTATTAAAGTATTAAATCAAACATTAATTAAATAAAATAAGTGCTTAATGCTCCATTTCCAATACTTCCCATTTGACAGTTTCTTAGGAAATATATATATTGGTCATTGCTTCATGTGACATAGGTGGGAAGTGTCGTGTATATTTAGTTTTAAATGGTCAATTTTAAACAATGACCACTACAAAGAAAGTGTAGAACTGTAGATGATAATTTGATTGATTGTTATGAATTCTTCAAATTTGGGCCACCTTGGTCAATGTCTTAATTATATTGGTTGTAAATCTTTAGAGTGTTGGCCACATATATTTATTGATATATATTGTATATACACAAAGATCTCGAAAGTAATATGCGTAAAGAGCGTTTTCGGGCAATAGCCCGTAGAATATTGCTCATGGACATTCAATAAGGAAAATATAAAATATTGATTTTTGTTTATAGAAATGAAAGGGCGTTCGAACTTAGGTCAATTGACACAAGCTCTCTTATAATTCAAACATAAAAAAAAATACTCAAATTTAAAGATTCAAAAGTCTCACTGGTTTCTAAATGAGTCTTCAAAACAAAATTTGATGACTGAAGTTGCAATTTGCCCTAAGGTCAATTTTCAAACCTAATCCGATCCAATTAATCACACAAATTATACCAAAATTGCCTACATGTTTGGAGATTATTATGTGTGGCTAGTGGCTACAAATCAAAGATATTTTAGTACTCAATTCACAATCCTTTGTTGAAATCTAAATTGTACTCGATTTGTTAACAAACACATCGGATCAAATTTGACAACATATTTGTGTTTGAAAAGTCATGAAACTCGTCATATTAGAGCAAAAACTGATAAAATAATAACACAGTATTCAGTTCTTGAGTTCGATTAGTGTTCGGCTCAATCGTAGGTCGGTTATTTATCAAACCAAACTCAAATCTAATTTTTAAGCTCCATAGAAAATTCACATAAACTTGACTCTATTAATTTACATAAACTCCTAACTTTGTTTAGGAATTGGTTTTTTATTAGCATTTTATAAAAGGGCATATGTTATGTTGTAATAAAAATACATATGAAAGAGAGGAATGCCTAAATATCACATGTAATGCCCACTAATATGCGCGTGAGACTTTTTCCTAGTTGTTTCTCTTCCCAATATTAGGCTTGCTACCATATCTTGTCTAAGATAATTATAAGTATTTCTTTTTATTTTTTATTTTTAATAACAAATTAAATAAACATGAGGAGCATTTTTTAATTCAAAGGGACATCGTTGTGTTTTTAATATACAAAAGGGGATTTTTTTTTTTGTAATTTAAACATACTTTAAGGTATTATTTGTAATTTATTTTTGTAATTTATTTTTAAACTAAAGTTTGTTTTTTCTTTTAATTAAAATTAACCACATGAGTATAATCGTAATTCACTCTAGTTTTATTTAACCTTTTAGAGCAAGACACACAAAAATTCCTTTGTTTTTAGTACAACTAATGAACTTAACAAGAAAATGATGCTATATATATAATAAGTTTCTTGTTGGATTGAAGTTCTCCAAAATAAAATAATTAATTTATTGTGCAAGAAACATTGCTTCTGACTTGTCCTAATCATTATTCTTGTACTTATCAAATGGAAATGGGGATAGGTTTAATAAAACGGTTTATCCGGTCAAACAAAAAGGGAATATACTCTTATGTTATTACAATAATTAATTTCATACAGGACTATAATAATTTGTAATAAAATTTATTAGTGATGTCAGTACCAATATCAATATTTATACAAATTTAATAATATAAATTTGTTATGAAATTTAATATATAATTTAATTGTGATAATATAAAAGTAATCATTAAATAAATGAAGCAAATAAGAATTAGAAAATACTAGCATTTTTTTCTCGTGCAATGCACAGGATAGCATTTCAAAAGTGAAAATAATTATTAGTTTAATACATGACAATACCAATTATAAGAAAATTTATTAGTGATACTGATAACAACATTAGTATTTACACAAATTGATTCCGAAAAAAATATATTAACTTAATTGTCATAATATGAAATTGATCATTAAATAAATCAAGCAAAGATGAATTAGAGAAAATAGACTGAAAAATATGAGATAAATAATAATAACAATTAAAAAGACATAGAGATAGTGGATTAAGATTGTGCTAGTCAAGATTTCGTGTCAAAATAATTAGAAAGAAAAAATGGCTGCAAATAAAATATAAATAAATATACATATATATACAAAAAAATATTACTTTTTACAAATATGGCATTAGAGTTTCTTAGTTTATCCTAACATTTCTTTCTTTTATATATAAGATAAACTGGAAAATAGGAGATGAAAATAATATTAAAGAAATATAGAGGTAGTGAATTAGAAGTGTAAATTTGGTGCGAAAATAATTAAACAGTGACAGCAAGTAGAAGATAATATAAATAAATAAAAATTACAAATATCTCATTAGAATTTCTTAACGTTTCTTTCTTGACAAAGATATATTTTATTTCAGTTGATTGATATTTGATATTTTCTTTCCAAGGGTTTTACAGATCAAGTCAAAAGGTTTCTTACACTAGAAAAATTAAGCAATTCCAAATGTAATATTCAGATTGGATTTAGTCAGAAAATAGACATCTTAAAATAAGTTGTCAAACTATAGTAGTCTACTCGTAATTTATTAGTGATTGAATTTATAAAGTTGAAGTTTTAATTATAATATAGAAAAGTAGCATATCATCACACGGCTTCATTAAACTGCTGAAAGTACAAGGACGTGTTAATTAACGATTGAATTTTATAGAAGTTTTTATTATACTCATTTTTTACATAAATCATGGATTCGTCACTGATAATTTGTGGATAATTTAATTAGAGAACAAGTTGAAGTTCGAGCTTAAATGGGCCAAATTCTTCTTACTTTTTTCCCCTATAAATTAATAAACTATCTATGCAATCAGGGGCGGAATCAGGATTAGAAAGTAGGGGGCCGGGGCGGACTAAAATTTAGGGGTTTGGGGCAGTGCCCCGAAAAAAAATTTAGGTTCACAATATTGCACTTAATGGGATTCGTGGCACCGTCTCATATTATTTTTAGAGACATTGATATAAAAAAATCAAAGATCGATAAGTAAATATTCATAAATTTTATTTAAAATTGTACAAGTTTTAACCATTTTATTTTATATTTTTATAACGAATATGATATATATCTATAATTTATATAAAATTATGAAGAAATAAACAAAAAATTAAAGATTAAGACACCTATTTACAAAACTTTTAAGAGAGCCAAAAGTAATATTTAAAAAATATAATATCAAAATAACTAAGACAAATTTTTTTTTTTTCTTGGGGGTCAACTGCGCCCCCTGCCCCTTAGTAGTACCGCCTATGTATGCAATCCACATATAAACTAGCCTAATGTATTTCACATACTCCACATATAAGTAATAATATATCACGAAAGCTTATGAAAAAATGTATTTCGATAACTATATTATAAATATAGTATATTTCAACTTATGATGTTTTAATTAACATTTAATTTTCTATTATATGTGCGCTAATATATGTAAATGAAAAAATGTTAATAGCATTTAAACTTTTATTATTCCATTCTTTATCCTTAAACTAATTTGGTTTACCATGTATTTTAATAATAATTTTAATAATAATGCATAATTTTTTTTAATAACTTTTAACATGTTATTGATGACTTATTAATGACAGTCGCGATTGAGTTGCCAATGTGGCGTGTCCTATCCAGTGTGCTTTGGTCAACGGTCTTCATAACTACTTATCTCTTTGGTCCATTTTTGTTGAAAAAATCAAGCACGTCTTATTTGAAGTAAACATTCTCAAGTGGTACAACTACTGAATAAGTCTTTTATGGTTTATGAGGTGTTACATCTGATGAAATGTACTGGGTGAATTTAAACTGTCATCTGTAGATTAATACAAATAACTATTTATTAAACACACATACACATGAGTGTGTCATACGAACTAAATTGTCCTCACGAGGTTTTCTAACCCTTTTATTGGGCCGTGGATCAGGTTTTCACTTGTATGGGGCCCAATAGTCGACAAAGTTGTAGTATTCTGAGTAGTAATCATCGGAATCAAGATCGAGTTGAACACATATTCGCTTGGGTTGCTGACTGAACGGAGCTAAGACCTATATATTTAGCTCAAAGTCATAGCAGGCCCAATAAGAGAAGTTAGGGCAGTTTGCTTATCTCTTGTCCACCAAGTATCCTCACATGTAAATAGGGTGTTACTCTCAACCTTTCACTTATGTGCTTTCTCTTACATATCACAATCGATTATCTCTGAATAAAAACTAACTTGATCATCGGAGCTTCTACGCCGGAAAATCCCTCCCAGCGTTGCAGGTATTCCTCCAGCAGAATCTCCGGCACACTGTCATCCAAAATATGTTCCAAGGAGGACACGTCATCATCTCGACCATTTTAAAACAAAGTAGTGTGTGTTATTATATATAGATTTGTGGTTCAAAATCATTCAACGTATTTTAGAGATGTAGCGTCTGAAAACCCATCTTTTACTAAGATGGGTTGCAAAAAATTTTGGAAAGTTGGAATTAATGGTTACGAATAAAGTTTAAAATTAATTGCTTATTATTTTAGTTTATAAATCTTAGTATAGTAAATAAATCATAATTTCAACTTACTATTGTAAAATAAAAGCTTATTTAAAACTTATTCTTATAAAATAAAAGTTTATTATTGTAAATAAAATCATAATTTCTTGTTTTTGGGGTCCTTTGAAAAGGAGTACATATGACTGTTTTTATTGAGATTGTTGTTCATTGCACTTTTCCCCAATGAAAAGAGTGTTATTGCAAATCCCTATAAAAAAAAATTGAGAACTTTTAACCTCTTCAAATGAGTACTCTGAGAGTAAGAGTATCTCCAAGATTAAGACCTAAAATTGGAGATGCTAGATCTATAATACCTAATGAATAGTGTTATACCAACTCAATTTTTACTAATGTAATCCAACTATACTATCTAAAATTTAGCATTTTATTATATTTTATTAGAAGATACTATATATCTATCCAATTTCACTTTTACGGGTGGGGGTTTGCATTTATTTGTTGATGGTTTATTGATTATTTTAATACTTTTTTACTTAACATTTGTCTACAGTAGATGATATATATACCAATTGGAAGTATGATTTTACCTGTCCAGCTACAATTTAGCTGCTCCCTTTGAGCTTATTTTTTTTTGCATAAATGGTATAATGCTATATTTATAGCTGATAGGTACCATTTAGCATCTCCTTTGGAGATGCCCTAATTCCATGTTAATATATGGGCAAATTTTTAGTTCGATGGCTTCCAACACTTCATCTAACTTTGCTTCCGCGCGATTTGTTAGATGTAGGAATCAATATACTTCCATTTTTTTTCCGATGCATATAGCATAGCGTTAAAATTGCAAGCATTTCATTTTTTTCTCCAATTCTTTCCCCGTTTTAATAAATACTCATACAAAAATCAGGCGACTCTAATACCACTTGTTATGAGACGAGTACATTTCATAATATCGTTATGCCGTTTCAAGACCGTTGATCAAGAATTCAGCTTGGTATTTAAACACAAGGAGAGAAAAGGAGAAGAACATGAATTTGAGGGTAAATGAAGATTTATTTATATCTTTGTACTAAATTTTTTTAACAAAATCAAACCAACCTTTCTTATAAAGAGAAGGCTTTTCAAATTCCACAAGCAATTGAATTGCAATTCGACCCCTTTCAGTAAAATCAAACATCATTTCATAGTAAAAGGGGTTGAGTGTGAATTTGCGAAAACCGAGAAAAGAAAAAAAGAAAAAATAAAAAAAGTATCAGCCGCGCATACAGTTTCCCCGCTCTCCCCTCAATCCAGCAAAAAAAGGCGGGAATTTTTACAAAAATTTTGGAGTATTATATTATTATTATTATTATTATTATTAGGGTAAATTACAAACACTCCTGAGGTATGGTCAAATTACGAAAAACCCCTCTTGTTTGATAATTACAACCATCCATCAACTCCTCAAATTTAGTGGAATCTTCGAGATTATATTGAATATTATCACTTTTGTACCCGTTTTATCCGATTCGAACTCTACATTTTGAAGCAAGATGATCATAATATGTGTTTTTTGACTTGTATATATCAGATTGTAGTGCATCAGAAACTGTATTTTAACACAAAATAAGTATAAACTAGAGCACATTCCACGAAATCCAAATAATTATGTTGAATTTGACACCATAAAGTTGGAGGTGTAAGAAAAAATCATAATTGAGGGGCTTAGATGTAATTATCCAAACAAGAGGGTTTTTTTTTTTTAAATTGACCATGCCTCATGGTGTTTGTAATTTACCCTTATTATTAGGGCATCTCCAATGGAGTCTCTAAACTCCATTGGGCTGCATAATATAGAAATTCTGCAACAAAATCCAACACCAATAAGACATTATAAGGGGCTCTATATTTTCAGATTTTTGCAAAATATGCAAACTTGGTTCTAAATTTAGGTATTGGTTTGGAGACTCTGATTTAATGGACCCAGCTTCAAACAAAATAAAATTTCTTGAATTTAAATTTTGAATTTAATTTTCTTAAATAAAAATTAAAATTTGAATGTTTGCAAATATGACCGTTGGTTTTCAACGGTAAGAAAAAATAATGAAAAAAGCATAAATGCCTCTAATTGTTCTTCATCTTCTTCATCACTTCTAAATCTTCAGATTGTGAGTTTTTTTTTCTTTTTTTTTTTTCTCTTTAATACTTGTAGAAATTGGAAACTTGATTGGGTTTATGGATGGTTTATGGATCAGAGAATAAATAAATTAGAAGTAGGGGGTTGGGTTTTACTTCAATTCTTGAAGAAATTAGGAGCACAATTTTTTTTCATTTCTATGTGTTACGCTGCGTAAGAACAGAGTGAAAAAATTGGGGGAAGAAGAGGCGAGGCGTTAGATTTAGAAGAAGAAAAAAATTAGTGGAGATTAAAGGCGGTGCACAATTAGTGGAAATTTACAAATCTTATAATTATTAAGTATTTAATTAGTTACTCAAAAAATATTTAATTAGTGTTTTTTTTATAGTAATTAGTTTATCTTGTTTTTAGGTTTAATAAATTTAATTCTTTTATATTTAATTTAATGACTTACTATTTAATTATTTTTTAACAGTAATGGAAGATCTTGAAGAAAGTTCAAGGGGTCGTAGTTCAATATTTCATATCTTTTCAGAAATTTTCATTTTTCGGATCAAAATGTGTATTAAAAATAATTAAGATTGTTCAAATAAAATTTAATTGTCTACAATCTCGTATATGAATAAATTTTGAGCCATAAACAAATTACTATATAAAATAATCCGTAGCATGATTTAGAGACTCAAAATTATAGAGCCCTCCCATTGTGGAATTTTTTGTTTTAGAGACCGTAAAATTTTACCGGGTCTCTATTTGGGTCTCCAAAATAGAATTTGGAGACCCAATTTGGAGACTCTATTGGAGATGCCCTTAAGGTTGCCCACTTTCTGTCAGCATTCAGCGCAACCCCCATTAAAATTCTTACTTACAACTCCTTCTCTGTTGTCTGTCAATATAAAAAGTGAGGAAGAGGGAGTTTAACGCTGAAATATCGGAAGATCAAGAAAACATGGTGAATCTTGGTACTTCTGTTACTGAAAGAGCGAACCGCCGTTTGAAGAGGGATCGGCCAATGAAGAACTGTAATGAAGAAAGTGACGATCTTTGTACGGAAGAAAGTGAAAGTGACGGAAAAAAGAAATCTTTGGGCAAAAGGGCTCGGAAAAATGACGGATTTATAATCGAAGGGAGTGAAGTTGAAGAAAAAATAAGCCAAGAGGAGGAAGATAATACAAATCGAAGAAAAAGGAGCGATGATCGAAGAAGAAGCAATCCGATTGGAGCAAAGAAGGTGAATTCGGAGAATGTGCCAAAGCGCGTAACGAGCAAGGATCAAGATGTAAGCGGCACTTTCTTAATTTGATTCAAATGTTTTTTTTAAGCAATTTGATCAGTATTTGCAAAAGCTTATTTAAAAACAGAAGTTAGTGACTGTGAGTTCAGTTGAAAATAAGTGCTTATTTCTGTAAGGTGTGGGTGTTTGCAAACTAGCTGTAAAATTAACTAAAATAGAAAAAATAGGTACAGTTAAACCTCTATAAATTAATAGAGTCGAGGCTAACAAAATTCTATCAATTTAGCGAAATATTAAATTATCGAACTAATAATTAGTAGGTTTTTACCGAGTCGGGATCTGAAGAAACTATTATTTAAGCGAGGTTATTTATTTATCGGGTATTAATTTATCGAGGTTCTCCTGTACATGGGTGCTTTTAAAATTATAGCTTAACTCAACTTATTTTAAGAAAAGCAAAATCAAATGCTTGTTCTGCAAACACCTAAAAACAGATTATGTGCCGAAAAAAGCTCATAATCTATTTCTAAAAGCATTTGCAAACACCACCTTAGTTGGACTTGTCATAATATTTGCAGGGATTTCGTAAATCTAATATGTGTCATCAATGTCAAAGAAACGATAAAGGAAAAGTCGTACGGTGCGTTGAATGCAAAACAAAGCGATATTGCGTTCCCTGCATGACCACCTGGTATGCTACCGTTACGAGAGCATTAGAATTCGTTTTTCTTTTAACAGAGGTTTTAACAGATTTGTCATTTACGATTTTGCCACTCGGGGTGAAATTCTTGTTTTCTGATATATAGGTACCCGAAAATGTCGGAGGAAGATTTTGCAACACTTTGTCCCGTTTGTCGAAATAATTGCAACTGCAAAGCATGTTTACGCATGGAACTTCCGATTAAGGTTTGTTTCTCTCACTTGCTACGAGATTATTTGCTGCATTATATTATATGCTTTTTGTATGCATCAAATGAATGCCTTGCTTGTAGGGTCTTCTTGAAATTCAGAAGAAGTCGTACCCCGAAATTGACAAAGATAAAGAGGTTCCGTACTCTAAATACATTATCAAAGTGCTTCTGTCCTTTCTCGAACAGATTAACACAGAGCAAGTGACGGAGCTCGAACTCGAAGCTAAGATTAAAGGTATTCTTTACTTCCTTAGTTATACGAACTGAACTAAAGGTGTTTGTATTTATCGGCATACAGGCAACCTATAACATAGGTTACTGTCGAATCATTAGTATTTTAAAGAAATATTTAAGTATCTAAGAAAAATATTTCCAACGGTCAATTTAAATAAAAATAAATTCTTGAAGTATTTTTAGAAAAACTTTAAATATGTTTTTAAAAAAATAAAAAAAGTTTTTTAAGTATTCTTTCCACTGTTTCTTAGTAATAAAAATATTACTAAGAACTTGCCGGTTCTACCGGTTAGAACCGGAACTGGTTTGGAACCGAACCGTAAAGAACCGAAAATATTCAGTTCGTTTCCGGTTCCTCCAAAATCGAAACCGGAACCAAACCGAACCGTGGTCATGTCTACTTTAAAGTATGAATGAGAAATTTGTGTATTGGCAGGATTATCAGTTTCAGACATTAAGATTGAGGATGCAGCATGCAATAAGTACGAGCGGATCTATTGGTACGTATTGTGATTTATGAAGGAAATTTTCTATTGCCGAACATCTATCGCCGATTACCAAATGATTAGATTTTTGTCCGTATTGATTGCAGTGATGAATGCCGAACATCTATTGCCGATTACCATAGAAGCTGTCCTCTGTGCTCCTATGACCTCTGCCTTAGTTGTTGTAGAGAACGTAGGGATCGCCAAATTCGGGGAGGTGAAAACGGAAGACCTATTAAATTCGTCGACTATGGCTTCGACTATCTGCACGGTGGGGAAAAAGTAGAGAGTGAAGATTTAAACAGTGTTGAAATCAGAGTGTTGGAGGAAAACGGCATTATCCCGTGTCCACCGGAAGATAAGGGAGGCTGCGGTGAAGGAGTTTTGGAACTCAAGTCCTTATTACAAGATGAACCAATCCAAGAATTGGTAATCGAAGCAAGACAAATACGCGATGAACTCAACGTTGAACGCGTGTCTGAAATTTCCGGGGGAAGCTGTACATGTTCCGCAATCGCCTCTCCAGATACAACGAGCTGTAACTCGTGTAAAGCGGCCTCTCGGGAAGATCCCTTCGACAACTCTTTGTACTGCCCGACGGCCGTAGACCTCACGCACGAGGATCATAAACATTTTCAGTGGCACTGGTCGAAGGGCGAACCCGTAATTGTTAGGGATGTTCTTGAAACGACACTCGGGCTGAGCTGGGAACCCATGGTTATGTATCGTGCCTTTCGTCAGATTAAAAACCTTCAATACGAGAAACTTCTCGATGTCACCGCAATAAATTGCTTGAACTGGTGTGAGGTCGGCATATGTTATATTGATTTATTTATTTATTTTGCTTCGGTTTTGTGTATCTACCGTAAAGTATTCTTATCTCGTATGGTAACTCTTCTTTGTGACGTAACGTATACAGGTGGATATCAATGTACTCCAATTCTTTAAAGGGTATTCCGAAGGTCGGTTCGACAGTAAAGGGTGGCCGGAAATTCTGAAATTGAAAGACTGGCACCCTTCCACTTTATTTGAGAAGAAATTTCCTCGTCACAATGCCGAGTTTCTCAGCTGCTTACCGTTTAAGGAGTATTCGCATCCGCACAAGGGATATTTAAATCTTGCAGTTAAACTGCCTAACGAGTCTTTAAAGCCCGACATGGGCCCGAAAACCTATATAGCTTATGGATTCAATGAAGAGCTAGTTCGTGGAGATTCTGTAACAAAGCTTCACTGTGACGTGTCTGATGTGGTATATGGTCCCGTTTTTCTTTTTTTTTTCCCCTTCCATTTTTGCTTACTTGGTTGTCCAATATTATTTTCATTGGCATCTATCTAAGTGGAAGTGAAGTATCGAACATTCGCTTACTCGTAGTTTTGTGTTGATTAGGTGAATGTATTGACGCATGTGCAATCAGTTAGCGTAAGCCCCGTAAACCAAGACGCAATTCGAAAGTTGAAAGAGAAGCACGCCGAACAGGATAGAAGGGAGATTCCTGAAGTTGCGCGGATGGCAAATCGGGGAAAAGATGTCGTAAACGCCCCGGAAAGTGGTGTAACATGTCACGATGTGAATAATGATCCCAAGAGTGGAGCTCTTTGGGACATCTTTAGAAAGCAAGATGTCCCGAAGTTGGAGGAGTACATAAAACGGCACTTTAACGAGTTTAGGCATATTTACGGCAATCTTCTTCCCGAGGTAAATTTACGAGAAGATACGATATGAAATGATTAACTTTTGTTTATTAATATTCTATTTGTTTGTGAGCTCGTTCAATTCTTATGAACAATTGGTTTTGCAGGTCATTCATCCAATTCACGACCAAACCGTTTACTTGAATGCGGAGCACAAAAGGAGACTTAAGGAGGAATACGGTTGACTTTACTTTCTTTATTTCTTCTCTTTTATTACTAAAGTCACTTGTAGTACGGATTTTAATCGACTATTTTTTTTTGTTTATGCTTAGGAATTGAGCCGTGGACGTTTATACAGAGATTAGGCGATGCGGTTTTTATACCAGCTGGTTGCCCTCATCAAGTTCGGAACTTGAAGGTATTTGTAGAGTTTGATTAAGTACTTCCTTTCGTCTTTTATTGCAGTTATATATATATATATATATATATATATATATATATATATATATATATATATATATATATATATATATATATATATATATATATATATATATATATATATGTGTGTGTGTGTGTGTGTGTGTGTATATATATTCATTATTAGTCGCTTAGCGTAATCTCCAAGCAACATTTACTTTCGTGTGATGCATTCGTACGTAAAAATCTGAAGCCCGTAAAAAGGAAGCTTTCGTTGTTTCTTAATAATGATTTTTCTTTCGTGTTTTCTACTTCGCGCAGTCATGCATTAAGGTTGCAGTGGATTTTGTGTCACCTGAAAACGTCGATTCGTGCTTCAAACTGACCGAAGAATTTCGCATGCTTCCCCATAATCACAGGGCTAAAGAAGACAAGCTAGAGGTTTGACTCTCTTTGACTTTCACGAACCTTGAAAACTTCGTAAAACAATATCGTTGATGTTCTGTATAAGGCTGCGTTTGTTTCTTTAGGATATCGGTGCTCTTAAATTTGAAAGCTAGACGGAGATTCGTTTTCTTTTTTTCTTCTATATTCTTCAAAATTCAGCTAATGTTTTCGTTACGACTTTTGAAAATTTGATATTCTTTGTTAGGTGAAGAAAATGATCATTCATGCGTTGCGTGCTGCCGTGGATGATGTGAAGGGTGTGTGTAAAGGACAATACGTTAAAAAAGGGGCCAGCAAATCCGCCAAAAAGGGGGCCAAAAGGCGGAACTTGTTGAAAACGTAGAAATCTTTCTTTTACCGTGTTGCTGTTTCATCATTTTAGTTAAGGCCATTATCAATATTTTGGTTTTGGTTGTTTGCTTCGTTATCTGGTCAAATTTGTTTATCCGGTCCCAAAAGATCGATGGTTGTTATTCCGAACACGCTACAATGCTTATAATGTAGCATCATGAGAAAGGCCTTTTCAATTTTAATCGAACTGAAAGAGAGTTGCGCATTTTTTTGATATCTCGTGCATCGCGCAGGGGTCAAATTACTAGTATCTTCTAATGTTTTGAAATTATATGTGCAACCACATTTGTTGAATCTTGTAGTTGTCCGATCAATTTATTTCTAATTATTTTTTTCAAAGCTTTAAATTAGTTGCGGTTCAATTAAACATTGTTTCCAAATTCTGCATTTCACATAATAAATTGACAACTGAATCCGATTTTGACCATTATGTATCTTATTTTATATAATAGTGAATTCCAAATATCGTTTTTTTGTTAACAAATTAATCATAAATTTACCAAGTATTATAATTGTTATTTTCTAAGGAATTTTTAAGAAGATCAAAATATGATGATGATGATTGACTATCAGTTTTGAACATAAATAATCAAACAATTCTCGGAAGCAAAAACACACAAGTTTTTACTAAGTTATAAAAGATTCTAGAGTCGATTTACCTATGCATCCCCAATTGATTTATTACATTAATACCAATTATCAATTCTTAATTCATTAACACTTTTTTTTTTTTTTTTTGAGAGAGAGGAACTTGAAAATTATATTAGGCGAAACTCGCTCCGAAGGAAGATGAGCTCCTTCACAACATTGAAATAAACATTGACAAGCTAAATCATGAGCTGAAAAATTACCGGTTCGTTTGACAAATTGAAACGCATAAAGAGAAAATGAACGGATAATATGTAGACTCTCTTCAACAAATGCTCCATACGATGCAAGCGTCTGATTTCGATCATTGAATGTGTCGATAGCCTCTAGATAGTCACCTACGGATACTACCGAAGTCCATCTTTGGTTGTATCACAAAACGATTAGGGCCAATCGTGTCGGAACATCATTTCACTGGTTGAAGGAGACAAAGGAGGTTCCATTTAATAGTTTGACTTGCAATCTCTTTTTGTGTAACATCCCTACCTACCGCCATGTATTGAGTCGTCACTGCGATGTTTCCCATCTACGACTACGTCAGAACCAATCCTTCCTCCTCCGAAGTTCATTGGAGAGTATGCGAAATCATGTTACGATATTTTCCATTCGAGTAAGATAGACAAGAATGCAACGCCACCCTAAGAGTGATAGCGAAGTCAAATCATCGTAGATTTGAAAACACAGCAAAGGTGAGAGAAAAAGGAGGCGAAAAAAAATACCCTACTTAAAACTTAGCCGCCGTAACAAAACCCTAGAAAAAACCTAATAATTAACCGAGACTACAGAAAACATACGTACAATCAAATCTTCAGCACGTAATATTTAGAAAATAGAAGCAGAACAATGAAATTTATGGACAAGAAAAAAAAGATAGATTGAAGAAAAAGACAACCACTCTCAATCAAAGAGAGAAATGATATTAAGAATGCATTAAAAACGAGTTCTTAAATAAGCGAGCTAAGGTTAGATATTTCTCTTGGAAATAAGTTATAATTTCCCGGGATGTTAACAAGGAATTCTACTCCGTACTCATTCTTGGCGCAATTAATCTATTCAACTGTTGGTCGGATAATCAAACGCATTAAAAATAAGGAAACATAAATAAATGCAAGCAAAAAAAGATTCGATATTAAACGTCAAAGTTTATCAAGGTTAAACATGGATCAATCTCTTCTTATAGGAATTAAAAAAACAAGAATTCATCGAATGAAAGTGTTGACCATGAAGAAACAATAACGGAACCCTGATCTTCTTCGGAATCATCGGCTTTCATATCTTATGCGTTCCTTCTTCTCTCTCACTCCAAAACAAAAAACCTCTTTTATTATTACATTGAAAAAGTTGATTGTTGAACTTTATGGATGTAAAAGAACTAGATCAAAGCAATTTTGTCTTTTTATTCAATATAAAATGTTGTTGTTACATAAAAATCAGAATTTCAATGTAGCCCAGCACTTAAGTCCTCTGGATTTCAACCCAGAAGACTCGAGTTTTGTTCTTGCATTAATAGTTCAACGGGTCGGTTTCGGGTCCAACTCGCTCCGTGATCATGTCTACTCGGGGGAGCACAGACTTCCCCCGATTTGTCAGTTAGCAACATACAAACTGCAACAACTTAAACTTCATTTTTTCTGTGGTTTTTTTTTTTTCAAAAGGAAAAAAAAAAAACAGAGTAAACCAAGATAAGAACTCATTTTTTCTGAAATAAAAACACTTGGATCAAGATGCAGCCGTCACTTTAATTCGAATTGCTATACACCTTATCAATCCCACAAGCAATTGAATTTCAAATCCGACACCGTTTCGTAAATCATCACATCTCAAACATCTCTCTTCGAACAAACGGTTGAGTGTAAAATTTGCCAAAACAGAAAAAAAAAAAAGTACGATTAAAATTGAAATTCTGAAACATTGTGATGATTTGATAGGTGGCAGAGATAAAGAGAACAGAAGAGGTGACGCTTGGGCTCCCATCCCCATCAAATTACCATTAAAAAAGGTGCCCTAATTAGCTTAAAATTATTTGCTTTTCCCCAAATCAATTAAACCGCGGCGCACATAGAAAATCGACCGCGCAAACGTCAATTCGCAGAAAAAGGCGGGATTTTTCAAGATTTTGGAGTATTATATATTATTACTGTTTGTCCAATTTCTGTCCTTCTGCCCTAGTACCTGTTGAAATACTTATTTTAGAACCCTTTTTATTGTTCCGATTTTGTGAGGGAAAAAAAACACAATTTGTTTGCCCTAGTTTAATCTTTTGTCTGTTGTCTGTTGTAGTGTATTAATAATATTCAATAGAGATCTAACATTGGTAGTATGGAGAGTGGGGAAGAGAGGGTTTCGGAAGATCATATGGAGAGTGGGGTCGAAAGGGTTGAAGCTGAAATATTAAAAGCTAGAGAAACTATGGTGGATATTCTCGAAGGAAGTAGTTTCAAAAAAGAGGAAGAAATTATGGTGAATGATCTTGCTATGGAGAGTGGTGAAGAGAGGGTTGATGCCGAGATATTGAAAGATGGAGTAAATATGGTGGATAATCTTTCTATGGAGTGTGGTGTGGAGAGGGTTGATGCTGAAATATCAAAAGATGAAGAAACTATGGTGGATAATCTTGCTATGGAGAGGATTGATGCTGAAATATCGAAAGATGGAGTAAATATGGTGGATAATATCGAAGGAGGAAGTAATTTCAAAAAAGAGGAAGAAAATATGGTGGATACTTTTGCTATGGAGAGTGGTGAAGAGAGGGTTGATGCTGAAACATCGAAAGATGGAGTAAATATGGTGGATAATCTCGAAGAAAGTAGTTTCAAACAAGAGGAAGAAAATATGGTGGATAATCTTGCCGTGGAGGATGGGGAAGAGAGGGTTGATGCTGAAGTATCGAAAGATGGAGAAGATATGTCGGATAATCTCGAAGGAAGAAGTTTCAAACAAGTCGAAGAAAATATGGTGGATAATCTTGCTATGGAGAGTGGAGAAGAGAGGGTCAATGCTGAAGTATCGATAGATGGAGAAAATATGGTGGATAATCTCGAAGGAAGTAATTTGAAACAAGAGGAAGAAAATATGGTGGATAATCTTGCTGTGGAGAGTGGGGAAGAGAGGGTTGATGCTGAAATATCGAAAGATGGAGAAAATATTTCGGATAATCTAGAAGGAAGCAGTTTCAAACAAGTCGAAGAAAATATGGTGGATAATCTTGCTATGGATAATGGGGTGGAGAGGGTTGATGCTAAAATATTGAAAGATGGAGAAAACGTGGTGGATAATCTTAGTGGTGGTGGTTCAATTACTGAAAAGGTTGAGCCCTCGAAAAGGCGGGGTCGGCCTAAGAAGATGAATAATAATACAGAAGATGAAGGGAAGAATCTTGGTAGCTCTGTTACTGAGAGTGCGACCCGGCGTTCGAAGAGGGATCGCCCTATGAAGAACTATAACGAAAGCATCTATGAAGAAAGTGACGATCTTTCTATGGAAAACGGTGAAAGAGACGGAAAAAGGAGATCTTTGGGTAAAAGGGGTAGGAGAAAGAGAGATGTGAAGGAAGAAGAAAAGGGTTCAGAGATGGGAATAAATGGGGGTAATGTTGGAGAGGGGAAAGAGATAATTAATTCGGTGGCAGAAAAGGAAAATGTGAGTTGTAAAACGGAGAATAATAATATTAGTTTGGGGAACGAATCAGAAGAAAACGGTGTTGTTTCGTCTTCTGCTGAGACAAAAAAGGGAGAACATGTACAGAATGGAGGTGATAAAAAAGAAAACGGAAATAAGGTAGAGTGTGAAGGACGTGGCTCGAGGACTAGGGAATCGAGTATAAAGGCAAAGGAGAAATTGAAGGAGCAGATGGAGATTGATGAATCGGAAGACGAGGATAGTTCAAGGAAGGGGAAGAGGAGAAGGGGTCAGAAAAAGAAGAGTGACGAACTTATAACCGGAGGCGGTGAAGTTAAAGAAAAAATAAACCAAAAGGAGGAAGAGAAGACCAATCGAAGAAAACGGAGCGGTAGTGAATCCAGGGAGGATGGTGAAGGAGTCGGGAAGAGGGAGAATAAAAGGAGAAGCAATCCAATTGGAGCAAAGACGGTGAATTCAGAGAATGTACCAAAGCGTGTAATGAGCAAGGATACCGAGGTAAGCGGAACTTTCGTAATCTAATTCGTTTTAGTTTTAATTGTGTACACGTGTCAACGTTCTTTAAGCAATTAGATCGGTATTTACTTCGACCTGTCGTGATATTTGCAGGGATTTCTTGAGTCTAACATGTGTCATCAATGCCAAAGAAACGACAAAGGAAAGGTCGTACGGTGCATTGAATGCAAAACAAAGAGATACTGTGTTCCCTGCATGACCACCTGGTAGGCTCTTTTTATCGAGTTTTTA
>NW_012193411.1:173918-206124 GCF_000504015.1 Erythranthe guttata
CGGATTGTTATTTTTCGCGGATTGTTATTTTTCGCGCAGCATGGAAATGTCACACACTGGCAATTTATTTGTTGAACTTTACCGTTGGAAATATTTAACTTCCATATTTTTCTATTTATGAAATATTTGTTGATAAGCTGATTGAATTACAAATATAAAGTAATAGTCATTATATCTTTTATTTTCGACACATTTATATTTCTTTCCGATTTTGCTGATTCTTATATTTCTTTCTGATTTTGCCGATTCTTGTTTTTCAAAATTTAACACTCGCAACTCCCTGTTTTCTGACATAGGTACCCGAAAATGTTGGAGGAAGATTTTGCAACACGTTGTCCTGTTTGTCGAAATAATTGCAACTGCAAAGCATGTTTACGCATGGAACTTCCAATTAAGGTTTGTTTCTCTCACTCGCTATTTGATATTGCTGCATTCTATTATATGTTTTTTTTATATTTTAATTTATCAAATGAATACCATGATTGTAGGGTCTTTCTGAAATTACGGAGAAGTCAGATCACGTAATTCACAAAGATAAAGAGGTTCCGTACTCTAAATACATTATCAAAGTGCTTCTGTCCTTTGTCGAACAGATCAACACAGAACAAGTGACGGAGCTCGAACTCGAAGCTAAGATTAAAGGTGTTTCTTTACTTATTTATAAGAACTTAACTAAAGGTGTTTGTATTATAGGCATTACATGCAACCCGTAACATAGGTATCGTTATAACTTTAAAGTATGAATGATAAATTTTGTATTTTGGCAGGATTATCAGTTTCAGACATCAAGATTAAGAATGCAGCATGCGATAAGAATGAGCGTATCTATTGGTATGTATTGTGATTTGTGAAGGAATTTTCTGATGCACGTATTTTATCATTTTCTCTGGTTTCAAATGATTCGATTTTTGTCCATATTCATGCAGTGATAATTGCCGAACTTCTATTGCTGATTATCACAGAAGCTGTTCTCTGTGTTCCTATGACTTTTGCATTAGTTGTTGTCGAGAACTTAGAGATGGCCATCTTCAGGGAGGTGAAAAAGGAAGACCAATTAAATTTATGGATTACGGGTTTGACTATTTGCATGGTGGTGGAAAAGTCGAGAGTAAAGATTTAAAGAGTGGCAAAATGAAATCAGAGGATAATGGTGTGGAGTTTTCTCTATCTGATTGGAAGTTGCAGGAAAATGGCGTTATCCCGTGTCCACCGAAAGGTATGGGAGGTTGTGGTAAAGGAATTTTAGAACTGAAGTCCTTATTACAAGATAAACCACTCCAAGAATTGCTTATGGAAGCGAGACAAATATGCAATGAAGATAACGCTGAATGTGTGTCTGAAATTTCTGGTGGGAGATGTACATGTTCCAAGATCTTGTTTCAAGATATATCGAGCCGTAACTCGTGTAAAGCAGCGTCTCGTGAAGATCCCTTCGACAACTCGTTGTACTGCCCGACGGCCGTCGACCTTACGCATGAGGATCAGAAACATTTTCAGTGGCACTGGTCGAAGGGCGAACCCGTAATTGTTAGGGATGTTCTTGAAATGACACTTGGGCTGAGCTGGGAACCCATGGTTATGTATCGTGCCTTTCGTCAGATTAAAAACCTTAAACACGATCAACTTCTTGACGTGACTGCAATAAATTGTCTAGACTGGTGTGAGGTCAGTTTTTTTTCTTTCTTTTTTTCTTTTTTTTGTGCTAATTCTATGAATATCGATTCGTTTTGGTGTATTACTAGTCTAGATTTGCACATGTGTATAGAATTTTATTTTCTTCCGTTTTTGCATATCTATGGAAGTATTCTTAATCTCAAATGGTAAGTTTTTCTTGTTTATTAATTCCTTGTAACTTACACAGGTAGATATCAATATCCACCATTTCTTTAAAGGGTATTCCAAAGGTCGACTTGACAGTAAAGGGTGGCCCGAAATTCTGAAATTGAAAGACTGGCCCCCTTCCACTTTATTCGGGCAGAAATTTCCTCGACATAATGCTGAGTTTCTCAGTTGCTTACCTTTTAAGGAGTACTCGCATCCCGACAACGGATACTTAAATCTTGCTGTTAAATTGCCCAAAGGGTCTTTAAAGCCTGATATGGGCCCGAAAACGTATATAGCATATGGATTTAATGAAGAGCTAGTGCGTGGAGATTCCGTTACAAAGCTTCATTGTGACATGTCTGATGCGGTATATAAGCTCTTTTTTCCATTTTCGCTTACTTGTTTGTTTTTGTTGGTTATAACTTATACAATGAATAGAAGCGAGATTCGCTTACTCTCGTAGTTTCTTTTTCTTTAGGTGAATGTATTGACGCATGTGCAAGCAGTTGGCGTAGAACCTGACAAACAGGGCGCAATTCGAAAGTTGAAAGAGAAACATGCTGAACAGGACAAAAAGGAGATTTCTAAAGTTGTGCAGATGGCAGATTGTGAAAAAAAAGTCATAGATGCCCCTCAAAATGGTTTAGAATTTCACGATGGTGATGCTGAGAGTGGAGCTCTTTGGGACATTTTTAGGAAGCAAGATGTTCCTAAGTTGGAAGAGTACATAAAACGGCACTTTAACGAGTTTAGGCATATTTACGGCAATCTTCTTCCGGAGGTAATTTCAAATATGATATGAAATAATTAATTTTTGTTTATTATATACTATTTGTGAGTGAGCTTGTGGTTTTGCAGGTCATTCATCCAATTCATGACCAAACCATTTACTTGACCGTGGAGCACAAAAGGAGACTTAAGGAAGAATACGGTTGACTTTACTTTCTTTCGTTCTTCTCGTTTAATACTAAAAGTCACTTGAAGTAACGATTTTCATTGACTATTTATTTGCGTATGCTTAGGAATTGAGCCGTGGACATTTGTACAGAGATTAGGTGATGCGGTTTTTATACCAGCAGGTTGCCCTCATCAAGTTCGGAACTTGAAGGTATTTGTAGAGTTTGATTAACTACTTCCTTTCGTCTTTTATTGCAGTTTGTTATAGTAGTTAAGAAGGCCGCAAATTTAAATAGATTTGAGCTCTATTTTTTTTTTTCTTCGTATTTTCTGATGATATAACCTCTAAGAGATGCAAATTAAATAGATTATATTAGAACTTTTCCACCAATTTTTTGTCGAAAAGCTAAACAGCTATATTGACGGGAGAAAATTTTAGTTGTGTAAATTTGCAATGGTGTAAATTTACCAATTTTTTCTTTTATTTTTATTTTTATTTTTTAATGTATTTCAGCACTTTTAAGTTTCGTAAATGCTCATGACTTCTGCTTTTATTAGTTATAGTATAAGGTCAGATATTATTTTTTTGTATATTAATTATTACTTTCATGTGATGCATTCTAATGTAAAAATTGAATCTTTTGAGTTTATTATAAACTGCACCTACGCAAAAGTTGTCGTTTTTGTACTTGTTCTCAAATGTCATAATTTCCTAATAATGATTTTCTTTCATTTTTTTGTATTGTGCAGTCATGCATTAAGGTTGCAGTTGATTTTGTGTCACCTGAAAATGTCGATTCGTGCTTCAAACTTACCGAAGAATTCCGCGTGCTTCCCCATAATCACAGGGCTAAAGAAGACAAGCTAGAGGTTTGACTCTCTTTGACCTTCATGAACCTTGAGCTCTGGTATCTGTTATTTGTTACGTCTATTTTAGTTTTGTTATCAAAGTTTTAGGCATGTCATTAGACGCCTGATATTTTTTCGTGCAATATATTTGATTGTACAATGGGAGAAGAAAAAATGTAAAACAATATCGTTGGTTATCGGTGTTCTGGATATTGGTGTTCATAAAATTGAAAGCTCGATTGAGATTTTCCTCTACTCTTCAAATTTGTGTTCAGATTTTCATCATGACCTTTGAATTTTTGATATTCTTTATTAGGTGAAGAAAATGATAATTCATGCATTGCGTAATGCCGTGAATAAGGTGACAGGTGGGGAGGATGCTCAGAATGATGTACAGATCGTGAATAAAACTCTGCTGACAAACGGGGCTAAAGAAAGGGGGCCAAAAAAGAGGTCAAAAAGGGGGCTAAAACAAGGGCCAAAAAAGGGGGCCTAAATACCGCTGAAACTTGTTAGAAATCTTTCTTTACCATATTACTGATAAAGGTTATCTTTTTTCTTACTTTTATTTTTATTTGGTAATTCTATTCAGATTAATCAGAGAACAGAGTGATCGTAATAAAAAACAAATATATTATGCAGAATTTTATCTTAAAAATCCCGTCTTGATTCATGTGAAGTTGATTTTATGTTGGTGAATTGCAGGCACTCTTAGTTCGACGGAGGACATTTTCGTCATTCTTGCTGAAGCTTTTGTCTTGTGGAGCAAGTCCCTTTTCGGAATAAGTGGTTTTCTAATATGAATGTGGATCACTGTTTCCGTTCGGTACATAAATTATGTTAGACTTGATTGATATTTTGTGTTTCTGATGGAGTATTTGTACTTTGATGATAAATATTGGCTCTATTTCTCGTATATGAAATCTATTTAGTGGTTTTTTTGCAGTGATAATCATATATTTGTCAAACGTGTTCCAAATTAGTTTTATCGGTGCCAATATGCACATATGCATGTGTGTGTGTAGATTGACAAGAGTTAGCTATGTTCTACGTCGAAATACAATCACATTTACCTTGGCTAAACCCTGCCCAGTTAATCTTTTAGTTGTGTTTATTGGATTTCTTTTAGTAGTTTGAAGTTCCCTGGGAAGCGGTGTTCATTGTCATTCCATTTTCTCTAGTGTTCTCAAGTCATTTTTCTCCGTTTCTCTATCTTTGTACGATTGTAGATTCTCTAGTATAAATTCATTTTTCTACTAGTGCACCTTAATACCACTCAGATAATACCCCTGTTGTGTAAGAGACATCACAATCATAGCCCCGCCCCAATCTCTTGGATATCACCCTGGGCGTCTTCGTTGCTTTCGAAACCGGTGGTATGGGGGCAACGACTAAGGCGTAGAGATGGATTCATTAGTCTGGTAGTGAGTTCCATATGAAGAGAGTGGTAGAAGGAATTTTGATGGAGTGACCAACAAAAGTTTGGACTTAGTCCTCATTTTGCTAACTTACTCAATTTAGTACATTTCAATAGGTGCAAGAATTATATGATAAACATAGTTTAGAGAACCAAAGGATGGTTCTGAGAAATTAGGGGAAGACATGGAAGTTAAATATTTATACTAGGCGACAAAATGACATCGTTTTCTACTCTAATCGGTTGGGTTCGGTGATCAATTCGGTGTATTTTTGTGTTCTCCATACACAAACCAATGTTTTTTCCAGTTTTTCTGAAAATTTTGCTGTACATGCGGTTTTTAAGTCGGGACGGTGCATATCGGGTTTTTTGGGTTTTTGGTTCGGGTTTTCGGTATTTTTGCTTACCTTTGAGAAGAGGAGTGAAATGGATGTTGCGATGAGTATGAAGCTTGAAAATGCTACCTTGAAGAATATGTGACTCTTTATTGGGGTAGGTCTTTCATTTTGCTGTTGCACTTTGTAAATTTATTTCTGCATATTCTATTTATTGTGTATCTTTTTGCATTGAGGGAGCAATTGTTTTTCATTTCCCCGTTGTATTTGGCATTATTCTTATTTTCATTTTGCTGTTGTATTTTGAATTTGGCTAATGCATATTCTATTTCATTTTGTTTTACTTCCACGGGAGGAGCATTGCAACATCCACGAATGGTGAAAGACGAATGGTGAAAGGTCTTTGTTTTCGGTGCAAGCTAATTGGGACGAGATGTTCCTTATTTTCAGTTGAATGACACGGTGAAAGAAGTATCAAGAGTAATCACATTCAATTACATGGTGGGAAGCACCTTGCACCTATGACTTATTTGGTCATGGGTTTGACACCATGAGTGGAATTGAGGAACCAATAACTATCCTCCTTTAAAGAAAAGAGTGAATCTCAAGGTTAGTGAACACAATTAATGAAGTTGCAGAAAAAAGAGCATGTTGAACCAGTTTTCTAAATCAACTTCATATAATTCCGTAGTGACTGGGATTATTCCACCATTCGTTCCTCCATTTTTTGGATCACCACTCGAAGAAATCCACCTAAGAGATAGAGGACCGTGGAGAAAATCTTACCACTCAAAGGGGTTTACCTACGAGATACATGACTAGATATTAGAAGTTTCAGTTCACTGAACTAACAATCACATTTGCAGTCAGTGGTGCTGATTTTGTTGGTTGTTGATTGTTAGAGCTGATAAGTTGTTACATCTTATTTTTAGGATTAATTTTTAGAGTGTTTGGATAATGAGCTTATTTTCTATTTCTACTTATTATAAATTCTTAAATAAAAAAGGTGGGGTAGAGATACTTTTTTAAAAAGATCATATTTGTTCTCTAACAACTTATTTAAAAAAAATTAAGATATTTTAAAAAAAAATTACCAAACACTTTGGAAGAGCTTATAAGCTCTAAAACATCTTATAAGCTCATTTTAACATCTTATATGCTTAGCCAAACATCCTCTTATTTTTGTTACGTATATCTTATAGATACTAGATTTTTGGCCAGTGCGATGCACGGGATTGGAGTAAAATTAATACAGAGTAAAGTTCAATTTAAACGACAAAATTGAGATTTCAATTCATTTTGATGTTTTGCTATATGTATTAATGATAAACCCCCATCTATTAACTTTTTTCCCCATATTTATTGATTTTAACTTGATGCAATATGACTTTATATTTATCTTATCTCAATTAAAATAGAAGTTTGACGTATCTCTTCTTTATCATGCATAACAACTCTTAATATACTGTAAATCAATGATGCCATTAAATCTTAAAGAATGACGATGAAATTGAGCTCAAATTTATATAAAGACGTCACCTCCATAAATATAATAAATATAAGGGACTTGATATATGCGGTAACATTTTTAGGAATATGGGTTTATTATAATTCACTCTCTACCTATCTTTTTCTCTCTAGAAAAAAACCCTCTCAAGCTTTTATATAAGAAATCGTCCTGAAACCCATCTTATTGTAGCGATTAACAAAGGAAAATGAGTGCATCGGATGAGGATCGAGATACACAATCCAATGAGGTAAAATTTGTTCATTTTTGTTCTATAAATCGAGAAAACGTGACTCACGACCTACACCGAAAATGATTTTTACGCCCAAACTGGATGCAAAAAAAACTGATTCACGCCCAAAGTGGGCGCCTAGTCGGCCTTTCCGTGCCCGGTTTGGGCTCCAACACTGTTTTTTCGCGCCCCGTTTGGCGCCAACCACTTTTGCAGTTTTAACGTGATTTTGTTTCGCACTTCTTTCAGGAAGAGCAACAAACTTCTTTTATGTTAGAAGTTGATCATATTGAGCATTTTATAGTAATGGAACTATGTAACTCCAGAGATGGGTTGATCGAATTTGACGATGCATTGGTGGGGTAGACGTCGAGCGTGGGGCATTCTAAACAGTAGTTGATGTATTTTCTTTCTATGTAGTTCCTTGTATTGTTTGATGTTTATTCCCATTCTAAACAGTAGTTGATGTATTTTTTTTACGTAGTTATGTGTTATTTGATGTTTCATGTAATATATTTGTTTGATGTTTACATAAAATAACAATAAAAAAACAAAAAAATAAGTAGTAATCCTGCCATAATAATAAAAAAAAATATAAGAATAAATAGTAGTCTGCCAATAATAAAAGAAACCCTAAAATTACGTAGTAGTGTACTGATAATACAAATTAATTAACTAATGAATGAAATAAAAATAAAAGATTGTAATTAACTAAATCATTAAAAAAAATAAAAATAGGTACTCAATCGGACGACCGGTCTAGACACCGGTCAGGGTTGGCACGCTTGGACTGGGCTTGCAAACCCCTGACCCGCGCCTAGACCGGGCACCCAAACCTCCGGTCCATGGTTAAACAAGGGGTCACACTCGTTTTGGGCGTGGAAATCGAGCGGCATCAGCAAAATAAACCCAAATAACGTGATTTCTTGGGGGTTTTCACATGATTAACACCAAATTAACCACAAATTAAACCCATATAAGTAATTTATATGAGAAATTACCTTTAATTTAGAGAGATTTGTGGATTTGGGAGGATTTGTGAGAATTGTTGTGGCGTTTTTTGAATTTTTGGGCTTTTGGGGGTTTTGGTGGTTTTAGATAGAGAAAGTAAAAAGCTCGAACTCGGGGTGGTAAACGAGCCGAGCCGACTCGTGAGCTCGACGAGCCGGCTCGTAAAAAGCTCGAACTCGGACTCGAGGTTTTCGAGCTCGAGCTCGAGCTTTCTGACGAGCCGAGCTCGAGCCGGATTTTAGTTGTTCATCAGCTCGCGAGCCGGATTTATTATTATTTTTTTATTATTTTTTATTTTTTATATGTTATTTTTATTTAAATAATGTATAATAATATAAAATATTATAGAAATAAATAAAAATATTAAAAAAATATATAATCACAAAATAGTTTTTATTTTGTATTTTTTTTAAAATAATTTTTAATATTAAAATAATAATTAAAAAAAAAAAAGAAAAAAAAAAAGAGATTGGGCTCGAGCTCGAGCTCGAGCCAAAAAAAGAAGAACTTGACGAGCTCGAGCTCGAGCTCGAGCTCGACAAAATAGACTGGAGCTCGAGCTCGAGCCAGCCAAAAGAGGTGAGCTCGGCTCGTTAACACCCCTATATACTTCCCTGTTCATTCTTTATTTTCCAACTCAAAATATAATCATGAGTGGCAAGTTAATTATATAGTTGAAGCTATGTGGATTTTTTTCTTCTATTCGTGATATAATTTTTGCAAGAACGGAAACAGAGCTCTGTAAAATGGGAGACGAGAATCAAACAAAAATTAGATTGTCGGACAGATGAATCAGATGAATCAAACAAAAATTAAATGAAAGGGTTAAGGGAAAGGAAATGGAGAAAATGGTCAACAGATGAATCAGATTATTATATGAGGGAGGTGCATTTCACATTCAACAATCATTTGATAGAATCGAAACCATCACACCTTTTTTATTTCCACCCATTGCAAAAGTTAAAATTATGTAAACTTAATTACCTTTTACGATACAAGAATGGCCTCACGAATAAATCAAGAAAATATCCAAACCATAAGTTTCAATGATCAACCAAAAAGAAAAGACAAAAGTTTACCAAAACAGGAAAATATCAAATCATAAAGAGTTTTATGAAAGCCTTGAAATTTTGCCACACTTGCCGAATACGAATGTTCATCTTCATTTGAATAGTTGAGGCCTTTCAATCGCCGAGCAACACACGATTAGTCATTTGGAGTTTATTATAATTCTGTACACACAGATAAAAAAAAAATCAATCAAAACCTCTCTTCAACGTTTTCAAGGATCAAGCTTACCAAAATTCACAGACAAAAAGCAAAATTCACCGTGCAAAAATAATTATAGGATGAAAGATACAATATTATATAGTTTAATGTTTTTCTTATTTCATGTAAAGATAAAAATAAGAAGTGTTGTTATATTTGGTAACAAGTAAAGATAAAAAAATAAAACGCCACTGATTTTTTCGTATCGCTCTTTAGAGTATACATCTTCGTTCTTTCGAGTTTCAAGGGCTCAATAGTTCAAAACACTTTGAGGAGACTGCAGGTCAGGTCAGTGAAATAGAATGCAATAGTTTTCACTAGTTTTCTAAACTAAGAAAATTTATTATAAAGGCCAATGCTCTTTTTTATAATAGAGTATTTTCGTGTTCAGCAAAAAAGAAAGAGAAATATAGTCCTAGTCAAAGTTGGGCAAATTGATAGGATTGATCATCTAAATATTAGAATTGACCCTAAAAAAATTCACATAGATTTGACGACCATTAATTACCTTTATAGATCCGTACTTGAAGAACGTATTTTAACTTCTGCACCCACAACAGATCCCCACTCGCGCATTTTCTTCATAAAGGATGGGCTGCAATCATCTACCTCTAGTAGTTTGGTGTACTCGAATTGATTCGAGATGCTTTCCAATTTGTAGCAATGCCTAACAATCACCCACCTTAAGTATTGACGGTCAAATTCCAAGTTCTCTATATCCAAGTCTTCCAGCAGCAAGAACTCCAAACTGGGGAACTGTCCTGTGCTGGTTTTCCACAGAGGGCCGCAAAAGGCATACCATCGCAGTTTGAGCACTTTAAGATTCGGTAATGATGCAATCACTTCCATATTCTCCCAAGGCAATCCACATCCACTCAGGCTTATCTTCCTAATGTTCATTGGAAAGTTCGGAACTGAACGAACAAGTTGAGAGCTCAGATTAGGATTTACAACAACGCATTTGAATGACTCAAATTGCTCATAGACAGAGGCTAAATGGCCGAAAAAACTGAAGGTTTCGGTTGAGTCGTGTGCTGACTCAATTTGAACGGCTATTCTCGTTAGATTGGGGATTCTTGAAAGCACTTCTACAGTACAACTGTGAACACTCACACCTGAAACTGTTATAAGCTTCTCAAGATGAGAATCATCCGGAGGAGGTGGGAGATCGAAGCCCTTGCAATAAAGTTGCCTCAGTTTATGCATGTTCCAGATATCTATAGGCAGATAAACTGGACCATTATTCGACCATTTGATATTATGATGCCGAGTGAAAATCAATACCTCGAGGTTCCAAAGTGTGGATATGGAGTTGGGGAGCTCTCTATCACACGTGATGGAAAGATACGTCAAGTGAACTAATGCAAGTAGTTGATGTGGGAACTCGTAGAAGCGGATCGCAAGTGCATCTAGTACCTTGAGCAATCTAAAACACAAGGGCAACAATACTGGATATTGTTGTTTTGGACCGAAACACAGAAGAGATCGTGCATTTGGAACAGACTCCATCCATTCATGAACTTGTGTTAAAGCAAGAATAACATTATTGTGGATGCACAAACGCTGCTGCATTCTGATGTTCTCCGGAGTACAATCGGTGTATTTTTTCAGGATATGGAAAAACTTTTCACTTTTAGCTTCACTAACACATAGACTTCGAAAGGTGAAATGCAGTCTACAGTTCTTAGATCTACACGAATGGACAGAACTGCGCTTTTCTCTCAAAACAACACTTTGCTCAATAAGTCGATCTAAGTAGTTTCCGTCAGTTTCTCCAATCACCGGGTATGTATCCAGAGAGCCCTCAGAGAGCCATAATTTGATGAGCTTTGATCGAGAAATCGCATAATGTTTTGGGAACACACCCATATACATAAAGAATGGCTTTAGATGCTGAGGCAACATCATGTAACTAAAAAATAGTGCCTTTGAGAGTGGCGTATCGTCATATCTTGTGATGACGAGTGGATCTTCTTTTTCTGATAATGTTTTCCATTCTTCAAAAGATTTTCCACATAGATTCTCTCCAACCTGTATAATTGCTGCAGGGAGTCCTTCACAGTTTTTGGCAATCTTCTTCCCAATTTTCTCAAGTTCTCGACTGCACTTCTCCTCTCTATTGCTAAATGCGGTCTGATGAAGTAGTTTCCAACTGTCGTCATCGTTGAGAAATGGTAATATAGTAAACATCTCTGTATAAACGTAAGCAATTAAACTTTGGATCTGAGATATGACGATGATGCGACTTCCTTTTCTGTTTTCAGGCATTATATCATAGTCGTCAGCCCATACATCGTCTAAGACAATTAGATACTTTTGAGTAGATAAAGCCTCCGAAAATTGATTCTCCAAATAATCCTTGTCGTCTAGTTTATCAGAAGGGATGACGATGCCAAGTTCATCGAGAACACGCAGCATAATATCTTCCAATCGAGTGTAGTGTGGGCCGATGTGCAGAAATAAACGAGTTTCGAACTCTTTAATAACAAGTGGATCGTTGTAAACTTGTTGAACAAGGCTAGTCTTGCCGATTCCGGTCATGCCCATAACTGATTGAACTAAGTAATGGGAATCGGGATCGAAAATCCATTGTTTAAGTGATCTAATTTGGTCATCCAATCCCACGAGAAGATTATGTTGTTGATTGTGAGTATTATAATCTGAAGAAGCAAAATTAGAATACCTGCTGCTGCTGCAGATCTGTTGTTGTTGGTCTTTGTCAGTTGCTGTGTGAAACGAAGTAACTTCTTGTTTGACTATTTCCAGTTGTTGGGAGAGAGACAAAGTGAAACCGATGTCATAATGATCTGGATCCGAAAAGTGGGAGTGGATAAGATCATGGAATATTAGGACAGCATCTATGACTCGTCTTTCATAAGCTGCCGCATCAACTATCTTGCTGCTGGGAATCTCGCCCATTTTATCAACAACTGAATACAATTCATCAAGCATAGATAGATTGTCTGATTGGGAAAGGAAATCATCGGATTCGGGAATGCGATTCAGTGTCTGCAGAAGGGAAAGTAGAGCAGCAGAAGAACCCATTTCTTTCTCTGTGAGAGAGAGAGTGAGAGAGAGAGAGAAAGTAGTGGGAGTAGTACTTTCATGTGGGTTGTGTTTTCTTTTGGGATCACTTATCAAGTGATATTAAAAGATTGATAATTGTATAAAGTAGAACTTATAAATTAATAATAAATTGATAAACTCGATTAAATAATAATTCTTAGATATGTGTTGACATTGAAATTTTGTCACATTTTTCAATACAAGTTAATATTAGTTCAATATAAGTTAATATTCCACACAAATTGAAAAAAACAAAAGTTCTCATTTTTACAAAGATATGTGTTGACATTGAAATTTTGTCAAAAAATAGGGATTAAATACAAGTTAATATTCCACACAAATTGGTTATTAATTTGGATCCAAATCTAATTCCAAAAATTCCATAATAAATTTGAAATTTATATCAAAGTCCATAATAAATTTAGATTTTACAAATATGTTATGTGGGTTAACCCAAAATAAGTACTAAATTCTTATTCATTTGGGTTAGCTATTTGGGCTTAAAATCTAGCCCATAAGAAGTAAGTTGCGAATGTTCAAGTTGAGCGGCTCAAGTTTCAAGTCAAGAAACCCTAAATCGAACCTATAAAAGGAGGTCTCAAATACATCAAGCAAGGCGTACATCAAGCACTCAAAAACTCTCAAGTCTCAAGCTCTTGCCACGACTAAGAACAACAACCGCGGAGGTTCTACATCTTCATCAATGCACCATATCCACAAGACCTACATAAGAGCGCGTATCATTTTGTTCAACGATTCAATGGCTCCGAAGAAGAACCAAAACTCTTTGATCCAAAAGGCTGCCGAGATTGCCACACCTGTTGGTTTTATCATCCATCGGGGGCATGATCGATGAATACAACTGCGTCAAATGGCTCAAGTTCCTCAAGCTCGGAAGAGATCAACTCCAAATCTCAAGCCTTCACCACATTGCCGGTTATGGTGGTTGAAGCAACTTCCGTGGATGAGAAATTGGCGCACTTGGCCCAAACAGTGGCTAACCTTCAAAAAATATTCGAAGACAAAGAAAGACATGAAAAATGCTCAATTAATGGATAAGTTGGAGCAGTCAGAGGTTGGGGAGTTCAGCCCCAAACGCGAATCGTATGCGCTTTGCAACGAGAAGGCAAAACAAGTGGAAAAAGCACAACCCAAGACGGACTTTATGCAAGGTACCACCCATTCTTCAATGTTTGTTGCCACGCTATCCGTTCAACAATTGCAAGAAATGATTGCCAATACCATCAAAGTGCAATATGGCAGATCGACGCACTGAGGATGCCAGTGGGATACCAACCCCGAAGACTTCAACAATTCGACAGAAAGGGGAATCCCAAGCAACATATTGCTCATTTCATCGAAACTTGCAACAATGCAGGGACTAACGACGATTTCTTGGTGAAACAATTCGTCGACTCAAGGGAAATTTTTTCGACTGCTATGTCGATTTGGAGCTCGAGTCCATCAATAGTTGGGAAGGGATGGAACATGAATTCTTGAATCGCTTCTACAGCACATGCCGTACTGTGAGTACAATCGAGCTTACCAATGCAAAACAGTGGAAAGATGAGTTGGTTGTGGATTACATTAACCGTTGGCGTGTACTAAGTCTAAATTGCAATGATAAACTATCAGAAGTGTCAACAATCGAGATGTGTATCCAAGGCATGCATTGGGGACTTCTCTATATTCTTCAAGGAATTAAGCCCCAAAATTTTGAAGAATTGGCTACTCGTGCCCATGATATGGAATTGAGCATCACTAACTATTAAAGCGATTTTACGGTGGACAATAAAAGTATGGAAAATAAAGACTCAGTGAGAAAGAGAGGAAGATCAACGTATGTTTAATGATACACGTTAGCCTACGTTGAAAGAAATGCAAGAAAAAGAATACCCATTCCTAGACTTTGACGTCTCGCAAATCGTTGATACGTTGTTGGAAAAGAAATTGATCAAGTTGCCTGAACCAAAACGCCCCGACGAGGCCAAAAAGGTAAATGACCCTAAAAACAAAAAGTATCATAGAGTTATCGGCCATCCTATAGAAAAATACTTTGTGGTAAAGGAAAAAATCCTTAGATTGGCACGAGAAGGAGAAATAATCATAGATTCTGAAGATGTGGTCAACACAACTGTTGCTAGCATCACTCATGTCCGGGGTGCTCGTCAAGTCCTATCCTCTACAGTAGAAGAATCGTTGAAAACTCCATCATAGAACTAACCATGTCTAAAAAGGTTCTATTCCGACATTCGGAAACTACGTTTAATTGAGGATTTGTAGGTGGATTCCATTGAGATTGTTTTCCAGTCTCTTTTAGATAATCAATAAAATCGATACTTACGTATTCTCCACCACGATCGGATCGTAGTTTCTTAATACTTCGTCCGAGTTGTTTCTACTTCGTGTCTAAAATCTTAGAACTTTTCAAAAGTTTCATAGTGGTACTTCATCAAGTACACATACCCATACATTGAATAATCATCGGTAAAGGTAGCGAAGTAGTTAAAACAACCCTTCGCACTAACGCCTAGTGGACCACATAGGTCTGTATGGATCAAATCCAAAGGACCTTCGACTCGCTCCATTTACCCTTTGTAGAGTGGCTTGGTCATTTTCCTTAGAAGGCAGGATTCACAAGTTTGTAGTGATTTCACGTCGTCCAAAGTGAACAATCCATCACTAACAAATTCGATCATCCTTCTTAAAGTGACATGACGTAATCTAGCGTGCCAAAGTTGTGCGGGGTTTTAATCTATCTCCTTACGTTTTGTTGATATGACATTAACGGGTATTTTGTGTTAGAGTAGGTGACTAACAAGCCAACTCGTGGCTGTGGTCTTTCGTTTATTATTGTAATAAATATTCATTTTTTGTATTAATGATAAAACACCTTTTCACATTCTATATCTTTGTCCCTTTGCATAAGCATAGATATAGTCCTTATTATAATAATTACTTATATTTGATCTAATGGGATCATGAGATATTTAATATAACTGTTAAACCATGTTCCTAGTGTTGGGTGCTAAATACCAACACGCAAGTGTACGTATCGCAAACAAGTAGTAAAGTAGACTCGTGAGAGTCGGATGTCGATCCCACAGGGAATACGCAAATTATTTAATCCTAAGTACCAAATCCTAACAATTACGATTTTTATCCAGCCTACGCAAGTTTGTCAAATTATTTAACTAAATAAATTAAACTAATTAAGAAAGCAATTAAACACGAGAAAATATCAATATAAAACGGATCTAGGATTTTATCTTCCCCCTATGCAAGAATTGCTCACCCAAAACCCCTCAATTATGAAATATATGATTCATGATTATTAACCCGAGACAGTAATTTACTCATAACCCGGTGTCGCGTGTATTATGAGTCTATTATTCATAAACGATTCACTATATGTCTATGCAAACCAATTATAAATAAAGCATTAACTAACAAGTCTCGTAAATGGCTACCTAAGGTGATATCTGTATGTCTACGACACCACATGCAATTGACACACTCATCCGGTGAAAACTACTCAAAGGCTCTTATACTTACCGTCTAATTATCAAAATAGCTCTGTCGAGTCAATCCCAATAATCACAGATAAAGCACATAAATTGATCAAGTTCATGCACTAACAATCATAACAAGTAGAAGAAATAATCATAAAATCATAATTGCATAATCTCAAGGAAAAGGGTTCACAATCCCCACATAGGGTTCCAACAAAATCCTAGATTAAAAACTTAGCTACTCATAACGAAAAACATAATAAAAGTAATAAAAGTCATAGATTAAGAAAAAGATAGGCGAAGAAGAATTATGATGAAGAGTTGTCAATTCTCCGTCTTCGATTCTTCGTTCTCTCGATCCTCTCGCTTCAAGATTGTGTCCAAAGTCCTTTGATTCGTGCTTGGTTTGCCCTTAAATAGATGTCCCAACTTGGTAGATGATTCTAGGTTTCCTTGTGTGTTTAAAAGTCCAAAATTGTGTCTAGCGGGTGTTGGCGTGGCCGCGCGAAAATCAGTGCAATTCTCGCACGGCCGCGCGAGAATCGCCGAACCTTCTGCCAAAATTCTGCATTTGGCACGGCCGTGCCAAAAATAGGCTAATTGTGGCACGGCCGTGCGGGCCTGTTTTCAGCCAATTTTCAGCATATTTTGATTATTTCACTTTTGGCCCATATTTTCTCCAAAATTGCAGTTTTGACCCCAAACTTTTCCAATTCTTCAATTTGTACCTAGAATACAATAAATCAACTTTTTAAGCACCAATTATCGTTAATTCACACCAAAAGCTCAAATAAAAAGGTACGATAAAGTATAAAAATATATACTTAACACCTAGTCAATGGGATACGCCACCAATGAGGATATCGTTCTTTTCCATTCGAGACTAGCACTTAGTGTGTGTGTGTGTGTACTGCATCTTAGTGTGTACTTATGTATGTGATAGCGGCATACATAAGTGGGTGCTCATAAGTTGATGGGTTCATTGAACTCCATCATCCTAGAGATCTCTAAGTGGTTCTCAATAATAGAGTAGAGGTCTCTATGATATAGTTGTACACCATTAGCCCTTAAAACCCAGACATGATGAACCAATGCCTTAAGTTTAATCGGGACATATGTATTGAAAGGATCGTACTGTACGTTAACTATATCACACGGTTCTTGCAAGCACTTCATTTGTATCTCGGGAATCATGATGTGTAGTTGCTAGACGCTAATCTTGATTCGTTGGGTAATTAATTTGAAACGAGCTTCATCTTAATTATAACTCCATGGACGAGTTTAAACCACAAAGGGTTGTGGGCCCATGGCTAGCTTACACCTAAACCATCGAGGGTTGTAAAACGTTTAATCTTTGCATGATTGGAAGTCAATACGATTGAGTCCAACATTCATAATTGTGAATTATGAATGAAAATAAGAAAATGAAAGAACTAGGCAATGATCTTAGTGAACTTTCTAAATTGGGAAGTTCCTTAATTTAGTAGGTTTACTAAATTAGGGTTTCCAGTTTTAGTAATTGAAAATCGAATTGACACTCGTATCGACGAGAACGTTTCACTGATTCCAAAAATATAATTGTTATAATTTTCCGATAATTGTTCTGTGAGAAACGAGCAGAGAAGACTAACGGACTTAAGCTGTTGGGCCCGATGCAACTTTTTCTTCCGTTTTGTTCTTACTTTTGCGTGGCTAGTGCCATGTAATTGTAGAATTCGGTATATGAGGTGAAATCAAAGAGGAGGAAAACGTAGGTGTCAGATCGCCGCGACCCCGCCGCCGCAGACGCCGTTGCTGCCCCACGCGTCTGACGCCGTCACTCCGCCGCCACTTCTCCCGACTGCACGGATTGGGTTCTGTGGCAGTTTTGCTTCGAATCCGAAAGTTTATCTCACGCTTCAAGAGGTAAATTAGGATTCATTTGTATGTAATGTATTTAATTAATATGATTAATTAGATGTTGATATTTGCAGTATAATTATTACTTGAATGATTTCGTGAAAGGAATAATTAACTAGAACCAATGTTTTGAAAACCGGACCAGACCGGCCGGTCCGACCTTGTTCAACCGCGAACCGTCGTCATGTCCGGTCCGCTTAGTAGTGAAACCCCAAAATCGCCAAAAAACCGGGTCAACTACCAAAATTCGGGTTCGACCGGTATGAACTAGAAAACCCGGAAACCGGTCCAAGAACCGGGTTTTAGCTATAAAAAAATTTCATGGCCGGATCTGCGTTGAAGATAAATTTCATGGCCGGATCTGCGTTCCTGATGGTCGTGGGTGACTGGACCTTATCGGAAACGGCTGTGGGTGAACGACTGAACGGATCTAATCGTGGGGCATATGTGACCGGAGAAAAGAAAGGAGGAGGTGAAAATGAAAATAAAGAAAAATATGAAAAAAAAGTGGATAAAAATCTCTGTATGTGTGGAAAATGAGAGAAAAAGAACAAATAGAAGGAGAAAAAGAAAGGGAAGAAGAGGAGGGCATCAGTTTGGACATGGGTGGGAGACCTACGTGAAGAGGAAAAAGCAGATGGAATAAAGAATAAAGAAGAAAGAAGAAAGAAGAGAGAGAAGAGGAGAGAGAGAAGTGAGAAAAATGTAATTTTAAATTATTTTTTTCATTAAAAAAGGTGAGTAAGTGGGAAGGAAATATAAAAAAAATATATAAATAATATATATTTATGGTATTTAATTAATAAAATAATCATATAAAAGAAAAAAGTTAAAAACCCGGTTGGACCCCGGTTGAACCGGTCCAACCGTGACCCAGTAACTTGGCCGGGTCGATGTTCGGTCCAGTTTTCAAAACATTGGCTAGAACCCTCTCTTCCCCCAACTTATATAGGTGGGGGTCCAATCTATTAGATGATTATAGCTATAGGTCCCTTGACCATAAATAATAATATAAATTAAATAAAATGATAAGTAAATATACATAAATACCCCAAACAATATATTTCTGGAAATAAGAGAGCGAATCTCTCATATTAAATGAAGTGATTCATTGCTTATAAAAAAAAAAGTGAGCGGCGTTTTGAGGGTGATTTATTTCTCATTGACGTGATTTATTGCTGAGAAAAGTTTTGAGGGTGGAGGGAGAAGAAGGTGAGCGGCGTATGAGAGGTTGAAGACGGCGTAGTTTGATACGATGGAAGGCAATTAAGAAAATTCTCGCCCCGATATTGAGTAGTGGTTCTACGGCAAGCGCCCCACCAGATTTGATGACCTCTTCACGATTCGGAATCCACCTTCCGCTTCGTTCCCTACAGTATCTTCGTCTTGGGCCCCACAATCCTCGCCGACTTTTACTGGTTGCACTCCATTGATTGGGTTAATTACGGCGGCGACAACCCTAGGGTTTGTGGCGGAGCTAGGGGTAGCGTCAATGGATTTGGGGTGAGATGTTGTTTGTTGGCATTAAGTCTCTTTTTCCTTTTTGGTGTTTGCAATTTGCAAATTTATGTTGCACATTAGTCTTTCATTCAAAAAGTTAGTGTTGTTTTGATTAATTTGTTTTCTTTTCCCTTTAGTTGTTTTAATATTGCATTTTTGCAATTTCATGTTACATATCGTTTTCTCTTTTTGAACTTTTTTTTATTTGGAAGAGTAGATTTATTTTTTGTTGTTTGATGTTTGCGTTTGCATGATGTATATTCTTTTTACATTTTGCAGTTATTGTTTGCATTCAGATGATGCAGTTGCTTGTTTGCATATGTCGAGTCATTTGCGATAGTGCTGCGATAACGGTGGTATTTTTCAAGCTTATTTTGTTGTTTTTTAATTGGGATGAGAGACTTTATGGGACAATTTGATTTGAAAAAAGAGATTTTTTACATGATTTGATTTAGGAGAGAGATTTTGAAAATTTGATTTGAAAATAATAATTTCCTTATATTTCTTAAGGGTATTTTTGGCACAAAATATATAATGGACCTATAGAAAAATAAGACTTATGACTTGGATTTATTGCTATAAAGTTTAATTTCAAGGGGGCTACAACAAATTGCCCCTTCGTGAAATTGTTTAATGAATGATATGTGATTTATTGCGAGCATGTTACGTGTTTTGCGATAGAAAATTAATAATGTATATGTATGTTTTTAATTCTCGGTGGAAGCGGTACGCATTAATTGCTATACTGTGCATGTGTTTATATGTTAAAACATTTTTCATATAAATTTTTTGTGTTCCGTTACGCACAGATGCCCGATTTCCCAACATTTCACTTGGATTTAGTTCATATAAGTTGTTTAATAGATTTTGCAAATCACATTTTCATTCTTTTGTTTAATGCAAATTGAATTTCAAAAACAAAAGTAAAACGTATTGTAGCATCCCCCCCTCGGGTCGGGCGATAAATCGAACCGGTTTATCGGAAAACTTTATTTAGGTAGCGGAAGCAAAAGGGATCTCTTTGTAATTTTTAAAACTTTCGAGTAGGACCAAAGTGTAATTTCTAAAAATCTCTTTTTGGGTCATTTTGAAAACTTTTGGGAACCTTGAGAATTTCGAAAAAAACTTCTTGGGTGATTTTGGTCGTTTAAAATCTTTTTCGTTTCGAAATAACTTTGGAAAGGGTGATTATTATTCGAGTGCTACGTTTATCTAACTATAGGTTCGAATTTGGGTTCGAGAAGAAATCAGAGTTTTAAGGTATTTGGTGAATAGGGATTTTCGGGTAAGAAATACAATTATCAAAATAAGCGGACCAACTATATTAATATCAAAATAAGGCCTGTACTAGAATAAGAGTTTAACTTCCCTAACGAGGAAATATTAGAGTTTAAGGACAACGGAAATACGGAAATTGTTTATAGTTTACATCACCAAAATAAAATATGCATAGTTTATAGACCCCTCGTACGACCCTCCAAAAGCCTCCGGCCAAGACTCCGATCCACTACTCGGTCCATTCCCATGCGGGATTACTACTACTACCTGCAATCAAAGAAGTATCTATATGAGCTATTAAGCCCAGTAAGAAATCCGAATGGATAACGAGGTTTTAAAATATGGTTTTACGTACTTATATTAGTATATACACATAAGCATTACATCTTACCATTCGTCGGCAAACGAACACACACACAAACACGAAATTTCATTTAAGCACGTAAATCGACTCAAATACTGAAAATTACCAATTTACCCTTTTCGTGCAAATGCATGAATGAAAACATTTTCAGTTGTTTGGATCCGTGAAAAATTAACTTCTTTACTTGGATGATAAGCATATTATTCTGAGCCCGTTCTTTTGGTGGAATCAAACCACCCCTTTATCTATAGTAACTATGGTTGGGATACCGGCCCCCCGTATCCCGACTTATCCAACCCAAGCATTCCATTAACCTTTCCTTTCGTAAAAATGAAATCTCTTTTTATGCAAGACCATGAGACGAATGAGACTCTAATACAAAATGACCACATTACGACATCACAAATATCAATCAACGAACCTGCAAACAAAATTCAATTATCCACATAATACACACATACACACGGCAATCACACACACATCATACACACACACACATATATATATATATATATATATATATATATATATATATATATAGAACCACTTAAGTATAACACATAATTCACATAATTATTATAGCATCATATTATATATTTATATAGTTCACACACACACACAGCAACACACACACACACGGCACACACACATACACATAACATGCAGCCCCAAAACACACTTTAATTAACATTAAATTATCAAACCATGCCCTTAAAACACCAACATTTCTAGCTTTTCATTAATGGGATTTCTCCCACTTTTACTCATTTAATGGATTACAAATTCTTACAGCCCCTTAACATAGACCAGCTGCAGATTTTTAACCATAAATTCACATCCTTACAATTAATACTCAAGGCATAATGATTAAAACACAAAAGTTCCATTTAAGACACATGCACAACCAATATTTCGAAATAATAGCAAATGGCATCTAAAAATTCTCAAATTTAATTATAGGCTGTCTAACTGACTAAATGAACAGATGCAAAAAGAGTTTTGCAGTTTCCTCAAAAATCGGATTTTTAAAAATTAAAATACTCGGCAAGTAGTGTTGAAGCCAAAAATGATTTTTCCAACATATATTAATCCCAAACTATGGCCAAATAGAAAATAACAAAATTCAACTTACTCCTACTGATATTTTAAAGGTGAAAACATTTTTCATGCTGAAATTTCAAGAAATTGCAGATTAGTCCTAAAGATTCATAGATCTACACATGCAACCCAAAAAATCTTGAAAATTCATTTTCTTTTTCCAAAAATCCCAAAAATTCGAAATATTAAGTCTTTAAACACAAAATGCTTAGATTCACAGATTATAACATGGATTAGACATGCAAGAACACAAATATCAAGATTAGCACAAGATTTCGGATTTTTCACAAAAAGCCCTAATTTTTCGAAAAGTGAGGAAATCTTTTAGGTAGTTTTGAAAATCCTTTTCCATACTATGATACCCTTCGATTGCAGCAATAAATTCAAGATTTCTTACCTATCAAATAGTGTTGGCCGAAGAAAGAAAAACCTTCAAAAGAAAAGAGGGTTTTTAGAGAAAGAAAAGGAGGATGAAGAAAATGAAGAACACGAAGATACAATGTTACCTCCTTCAAGAAGTGGCTCCAAGATTGAACCAAGCTAGTTGAATGGAGAAGGTAAGAGCTTTGATATCAAGTTGGGAGGAGTTTAAATCTCCCGTAAGAGGGCAAGTGTTTTTGATGGTGTTCTTAGCATATTCAAGGGTGAAGCTTATATAGGGGATTTGCATTTTGATTTCTCTATTTTTTTATTGAAGAATTTTGAGGTGTTGGTCGATGGAGGAGGTGGTGCTTCGGTGGTGATGGTGAAGAGAAGACAAGTCGGGGTATAGGTGGAGAGAGAAGAAGACATGAGAGTGTCTCTTGAGATTACTTAGCATGCTTGAGTGTAGGATTAGTGTAAATCCTCACTCTTTGCCAAGTGTCATGCATATTTTATTAAATTTATTAATTAATAAAACTACTAATTAATCCTATACACACACACATATCCGAAACATATATGTATGTATATATATATATATATCTATGTATATCACCTATGCAGGTCTAGCATGCATAGGTATATGGCTATATATGTATATACGTATATGTATATATGTATGCATGCATGTATTATACTATGATTATAAGGCACTTAGGAAATTAAATTAAAATTCCACAATTAAATTAACTAAGTCACATTAATCTAGCACACAATTATCAATAATTAATCCACTTAAGCACATAATTATCGAAATAAAGTTGACACATAATTATTCAATAAATTCCTAGCACATAAGGCATATAATCAAATCGGCATATAAGGATTATTAGTCTAAGCAAATAAGGCACTTAGAGAAATTAAGTTAGTAAGGTAGATAAATTCCTAATGATTTCTACGTGAGAATTTTCGGGTTATAGAATTTTGGTTAGGGATTAGGGTTTCGAAAATGTGGGGTGTTATACGTATTACTTTTGTTTTTGGAAATTCAATTTGCATTAAACAAAACAAGAATAGAAATAAGGTTTCGAATGAGAGACGGAACAAATAAACAATTGTTCAAAACAATAGAAAAACTAGAATCCAAAACACTTAAGTAAATAGTCCCTATGGCTTCAACAACAACTCTTGCTCCATTCCCCATCCTTAGGTAGGTCTCACCCACTCTAAGCTTTCTACTTCTTGTCATTAGCTGCAAATTACTATATAGATGTGAGCTACAACATGTATCCAATACCCAAGAAGAAGAACTTATAGACAAATTTACTTCAACGAAATACGTACCCTTGTCAGAACGTTTCTGTTTGAGGTAAGTCTTACAGTTATGCAGCCCCAATGCCCTTTTTTTCCACAACAATGGCAAGCATCATCAACTTGCTTGCTGACTTTTGCTTTAGAACCCCCACTACCTTCACCAATTTCGAACATGCTGTTTGGGAAGGGAACTCTTTCCTTTCTTTTCTTTTGGAGAGAACTCTTCTTTCCAGAAGTGGCATTCTGTGGCAGCAATGAGAACAAATTTCTCTTTCTTGATGGTGGACTCGAAATTGACCAACATGTTCATTAGGGGTGTGCACGGGTCGGTACGGCTCGGTTTTTCAAGTAAACCAAACACGTACCGATAATATCGGTTTCTCATATTTTAAAACCGAATATGTCGGTTTTTTTTCGGTTCGGTGTGAATCGGTTTTTCGGTTTTCCGTAAACGGTTTCGGTATCAATTCGGTTTATTTTCGGTTTCGATTTCGTCTATTTGTTCGAACCGGTTCGGCATAAAACCCATATATTTGGACTTTCATTATATTTATTTGAGAAAATTAACAAATAACAACCGAAAATTAACTAATAAAAAACACGTCACAACCAAAATTAATTAATAGAAAAAGATGTTACATGGAGGCGCTCGAAAGATAGAGGCACGCTAGGATAAGTATTTATAATATATATAAAAAATACATCATTTTGTATAAATCGGTTCGGTTCGGGAAATCGGTTCGGTAATTTTTAAATTCTCCGTACACAAACCGATATTTTCGGTTTTTAATTTTTTTTTACCGTATATGCGGTTTTAAGTCGGGACGGTACATATCGGCTCGGTTTTTTCGGTTTTCGGTTCGGTTTTTCGGTTTTTTTGCTCACCCCTAATGTTCATTAATTCATCCAAAGGAGGATCAAGCTTGTTCATGTTGAAGTTCACTATGAACGATTCATATGAGCTTGGGAGGAACAACATGATCAATTGCAATGAGAACTCGTCTGGGAGGGTGACGTAAGGGTTCACTAGCTTTTGAAGGAGAGTGATCATTTTAAGATAGTGCTCGTGGACCGAAGCCCCTTCGCGTAGTCTCGCAGTGGTCAAATCCTTGGTAGCTACGTACCTTGATGCTATAATATTCTCAGTATGCATGCTATCAAGATGAGACTTGATGTCAAAAGCATGCAAGTGAGACTCATATTTCCTCGTATGCGCGGGCTCCATAGATGCTATCATGTACACCTAGCATGTGTGTCGTCCTTCTTCCAAGGTTTATAAGTCTATTTTCAGCATCAGTCGCAATGTCAGGTATAGAGGTAAAAGGCCTCTCATCTAGTACATCAAGGCGCCCTTCAACAGTGATCACAAGTTTTAAGCTACGTAACCAATCGAGGTAGTTTGGACCATTGAGTTTTTGGTCGATGATTGAGATTATAGGATGCTTAGACATGATTATCTGAGAGGTTGGAAGAAGAGGATTATTATAGATTCGTATTAATGATTTACAGTTAAATATTTGGATTTTTATTATTTATAAATTGTTCTCCTACTAATTTTATCGAGTTCCACTACCCTCTAGTAGACAAACGAGAAAACCAATTTTCTTTAATGGGCTTTAGGTCCAACATACAAATATAACCCGTAGTTAATTTAGCCCGATTACATTTGTCCAAAGGTAGATCACAATCAATCATATCATTATATGATCCTAACGTATATTTACCTCACACTTGATAATAACCTAAGTTAATCTCGCGAATTCAAAATCTCCGTGTGTCAAGTCTAACCTACCAATCAAAGACGCTCATATAACTAATTTTACCAAACTAATGCAACCCCTATTTAATCTAGCTGACCACGTTAATCTAGTATAACCCTTTCTATAACAATCTTCATCATTATTTAAATTAAATTACAACTTACCCTACAATAGCACTCCCACTAACACGGCTTACTGCACTATTACAAGGGGCTATACATAATTTAACCGTTAGCAGAAGGAAAGAAAAAATCAACAGGTTGGTTTTTCTTTATAGCTTGAAATGATTTCTTATAAAATTAAGAATGAGGTGAGGGATTTTTAGAAAAATGTTATCTCATCAGAAGGTTGGAAGGTCGATGTTCCTACATCTATGTTATCTAAAGGCATACGAAAACGCATATTGTCCTAAGAGGAACATACAACTTAATATTATAATTAGTTACACTAATTAATTATTGGTTTTTAAAATTAATTATAGGGCCTCAACTAGTATAAATCAATCAAATATTGTTGATGTACAAATAATTAAGGTGAAATATAATCAATATTGCACGTGTGTTCTATTAATAAAACTAATTTAACAAGTTTAAATTAATTAATTAATCTAACACCTACCTATTAAATTAGATGATTGTTGAATCAATTATCCAATTGGGTTTAATTGAAAATAATTTCAAAATATTAAAATCAATCTGTTTTAAGTTTAATTTTGGAAATCTATTTTATTTTTTTTAATTAATGAGAACTGGTCCGGTCCGATTGGTCTGACCGGTTCAGTCCGGCCCAACTGGCCGTTTCAATGGGCCGAGTCAGTCATACCAAGAACCAGTCTGACCGATCCATTGCCACACTGGTTCGGTCGGCTGGATCGAAATGAAGCGTCAGATTGGCCGGTCCGACCGGTTCGATCCGAGCAGTTTAAAAAAACAGCAATAATCTAATTATTTCTTATCCGTTTTTTCAATTTAAAACAATTTTAAAGCTATAATTTTTTTAAACAATATTTTATAAATATTTTAAACTTTAAAAAACACCCAATAAAATAATACAACGATCCTAATTTTAATAAACTCAAGCATGCATTAAAATAAGCAATATATGAACACAATTAATTGCGCAACAAGCTTTGATACCCCTGTTGAGAAACGGACATGTGTATGCAGCGGAAAATAATTTTTTTTATGAAAAACATTTAAACATATAAACACGTGCACAATTTAGGAATTAATGCGTACCTCATTCCTTCCTGCGCAAATTAAAACATACATAAAATATTATTAATTTGATTTGAATAAAAGACGTAACATACTCGCAATAAATCACAGATCATGTGTCAAACAACTCACGAAATCATGCATTATAAGAATCCATGTGAATAATCGTAATAACTGTTATAATAATACCACTAATGGATTCGAATTTACCTCTCGAAGCGTGAGGTGAATGATTCAACGAGTGCGGACTGTCCCAGAAACCAATCTGTACAGCCTGGTGCACCAACAACGAAGCAGTGGCGTCGGACGCACGGTAAACGGCGGCGTGTGGATCTCACGTGCTAGTCTTCGAGCGGTGTGGCTGCGGATCGACGGCGGGGCTGCGGTGATCCAACTCTCCTTTCTTCCTCCTCTCGGATTTCACCTCGTATACTGAGTTATACAATCACGTGACACTAGGAACGCAAAAGTTAGAATAAATGGAAAAAATGACCAAAAAGGGCTACCAATTAATGGTGGCGGCGCGTGGGGTCGACGGCCGGTGGTGGAAGCGGTGATCCGGCAAACCAACGACCGTGAGGTGGGGGGAGAGAGGGAGCGGCTAGGGTTTGCTTGCTTGTGTGTAAGACCTATAAATATTGTATTTATAGTGTCTTGTGCCCAAACCGTAACAAGCTTAAGTTGGACCAGGCCCAACAACTTAAGCCCGTTACTCTTTCTCTGCTCGTTTCTCACAAAACAATGATCGAAAGAATATAACAATTTATATTTTCGCAATCACTGAAATGTCCTAGTCGATACGAGTGACAATTCTTGATTTTCGATTTCTAAAACTGGAAACCCTAATTTAATATACCTCCTAAATCAGGAAACATCCCAATTTAGAAAGTTCACTAAAACATCGCCTTGTTCTTTTCTTTTCCATTCTCATTAATAATTCACAATTACGAATGTTGGACTCAATCGTATTGACTTACAATTAGGCAAAGACCAACGTTTTAATCTCTGACCGTCCATTCAATGAATTCAAGTGCACGAGTAGTGTGACCCTCGATGGTTCAGGTGTAAGCTAGCCGTGGGCCCACAACCCAATGTGTTTTAAACTCGTCCCTAGAGTTATAATTATGATGAAGATCGTTTCAACTTAACCACCTAACGAATCAAGATTGACGTCTAACAACTAAACGTCATGATTCACTGGATACAAATGAAGTGCTTGCAAGAACCGTGTGATACACTTAACGTACAGTACGATCTCTTCGATACATATACGCCATAGCCGAAGAATGGATCAAATCTCTCGAAGTCATATACGACTACATGCAAATGACCGACCGCGACCGCGTACATTGTGCCATATTCCTACTCCGCCGTTTCGAACGTGGCTGCCTCTACGCCCCATTCATCGCTCGAGACGCCGAAGAAAAGAAGAACCATTTCATTCGCGGCCTCCAACCCGAAATCCGTGGAAACATTCATATGTCCGACGCCTCGACTTTCCGCCAACTCGTAGACAAAGCACTCATGGCTGCCCAAGTCGAGGGGGAAATTCAAAACAAACGTCGAGCGACACCAAATTTCCAAAGCCCATGGAAAAAGAACAACTTTGGCAACCGCCCATTCCGAGGAAAAGGAACGCAGCCCATCCGCCAACCAACCGGACCACCGCCACCGCCGCCAAGGCCAACCTGCCCAAACTGTGGAAAGAGTCACTCCGGAGGGTGCATACAAGGAACGAGAAGTTGCTTCCGATGCCATCAGCCCGGACACATGGTAAAGGACTGTCCGAAATCTCCACCGAACGTCCCCGGTCGAGTGTTCGCCATGATTCAAGAACAAATCGAGCAAGACCCGTCTATGATAGCAGGTACCATATTTATCCTCGAAGAACCCATATATGTGCTAATCGATTCCGGGTCTACTCATTCCTTTATATCGAAAGAGATAATTGCGCACTTAAATCTCGAACCAAATCGACTAAATTACGAATACCGAATTCTCATTCCCTCTGGCGAAGAAATGTGCTCCAATCTAGCCATAATCAATTGCCCAATCCGAGTTCACACTCAACCCATGAATTTCAATTTAATCCTCATACCGATCCAAAACTTCAAAGTTATACTAGGCATGGACTGGTTAACCAAATTCAAAGCCCAAATCGATTGTGCTTAAAAAACAAGTATTTTTCCCCTTCTGAACGGCAAAACCCTAAAATTCTAAAGTCAACCCAAAACCTCGATTCCAATCATATCCGCGATGAAAGCAGTCAAACTCATTCACAAGGGTCATTCCGGCTACTTAGTGGATATTCTGAAATCCGAGCCCGATCCCAAAGCCCAAATATCCGACATTCGAGCTGTACAAGAATTCCGGATGTATTTCCTGATGACACTCCCGGACTTCCGCCCGATCGAGAAATCGAGTTCGAAATCAATCTCATTCCCGGAGCTGCGCCAATTTCCAAAGCCCCGTACCGTATTGCCCCGATGGAATTGAAGGAGCTGAAAGACCAAGTTCAAGAATTGCTCGACAAAGGCTATGTTCGACCCAGCCATTCCTCATGGGGCGCACCGGTTCTCTTTGTCAAAAAGAAACACGGATCCATTCGCCTTTGCATCGATTGTCGTGAACTCAACAAAATCACAATCAAGAATAAATACCCTCTTCCTCGAATCGATGATCTGTTTGACCAACTCCAAGGCTCATCGGTTTTCTCAAAAATTGATCTCCGATCCGGTTACCACCAACTCAAAATCAAAGAATCCGACATCTCCAAAACAGATTTCAGAACCCGATATGGCCATTACGAATTTGTCGTCATGCCCTTTGGTCTAACCAACGCACCCGCAGCTTTCATGGACCTGATGAACCGAGTCTTTCACCAATACTTGGACCGGTTCGTAATTGTCTTTATCGACGACATTCTCATCTAATCCAAAACCCAAGAGGAGCATATGTCACACATTCGCACCGTACTCCAGATTCTCCGATCGCATCAACTATACGCCAAGTTCAGCAAATGCGAGTTCTGGATTTCGAGTGTGGCTTTCCTTGGTTACAATGTTTCAGAACAAGGAATCTCCGTCGACCCTAGCAAGATAGAAGCGGTGGCAATTCCGAAGAACGCAAGGGAAATCCGAAGTTTCCTTGGACTAGCCGGCTACTACCGCAAATTCGTGAAAGATTTCTCGAAGCTTGCCTCTCCACTCACCCGATTGACTCGAAAAGACGTCAAGTACCAGTGGACGCCCGAATGCGACGCCAGTTTCACCGAATTAAAGGCTCGACTCACATCAGCACCAATTCTCGCACTACCAGAGAAAGTCGGAGAATTCATAGTCTACAGTGATGCCTCAAAATTAGGATTAGGCGCCGTCCTTATGCAAAATGGGAAAGTAACCTACGCCTCACGTCAACTCAAAGAGTACGAACGCAATTATCCAACGCACGATCTCGAATTAGCCGCCGCTGTTTTCGCACTCAAGATCTGGCGACACTATCTCTATGGTGAAAAGTGTACCATCTACACCGATCACAAAAGTCTGAAATACTTCGTCACCCAGAAGGACTTGAACATGAGGCAATGAAGATTGCTCGAACTAGTCAAAGATTACGACTGCGAGATACTCTACCACCCCGGCAAAGCAAATGTGGTCGCCGACGCACTTAGCCGCAAATCGATCAACGCCCTTATAGTCCAACCTTACTTGGGAGAATCGATCAAATCAGCCCAACAAAACGATCCACAAATCCTCAAAATTCGCAATAACCTCAAATCCAATTCCAACTTCCGAATTTCTGAAGAAGGTCTCGTCCGATTCCAAAATCGCATTTACGTCCCCAACGATCCAAATGTTCGCCAACTAATCTTAACCAAAGCTCACCAAACCACGTACACTTGCCATCCAGGAGAAACCAAGATGTACCAAGATCTCAAAGAGCTCTATTGGTGGCCTAGAATGAAGAAAGACTTGGCCCGATTCGTCGCCGAATGCCTAGTTTGCCAACAAGTCAAAGCGGAACATCAAAGGCCCGGAGGTCTACTTTAATCAAACCTAATTCCCGAATGGAAATGGGAAGCTATCAGAATGGACTTCGTGCAACGATTTCCGAAGACCCAAAGGGGATCCGACGCCATTTGGGTGATCGTTGACCGACTGACCAAAACGGCTCACTTTCTTCCGGTACGAATGACCTTCAATTTAGAGAAGCTGACCGAACTATACGTCCGTGAAATAGTCCGACTCCACGGTGTCCCCGTCTCAATTATTTCCGACCGAGACCCTCGATTTACGTCAAAATTCTGGAAAAGTTTACACAAAACCCTCGGAACGCGATTGAACTTTAGCACCGCCTATCACCCCCAAACCGATGGCCAATCCGAACGAACTATCAAAACCCTAGAAGATCTTCTCCGCACTTGCATTCTCGACTTTGGAGGAAATTGGGAATCCCGCCTCCCACTAATCGAATTGGCGTACAACATAGCTTTCACTCATCAATTGGAATGGCACCCTATGAAGCTCTTTACGGCCGCAAGTGTAGGTACCCGCTTCAATGAGACGAAATTGGCGAAAGAAAATTTCTTGGTCCCGACCTAATCCAACAAACCATTGAAATAATCAAAAATATCCGAGAGAAAATGCGAATCGCCCAAGATCGGCAACAAAGCTATGCCAACACTTGAAGGAGAGATCTCGAATTCGAAGTCGGAGACTCCGTATTCTTAAAAGTGGCGCCTTTCAAAGGAATTATGCGATTTGGGAAAAAGGGAAAATTAGCACCGCAATTTATTGGCCCATTCGAAATTCTCGACAAAGTTGGTACGCGCGCCTACCGACTAGCCTTACCACCCAATTTATCCAACTTTCACAATGTCTTCCACGTTTCAATGCTTCGAAAATACATTCGCAGTCCAGACCACATATTGAAAACCGAACCGATCGAACTAAACCCTAATCTTTCCTACGAAGAGAAACCTTCCAAAATACCAAAACCAAAACCCTCCGAAACCGAAAGCTAAACTTTGTTAAAATCCTTTGGCAAAACCATACACCCGAAGAAGCCACGTGGGAACGAGAAGAAGAAATGCGCGAACGTTACCTCGAGTTGTTCAGGTAACAATTTTGGGGACAAAATTTCTTTAAGGGGGGGAGATTGTAACACCCCACCTTTCCAAAACCCGAAAACCCTAAAAACCCGAAACTAATATTTCTAACTCGAGAATCCTTAGGTAATATTATTACGTGATATTAATTATATGCATTACGTGAATTTAATTATGTGACTTACGTGAATAATTACATGCGTTATTTGGAATGTGGTGATTTCATGTTGTGAAATTCGTGAGTAGATATATATGTGTGAATTATGTGATTTAGTATCATTTCGAGTAAATTGAAATTCTAGGAATTTCATGAATTACGTGACTTATGTGAATAATTGCATATCTTAATTATTTGGTGGATTATTTTCGAAATGTGGTAACTTATGT
>NW_012193411.1:206224-228649 GCF_000504015.1 Erythranthe guttata
TGTGTGTGTGAGTGTGTGTGTGTGTGTGTTTGTGTGTGTGTGTGTGTCTCTTTGTCTAATATAATTGATGTTTTAATCATATACACGTACATACACACACACGCACGGACGCTAGCAATAAATCTATCTCTATGTAGATCTGTCGCGAGGTGAGATTTTAAATATATCACAAAATATCTAAATATAAATCACACACTCTCTCTCTCACTCACACACACACTACACACACACACACACACATACACACACTCTGTCTCTATGTGTATGTGTGTGTATATGTGTGTGTGTGTGTGTGTGTGTATGTATATGTATATATATATATATATATATATATATATATATATATATATATATATATATATATATATATATATATATATATATATATATATATATATATATATATATATATATATATATATATATATATATATATATATATATATATATATATATACACACACACGTACATACATGCACATACATATATATATATATACCTCTTCATGCATGCATATACATATATATACATACTATTACATGCATTATATATATTTGAGTATATATGTATATGACCGAATGTGTGTGTGTGTGCGGATTGTGTGTGTGTAGTGTGCAAGTTGTATTTATTTGGGTAAATTCCACTTTACCCCCTCGTACTCTGCCTGAGAAACACTTTACCCCCTCGTACTCTCAATTTTATCGATTTACCCCCTTGTACTTGTACAATTTCGCAATACAGCCATTTCCTTTAACTTTTGTCAATTTTGACTCTGACGCCGTTTGGTCAACTCTGTAAATTACAAAATTGCCACTGCCTATAACGCATCGTTTCTCCTCCATCAATATTGTTATTTCTTCTTCTCCCACCACTTCCCCTTCCAAGATATCCCCAAATTGAACCCCTAACTTAGTAAAAATCAAGACCCAAAAATTGATCGATTCCACCCAGTGCAAAGAAAAAAATATATGAATGTGTGAAACTTTCTCTTTTCTAATCTCGAGAGTCAAAATAAAAAAAAATCAATATTTACGTCAATATTTTGACTCTTGACCAAATGGCATCAGAGTCAGAATCGAAAAAAAATTGACGAAGAGGGTTGTATTGGAAAATTGTACAAGTACAAGGGGGTAAATCGACGAAATTAAGAGTACGAGGGGGTAAAGTGGTTCTTGGGCAGAGTACGAGGGAGTAAAGTGGAATTTACCCTATTTATTTAAATAAAATAATTAGTGTTAAGTATGCATGCCTTTACACTTGGCACCCCCTAATCATTTCTCTAATCCCACACTCAAAGTAACCCAAAAGACACCCTTGATCTTTCTTCTTCCAACACCTCAACCCCTTACTTGTCTTCTCCATTTCTCTCCACCGAAGCCATCACCTCCACCATCGGCTTCTCCTTCTTCCACCTCAACCTCCAAATTTTCAAGAAAATCAAAAATAAAAATGAAGGTCCCCTATTTAACCCTTGCTATAGACTACACTAAAAACACCATCAAAACTACTTGCCTCCTTATGGGAGATAATAACACATCCCTCCTTGAAGCTCACACCATTTCATTCACAATCAAAGTAGCTTGGTTAGATTTCGGTGCTTGAAAGCCTCTCTTCCTTCGGTTGTTTTCTTCTCTTCGATTTTAAGGTAAGAAATTCCGATTTCTTGCTGCAATTAAATGGCATCAATAGTATTAAAATGGTTTTCAAAATTTTTAAAAGATTGGGAGTGATTTCGAAAATTTAGGGCTTTTGGGGAAAAATGAAAAAGAGGTGTTTATTGTTGATTTCTTGTTCTTGCATGCATCATCTATGTTGGTAGTGGGTAGATACAACTTCTATTGGCCAAAAGCATTGGAAATTTCGGATTTCAAAAAGGGGTTTCAAGAAAAATGAATTTTTGAACTTTTATGGGGTTGCATGTGTAAATCGAAAGATTTTTGGGTCAAATCTATAATTTTTGAGAAGTCAGTGCTAAATGTGTTTTCAAAACTGTTTTCCAGCATTTATTGAACAAAAATTTCGGATTTAAAGAAGTTTTGTAAGAAAAAAGTAATTTTTGAACTTCTAGTGGTCTTGCATGTGTAGATCTAGAGATTTTGGGGTAAAATATGTAATTTTCGGAATTTCTGCATAAGTAACTTTTCAACTTCGTTTTCTGCATCTAATAGAGTAAAATTTCAGATTGTTAGGGTTTTTTCATGAAAAAGTGGATTTTGAACTTCTAGTGTGGTTGCATGTGTAAATCTTGAAACTTTGGGGTCAAAACTGCAATTTCCAAAAAATCTCTCATTTCTTATGTTTGAATCTGTTTTTCCAGCAAGTATTTAATGGGGAAAAGTTTTCTTTACAAAGGTTTTCAAAGTAATTAAGGTTATATTAGAGGTTTAGATTTTTTTTAAAGAAAAAGGGAATTTTCTAGTTTTTAATTTCAAGAAAATTCGAAACTTTGTGAAAATTTAAAATAATTTCAGAATCTGAAATTTGGATCCGTTAGGAGTTCCAGGATTTAATATGGGAATTTTTGGAATTAGTTTGCTATTATTTCGAAATTAGGACAATTTGCATGTCATTTATTATGTTTTGTGCTTTTATTTTCATGTCTTTGATTTAATGACTATGAGTGATGAGATTTGGGGTTTTGTACTTTTAATTGCTGCCAGAATGTGGATTAATTGCTGTGAGAATTTATTGAAATGGATTATTACCTAGAAGTGGTAATAAGTTCATTAAATGAAAGATGAAAAAGGGGTGCTTGCTTTACAAGCATGGTTTAATATATACTTGGCCAGAATCTGGATGGCCAGAAAATGGCATTTACGTAATTATGAGGAAAGTAATAAAGTCTATTTACTAATTTACCCGCAAATTAGAATATTTGAATTAAAATTTATTCAGTTTCTCTCTCTACATTTAATTATTATAATTTGAAAGTTCAATGCATTAAATATTATATTACAACTCCAACAACTAGCATCAATTCATCTAATCTTCTTCATTTTGTTGTTCGATCTCTACAAGAATCGAAATTTTAAATCTTCTTAATGTTTTCATCTTCTTCATCATGAAACAAGCTTAAATTCTTAAAAAGTTAAACTTCAGAATTTTTTGTGTGAAATAATAAACCTTAAAAGCCTGGAGATATTTTTTTCATTAATTGTTGTTTATTGTTGATTTAATTAATTTATATTACTACATATAAAATTACTCCCTATCTAGAGGTATATATGTGGTAAATGAAATAGATTACTAATTTACGGATTGGAATTTTATGTAATATTTTTATAATACTTCAAAATATTCATAGATTTTTATTCACACATGTGATTTCTAAATTATGCTATTCTTTTGTAAAATTTATTTATAATCTCTTTATATTTCAATTTTAAAGGGAATAATTATTAAATTACTGTTTCTTATGATTATATATATATATATATATATACACACGTGTGTGTGTGTGTGTACTTTGACATATAGATTCAAATAATTTATTATAATTAGACAAATTATTTAAATCTATAGATAATTTAAATATATATTACTATTTATAAATAGTAATATATATTTAAATTATCTATAAATTAACTTATAAATAATTTATAATTTTATATATACTTTAAAAATAATTTAAATATATACTATTGATTATATAGATTTAAATAATTTGACAATTGACTATATACGATTGTAGATCAAATGATACTTTGAATCTATAGTAGACTTAATGACACACTGATTATATATATTGATATTACATATTAGATCACAATTGATTAAATTTCAAACCCTTCCTTTAAAATTGAACAAATTTACATATATACTAAGGTGCTAGTTTGCACCCTTTTAAGAAATTATAAATACTGTAAAATTATGTCAAAATTTCTATTCTAAATTTGTGACTTATTTCAGATTATCTTTTTTTAATTGCAAATTGAATTATTTTTTGGGGGCGTTTTGTTAAAAAAAAAAAAGAGTAATAATAAAAATAACAGTAATAAAAATACAAATAATAATAATAGTAGTAGTAGTAATAATAATAATAATAATAATAATAATAATAATAATAATAATAATAATAATAATAATAATAATAATAATAATAATAATAATAATAAACAACTATAAGTTAAAGGAAAATAACAGATTGGTAGCTTATAAATAAAATTGTTCTATTTTTTAGGCACGTTTAGAATTGATTGGTTTGCTTCAAAAAAAAAAAAAAGAATTGATTGGTTATTTTAGGCTGACAAATTCAGTAATAGCAGATTAGGAAGATTAAGAGTGAAATTAGGGAGAAAATTTAGGAGGGAAACTTGGAGCCAAAATCATTAAGGATAAAAATGGTAAAAGATAAAAGAAAATTATAAAAAAGGAAAAAAGAAAATATTCTGGCCAGCCAGAATCTGGCCATTTAGCATTGTCCTAATATTAAATGGTGATGTTTAATGTGTGACTGCATGTGTGTGTGCTGAATATGTGTGAGTGTGTGTGCTGAATGTGCATGTGGTGTGTGTCGTGTGTGGTTGTGTGTTTATGTGTGTGAATTTGAGGAATTTTTCCCAAAGGTATAAATATGTGGTAAATTGTGACATTTGTGTGATTTTGTGGCACTTGATTGATATTTGTGATGTTATGTGTGGGTCATAAGCATGATTTCGAAAAGTTGCATTTCACGGTTTTTAAATTGAAAGATTAATGGAATACCGGGTAATAAACAACTCGGATATAGAGAGCCGGTATCCAACTAGGATGATGTGTTGTGATTTGATTCCACTTAGTGAAAACGGGCTCGTAACAGGTTTATTATCCAGGTATAGAAATTAATCTTTCACGGATCCGATAAAACGAAAAATGTGTTTTCACGATTTTAATAAAAAAAAAACATTTTAGTCATTTTGCATAAGTAATTGGTTATGTGCGAATGATGTGTTTCCGTGAATTATGTGGTTGTACCGTTTGGCTTGTGTTGTTGGAATGTGGGTAAGAATGGGTATATAATATATGTATATTATGTAAAACGTATGTTCAAAGTTCGATATTTCATCGGATTTCTTACTGAGCTTTGTAGCTCATATAGATGTCTTTTAATTGCTGGTGGTAGTGCTAGTAATCCTCAACCGGGATGGATCGAGTAGCGGATCGAGGTCTTGCCCGGGTTTTTGGAAGTTGTACGAGGACTTATGAACGATGCTAAAGTCTTTTGGTTATTTTCTTTTGGTGATGTAATATTAAACCTAACTATTTCCTTTTCGTACCTTTTAAACTCGTTACCGGTATGAATCGTACTTAACTCCAATTATAAAATAGTCCGTTTCGTAATTTTTGCTATTTTCATGGCTCCACTAGTAATTTCGAATTATTCACCAAAATAACCTTTCCAAACTCTGATTTCTTCTCGAACCGAAAACCGATAGTGATAGTGTAGCACTCGAACGAAAAACCTCCCCTCGAAACTTATTTCCAATCGAAACCTTTATTTGGCTTAAGTAACCTAAAGAAAGATTTCGAAAACTGCAAAGTTATAATAATTGCATTTTGGTCCCATTTCAAAGTTTCAAAAAGTACAAAGAGATCCTTTGCTTCCGCTAGTTTAATGAAAATTCCGGTAAACGGGTTCGATTTATCGCCCGATTAGAAGGGGTGCTACAATACATGCTCGCGATAATTTAAATTAAATCACATAAATTAAATCATATAGCATGTTCGCATTTAATTAAAAATTAAATTAATCAACTACCATGCTCAACTTACGAATCACATAAACACATACTCATGTAAGATAACCATTAATTATAATTAATATAAATCAATTAAAATATGAATTAGGATAAATGAGTTTTTACCCTTGCAGCGTGAGTCATACGAAGATGGTTAGCTGCCAAATACCAATCGAACATATTCGGTCCAACAGTGTGTGAGATTCACGAGCGGAGGGAAGGTGGCATGTGGCGGCTGCTCCCTTTCTCCTTCATCCTCTTGGATTTCAGCTCGTAGACTGGTCTCCACACCCTACGCGGCACTAGGCACGTATATGTTAGAATAAACATAATTAAAACGAGAAGAAAATAACTACCAACGAAGAACGACGACGGCGGCGACAGACGCGTGGAGTGAGAGAAAGAGCGGATAGGGTTTTATTATGTTTCGTCTCTCATTCACGTGACCTATAAATCACTATTTATTGTGTTCTTGTGAAAAAATTAATGGACTTAAGTTGGACTGAGCCCAACAGCGTAAGTTCACTAGTCTTTCTCTGCTCGTTTTTCACTACCCAATGATTGGAAAGTTATAACAATTATATTTTCGTAATCATTGTAACGTTCTCGTCAATACGACTGCTAATTCAAAAATTTCACTTTCTAAAACTGGAAACCCTAATTCAGTAGACCTGCTAAATCGAGAAACTTCCCAATTTAGAATGTTCATTAAATTGTCGCCTAATTCTTTTTCTCTATTTATTATCATTCATAACCAACAATTACGAATATTGGACTCAATCAAATTGAGTATTGACCTCCAATTACGCAAAGATTAACAGTTAATATATGTCCATTCATTCAAGGAATTCAAGTACACGATAAGTGTGACCTCAATGGTTCAGGTGTAAGCTAGTCGTGGGACCACAACACATTGTGATTTAAACTCTTCCCTGCAGTTCTAATTAAGGGGTGACTAAAACTAATACCATTTTTTTCTCACTTCAAGTTTAATATCATATTTTATAGAAGTGTTTGCAATTTTTTCTTAGATTAATACTACATACATTTTTTTTAATAGTAAAGTACTTCTTCTTCTTCTTCTTCTTCTTCTTCTTCTTCTTCTTCTTCTTCTTCTTCTTCTTCTTCTTCTTCTTCTTCTTCTTCTTCTTCTTCTTCTTCTTCTTCTTCTTCTTCTTCTTCTTCTTCTTCTTCTTCTTCTTCTTCTTCTTCTTCTTGACTATTGATTATTGATGCAGTACTCATTTAGATCTTTTTGAAGATGTGTACACGGAGGTACTATACTTTGAAGTTAGCTATAATATTCTTATGTAATAGATTCGATGATATTTCTAGTTTTGATTTTGATTATGAAATGTTACTAAGTAGTTTTTTTCTCCTAAGTACATGTCTCTGTTTCAAGTATTATGCACTTTATATATTTATTATGAATATTCTTGTATATGATGGCCTTTAAGAAAGTTCATATACAAATATTTATTTAGGTTCGCAAGCTATAAAGAAATAATATACTGAATAAAAGTTATATAAAAATAAATTATATAATATTTACGTGTATTGGTGAGAACGAAACTTGTCGTAACAAGTATTTGTAATGAATTTTGTTATTACAGACATCTACTAATTAATATTCTAAAATTGATCTTTGGTAACGAAAGTGACTTTTGTAAGGATAGTATTGAGTTTTAGCGAGGACGATATTGTTACAATAGGAGAAGATATTGTAACAAATAACCGTTCCTTACTAATACATTTGTAACGAAACACAAAACATTGTCACCTAAACTTTTAGCGTCGAGCTTTAGAGGACAAAGGAAGGTAACGATTCTGTCTTTACAAGAAGTTTTGGTGACAAAAAAGGCATATTTAGTAACGAATTTTTTCCTCATTAGAACTGTGTTCTCTTGTAGTGTCTTCTTCTTCTTCTTCTTCTTCTTCTTCTTCTTCTTCTTCTTCTTCTTATTACAAACCCTGCAAAAAAACTCAAAATTCAAAAAAAACTCACAAAACTTATAAAATGGTTTCACAAGACAATAAAATGGTAGTTTACATGGAAGGAGAACCCATTAAAGTATGTATTCATGTCTTTTTTGAGCTTCAAAGTCGTTTTTTTTAAATCTGTATACATGGATACATACTTTAACGGGTTCTCCTTGGCCGTAAACTACCATTTTGTTGTCATTTGACTCCATTTTGCAAGTTGTGTGAAGTTTTGATTTCTTTAGTTTTGAATGTTTTAGAAGGGCTTGTTTGTGAGGCAGAAGAAGAAGGAGGTGGTTGAGGGGTTTCTGAAGAAGGAGATGAGTTTTGTGTGTTTGGTATTGAAGAAAGAAATATGAGATTTTTAATGTTTTTGTAGCATTGATTTTCATTAAGAGTATTTATTTCATTACCTATTTATTATCTAATTTTTATTATTGTGGTATTGAAGTGAGAAAAAATCGGTATTAGTTTTAGCTGTTCCCTTATAATTAAGATGAAACTTGTTTTAACTTAACTGCCCAACGAATCAAGATTGACATCTAGCAACTACCCGTCATGATTCCCTAGATACAAATGAAGTGCCTGCAAGAACCGCGTGATATGGTTAACGTATAGTACGATCATTTCGATTCATATGTCCCGATTGACTAGATGCACTGAATCACCGAGATCTCTATTAAAGTTCAATAACCGCGTGAACGTTCTTAGTAATGCAATCAGTTTGTGTACGACTTAGATAAACGAATTTCCCTAATCATCACACAGTTAGCTATGGCCAGAGACTCTATGATTACAAACTATAAGAATATAAAGGACATCCATGACTATTCAACCGATCGAAGTGGGACAGGTCGCGCTACAGCTGATCCTCTAATGAAGTCATAGTGATGTTTGGGTCTTAAGGATTAATGGTGTACAACTATATCATAGAAACATGTATTCGATTATTGGAAACCATTTAAAAATTTCTAGGATTAGGGAGTTGAGTGAACTCATTTATATGATCACCCACTTATGTATGTCGATGTGACAATACCGATTACTGATGGCGTAACCCATTGACTTTGAAGCTAGTTTTAACAATTATATTACTAAATTAAATACCTCATGATTGAACTAGATCAATTAATAGTAATTTAACAATTGTAAGGGCTATATCTATGCGCGTGCAAGGGACAAAGATATAGAATGCTAAAATGGGATGTTATCATTAATACGAAATTAATTATTTATTACAATAATAAATGAAATACCACAGTCACAAGTTGACTTGTTGGTTACAGACTCTAACAGTATTTATTGTTCGTTTGCACTTTATTTCTCTCTTTGTATTCTTTCGTTGTGTTATTGTTTACATTATACTCTACTACATTAGTTCACGATCATCAAACCAAAAAAGTAGATAAAATATGCCATTTTACAACAAAACAGTCTCTTAATGATATTAGTTATAAATTTATTTGAATAAATGCTAATATATAAAGGGTATAAAAAAAATTTGGGGGCCCTAAACTTTTAAAACTTCGTGCTTCATTTTATCGCTTGCAAGCCATTGCAAAAGTAAAAACATAGAGCCTGTTTGATTAAGCTTATTATAATAGCTAATAAGATCTTACATATGATAAGTTAATTTAAGAGATCATAAGTTTTTATGTCTTATTTTTAGAATTATTGTTTAAAGTGTTTGGATACTGAGCTTATAAGCTGTTTTTACTCATAATAAGATCTTAAATAAAAATGTGGAGTAGAGTACTTTTTAAGAAAAAAATTAAAAGCTCTCAAGCAGCTTAGTTTTTGAATTTTTAAAATATTTTTTAAAATTTTTACCACACTTTGAAAGAGCTTATAAGCCCTTAAACATTTGATAATTTTTTTTTAACATATTATAAGCTTAGCCAAACAGCCTCTTAGTATCCACCCAAAAAACATCACTATTTCCCGAGTAAAATTAATAGCCTTTTACATTACAAGAATGGCCTCACGAATAAATCAAGAAAATATCCAAAACATAAGTTACAATGATCACATAATAAGAAAAATAAATAAATAAATAAAATCAAATCATCAACATATTTATGAAAGCTTTGAAACGACCATCCATTAACACAATTTTCTTTGAAATTCTGCAACAGATTTATTTGAATACTTGAGGCATTTCAATCGCTGAGCAACACACGATAAGCCATGTGATTATGATGATGTTGTTTGGAATTTATTATCATTACACACGGATAATAAATGGCATGTATAGAAAAATCAATCTAAACATCCCTTCAACGTTTTCAAGGATCAAGCTTACCAAATTCACAGACAAAAAGCAAAATTCACCGTGCAGCTAAATCGAAAATTAACATAGATTTGACGATCATAAATTACCTTAATAGATCCGTAATCGAAGAACGTATTTTAACTTCATAAAGGATGGGCTGCAATCATCTACCTCTAGTATTTCGGTGTTCTTAAATTGATTCGAGATGTTTTCCAATTTATAGCAATGCCTAACAATCACCCACCTTAAATATAGAATGTCGAATTCCAAGTTCTCTATATCCAAGTCTTCCAGCAGCAAGAATTCCAGACTGGGGAACTGTCCTTGTCTTTGGCTGGTTTTCCACAGAGGGCCGCAAAAGGCATACTATCGCAGTTTGAGCACTATAAGATTCGATAATGAAGCAATCACTTCCATATTCTCCCAAGGAAATCCACATCCACTCAGGCTTATCTTCCTAATGTTCATACGAAAATTCGGAACTGAACGAACAATTTGAGAGCTCAGATTAGGATTTACAACAACGAATTTGAATGACTCAAAGCTCTCATAGACAGAGGCAAAGTGACCGAAAAAATTGAAGGTTTCGGTTGAGTCGTGTGCCGACTCAATTTGAACGGCTATTCTCTTCAGATTGGGGATTCTTGAAAGCACTTCTATGGTACAACTGTGAACACTCACACCCAAAACTGTTATAAGATTCTCAAGATGAGAATCATTCGAAGGAGGTGGGAGGTCGAAGCCCTTGCAATAAAGTTGTCTCAGTTTATGCATGTTCCAGATATCTATAGGCAGATAAAGTCGACCATTATTCGACAATTTGATGTTATGATGTCGAGTAAAAATCAATACCTCGAGGTTCCAAAGTGTGGATATGGAGTTGGGGAGCTCTCTGTCACACGTGATTGAAAGGTACTTCAATTGAAGTAATGCAAGTAGTTGATGTGGGAACTCGTAGAAGCAGATCGCAAGTGCATCTAGTACCTTGAGCAATTTAAAACACGAGGGCAACAATACTGGATATTGTTGTTTTGGACCAAAACAAAGAAGAGATCGTGCATTCGGAACAGATTACATCCATTCATGAACTTGTGTTAAAGCAAGAATAACATTATTGTGGACACACAAACGCTGCTGCCTTCTGATGTTCTCCGGAGTACAATCGGTGTATTTTTTCAGGATATGGAAAAACTTTTCACTCTAAGCTTCACTAACACATAGACTTCGAAAGGTGAAATGCAGTCTACAGTTCTTAAATTCAATCGAATTTATAGAAGCTTGCTTTTCTCTCAAAGCAACACTTTGCCGAATAAGTAGATCAAAGGTGTGTCCGACAATTTCTTCAATCCCCGGTTGTGTATCCAGAAAGCCCTCAGAGAACCATAATTTGATGAGCTTTGATCGAGAAATCGCATAATGTTTTGGGAACACACCCATATACAGAAAGAATGGCTTTAGATAGGGATGCAACATCATGTAACTAAAAAATAGTGCCTTTGAGAATGGCGTATCGTCATATCTTGTGATGACGAGTGGATCTTCTTTTTCTGATAATGTCTTCCATTCTTCAAAAGATTTTCCACGTAGATTCTGTCCAACCTGTATAATTGCTGCAGGGAGTCCTTCACAGTTCTTGGCAATCTTCTTCCCAATTTTCTCAAGTTCTCGACTGCACTTCTCCTCTCTATTACTAAATGCCGTCTGATGAAGTAGTTTCCAACTGTCGTCGTCGTTGAGAAATGGTAATATAATAAACTTTTGCGTATAAATGTAGTCATAAGTTCTTTGGATCTGAGATATGATGATGATCAAACTTTTTTTTCTGTTTTCTTGAAAATCAGGAAGGATTAGATCAGCCCATACATCGTCTAAGACAACTAGATACTTTTGAGTAGATAAAGCCTCCGACAATTGCTTCTGCAAACAATCCGTGTCTAGTTTATCAGAAGGGACGATGACGCCAAGTTCATCGAGAACACGCAGCACAATATCTTCCGATCGAGTGTAGTCTGGGCCGATGTGCAGAAATAATCGAGTTTCGAACTCTTTTATAACAAGTGGATCGTTGTAAACTTGTTGAACAAGACTAGTCTTACCGATTCCGGTCATGCCCACAACTGATATAACTACGTAATAGTAATTGGGATCGAAAATCAATTGTTTAAGTGCTGTAATTTGGTCATCCAATCCCACCAGAAGATTCTGTTGTTGATTCCAAGTACTATAATCTGAAGAAGCAAAATTAGAATACCTCCTACTGCTGCAGAGTTGTTGTTGTTGTTGTTGTTCTTCTTCTTCTTTTACGTCAGTTGGTGTGAGAAACGAAGTAATTTCTTGTTTGACTATTTGCAGTTGATGGGAGAGCGACAAAGCAAAACGGATCTCATCATGATCTCGATCAGACAAGTGGGAATCGATAAGACGTTGGAATATTAGGAGAGCATCTACGACTCGTCTTTCATAAGCTGCCGCATCAACTATCCTGCTGCTGGGAAGCTCCTCCATTTTATCGAGAACTGAATCCATTTCATGAAGGATACACTGCTTGTCTGTTAGGGAAAGAAAATCATCGGATTCGGAAATGCGATTCAGTGTCTGATTAAGGGAGATTAAAGCAGCACAAGAACCCATTTCGTACTAACACCTCTCTTTCTCTCTCCCTCTCTGTGTGTGTCAGTGTGTGTGTGTGAGAGAGAAAGTACTAATAAGTTTCACTTTGTTAAGATTTGCAGAAAAGTACTAAGGTTTGCAGTTCATATACTAATATTTTGTGTTGTGTTTTCTTGGGATCACTTTTGGAGTTTGACATTTTGGCTCTTCTCTTGAAAAAGAAAAATAAAAGGAAAGCAATATACTAATATTTTGACATTTTGACATTTTGTACTAATATTTGCATTATTTTTGTTAAAATATAAAAAATTGTTGATTTCTCTTTATTTTCTAATGTATTTATATGAAATATATATTTTCTCCAAAAAGTACTAAGCCTCAATAATATTGATATCATTTGCAAGAAATATAGTACTAAATTTTTGGGGTTGAAATGGTCTTTCTTAAAAACAACTATGATACGATATATATTATGCGATCTCTCGAGTATCATAAATATTTCTTACGAAACGTAAGATCTATTCTTTAATATTTCTCTCTGCATAATAAAACCCTAGCACAATACGACTATTTAAAGAGAATAAAACCCTACAATCCTAATCTAACTAGGAAAGATAATTACCTAAACTAATAAAATACTTAATATCTATCCTATAATCATTAAGCCTACGGCTCTAACTAAATTAATACTTAAATAATATATATTAAATAATTAAATAATAACTAATGAATAAATATACGATATATTAAATATATATCGTATCAAACCACCCCTCTTGAAATGAACCTTGTCCTCAAGGTTCGAGTTAATTTGATCCCTCTCCTTTGCGCTTCCACCTATGTTTGACTTCATTGACTTGCTTCCCGATTGACTCCGAAAAACACGATGAAAGACCGAGCTTTTTAATACATTGTTCATGCTGATCCAACGAAATTCCAAAGGCTACTTTAGCGAAAATATTCAATCTTTTTCCTGATAAATAAACTTTTTCAATCGTCTTTGTAGATTTTGTCTCCTCCAAACTGACCATCGGTTCTTCGTCTCATTTCTTTTGAACACCATGGAAATCTCCCAATATCCATAGTAACTCTTTGCTCTCCTCTCTGGTTAATTTCTCGTCTTCGTCCCACTTTATCTCGGTTGACTCCGATTCTTCTTCTTTCGGCTCTTCGTCCCACTTCATCTCAGTTGAATCCGATTCCTCTTCTTCTGGCGAACTCACAAAAAATTGGGGTTCTTCGAAAAAGTCATCGTCGTCCTCTTCCTCTTTCTCCGGCGATAGGCTCGGCAGCGGCGGCGGCGGTGGCTCTTTGAAAAAATCATCATCGTCCTCTTCCTCTTCCTCCGGCGATAGGCTCGGCAGCGGCAGCGGCGGTGGCGTTGGCGGTAATGGGCGGCGGTCCCTTCGACTTTTGTGTTGGTGTTGACGTCGTCTGTGACTTTGTTCGAGCAATTTCTGAAAATCAATCCGTAATCTCTCTACGGATTTCTCCAATCGCTCTAACCGTCTTGTTTCGGACATCATGATTTTCACAAAGTTTTGATGTGATCTCAACTTTGCTCCAGCTTAGCTTTGATATAATCTCTGCTTTGCTAACGAAGCGTTGGTGTTATCGCAACTTCGCTCTGATACCAATTGATGCGATCTCTTGTGTATCATAAGATTTCTTTACTGAACGTAAGAAAACTCTTGTTTATTATTTCTCTTCATAATAAAACCCTAGCACAAGACGACTATTTAAAGAGAATAAAACCCTAGAATCCTAATCTAACTAGGAAAGGTAATGACCTAACTAATAAAATACTTAATAATATCCTAACCACTACTAACTCACGGTAATATTTATTATAAATATACTAATCTTATTAATTAATAATAAACTATTAACTAAACTAATAATTAAACGATATATTAAATAATATATCGTATCAAACCACCCCTCTTGAAATGAACCTTGTCCTCAAGGTTCGAGTCAATTTGGTCCTCTCTTTTGCGTTTCCATCGATGCTTGATGCCATCAAATTTCTTCAAAAATGATTTGTTCCCATGTAGGATGCTGAGAACAGGAATCTCAAGCAATTGATCATCTACTTCATCACATGTCTCCACAATCGTTGACTTTTTAACATATTGTTTGTTATGGTCAAACAATTCATTAAACGTCATCAAGGAGATATTTGACACTTTTAGTGATACATCAATCGTCTCAATAGCATTGTTAGATTTCTTAATCTCCTTCAAAATCGTCAATAGTCCTTCGTCTTCTTTCCTTTGAACATCATGGAAATTTCCCAATATCCATCGTAGCTCTTCGTTCTCCTCCTTTGTTAATTCCTCGTCTTCATCCCAAATTACCTCAAGTGAATCCGATAATTCATCTTTCGGCGAACTCACAAAAAATTGTGGTTCTTCGAAAAATTCATCATCGTCCTCTTCCTCTCCCTCCGGCGATAGGCTCGGCAACGGCGGCGGCGGTGGTGGCGGTGGCAGTGGTGGTGATGGGCGGCGGTCCCTTCGGCTTTTGTGTTGGTGTTGACGTCGTCCTTGACTTTGTTCGAGCAATTTCTGAAAATCAAACCGTAATTTCTCTACGGATTTTTCCAATCGCTCCAACCGTCTTGTTTCTGACATCATGATTTTCACAAAGTTTTGATGTGATCTCAACTTTGCTCCAGCTTAGCTTTGATATAATCTCTGCCTTGCTAACGAAGCGTTGGTGTTAATCGCAACTTCGCTCTGATACCAATTGATGCGATCTCTCGAGTATCATAAATATTTCTTACGAAACGTAAGATCTATTCTTTAATATTTCTCTCTGCATAATAAAACCCTAGCACAATACGACTATTTAAAGAGAATAAAACCCTACAATCCTAATCTAACTAGGAAAGATAATTACCTAAACTAATAAAATACTTAATATCTATCCTATAATCATTAAGCCTACGGCTCTAACTAAATTAATACTTAAATAATATATATTAAATAATTAAATAATAACTAATGAATAAATATACGATATATTAAATATATATCGTATCAAACTACCACTTTTTTTGGGATTTAACAATTAGCATTACAGCTGTGTAATGACAATAGCTGATGACCAAGAAGAATCTTTCGATTTAATATTCATTTGTTGCCTGACACTTACAAATTGGTGTCGTCAGTTTTATTTCCGTTCAATTATTATTATTTGGGGGTTTTTTAGCAAAAACCACTCCTGTGTAATCTTGTATTGCTGAAAAAGTACTCGTGTTAAAAAAATTGGCAAGAAACTCCCTATAAAAATTAATTAAAGACAATAAGGTCTCTAAGAGCTTATCGTGTGCTACACGTGCGGGTTGTGTGACTGAGAGTGTATTTTTGATCCAAAAAGGCAAAACTAGCCTTTAAATTATAAATTTCAAAATTACAAAGTCACCCAAAATTCCAATGCCCCAACATGAAGTTTTCAAAATTTGCAATTCAATCCTTCCCATTTCAAAAAAGGCCATCTTCCCAAATCAAACCACAAACGTCACTCCCGCCAGAAACCATCTTCACACCATCTCTGGTGTCTTCCTCATCGGAAAACGTCACTGGAAGAGAGCCACGTGTTACCATCGTACCCATAACCACCTCCCTCACAACGTCCATATCCACCACCGTGCTGCCGCGGATCTTTTAAATTGTTGGTAGACGGTAGCTCTCCGACGTGTGCGGCGTTTGATGCACCATTAGAGGAATTTGATAGAAAGTTGTTTGGGTTCGGGTTTGGGAGTGGGTGTAGGCAGTGGCGTATCCAGTGTGGTCAAGGGTGTGCAGTCTAAAAAAAAAATTATTTCCGATGTATTTAATATTATATAACTGCAAATGTAAAATCTAGCAAATTCTATGCTGTAGTTGAACTGGTTTAGTGCATCATAGCATTCTGCTGAGGGTGCAGTGTTCGAGATTGAGAGTCCGAACCTCGCTATTATTTTTTCTTTTTTATTCCCAATTTTCCCATTACATACAATATTTCAATTGCTTTAAAAAATGTTGAATATGTGGGTATTTTTTAATATTAAAAAAAAAAAATCTCCTAATATAACATATATTTTGCTATTTGTAACTTTAATTTATTTACCATTTCTTTCATATTAAATATAATATAAATTATTCTGAAATTCTACAATATTTCAATTGTTTTAAAAAATATTTATTATTTCTTTTTTAATCCCAATTTTCCCATTACATACAATATTTCAATTATTTAAAAAATGTTGAATATGTGGTTATTTTTTAATATTTAAAAAAAATCTCCTAATATAACATATATTTTGCTATTTGTAACTCTAATTTATTTACCATTTCTTTAATATTAAATATAATATAAAATATTCCGAAATTCTAATATTGTTTATATATGTATTATTTCAATTTTCTTTTTCTAAATTTACAACTATGTGGTTTTTTTTTTCTTTTTGAAAATTGAAAATCTGCTAATGAAATGTACATTTTGTCACTTGCAACTTTAATATGTTTACCACTCCTTTAATATTTTCACCAATTTTACGTTTAAATATTTCTTAAATTTGTCAAAAAATGGTAAAATAATCCCTTTAAATTTATAAAGTTGAAAGATTTTTTTATTATTTAATGTGCACAGTGTTCAAAAAAAAAAATCAGGGGCGCTGCCCCCGAACCCCCATAAACTATTAGCCAACAATTATATTTTTACTATATTTAATTTCGAGCACCCTTGCAAAAATCCTGGATTTGCCACTGGGTGTAGGGGTGACAGAAGGGAGTGGGGTGGTGTGTTGGTTTGACTGGGAAGATGAAGCAATTGTATCCTTTCTTTTTTTTTCTTTTGGGATTTTGTTTTCAAATTTATTTTTGTTTTTTAAGAGATTCAATATTTTATTTTTGGGCTTGAATATTTTTGTTTTGTTTTATTTTGAAAAATGCAGGGTAATTTTGCCATTTCATCTAAGTGGGTAAAAAGGAAAAAAGAGGCAGTATGCTTTGTAAAATATAACATATGGGGAGTTCTTGCTATTTTTTGAACACAAGGGAGTTTTCAGCAACTAGAGATTACACATGGGGTTATGTGCAATTAACTCTTATTTATTGTGTATGATTCAGTTTTTCGATACTATTGTTCTAAGTCATGTAACAGTTTGTAAAATAGAATGAAAAAGAGATACAATTTCTTACGTGATTCAGATACAAATGCATCATAATCCAAGGGGGGCCTGCAAATAAGAATTTACATATTTTAGTTTTACGAGCACAATAATTGGACTTATTCAAAAGTCAAAACTAAAGATTCCTTCTTTGTTGACAACGTTCATGTATGATGCTTGAAATTGTGATCTTCAACTTGCAGTATGTCCACCACTCTGTATAGTTAAGCTCCCTTCAACGTTGAATTCTTTCAGTTGGCAGGTCGACCTCCTCCCGAGATCTTTTAAACTCTTTAATCTTACGGGATAAACTTCATGTCTGGAACAAAATAAAAACGATAGCAGAAATATATTATTTGAAAAATTTCTCTCGTTAAAAGGCACACCAAAACTCGTCCCACGTACTGCTCTTTTATATATGTGTGAAAGCCTGGAGAAAATATGAGACGATAAAACATATATATTACATTATACTATACTAATTAATCCACGATCGTCAAACCAAAAAAAGTAGATAAAGATAGGTTGTGAATGACATCTTCTTCACCTACATCACATATTTCGCATAGGGTACCATCAAAGACTTGTCTTTTGACAATATTTTGTCGAGTGGGTAGAAGGTTCTTGCAGCATCGCCAAAGGAAGATCGGAGGAGCAGCTTGCTGAAGTAAGACCAACCTTTTCTTTCTCAACTTTAACAACAAAGTGGTAGGCACTAGGGACGGAAAATAAACCGTTCTTGTTATAATGCCAAATAAGGCGGTCTTCATTTGTCGACATTCTCCGTGGTATGGACAATATGCACTTTTGATCCTCGACATTGAAAATGGAATTAATCATATTTAAATTCCATTGACCACTATCACCGTAATAAGATTTTGTACCTTCATCTGTAACTGCCAATGACCTCGTGGGGAGAAAATTTTGAACGTTCGTTCCCTAGGGAGCCATTTACTCCCCCATATGTTCACAATTGCCTCATTTCCGATCCTCCACCGAGTACATTTCTCTACCAGATTAATCGCTCCCCAAATACTCCGACAAGTGTAAGATGGATTCGACCCCAGAGATGAGTCCAGAATACTCGAGTGAGGATAATATCTAGCCTTGAAAATTGTTGCCAATAAGCTGTGTGGGGAGTCCAATAAGCGGCATACATGTTTCGCAAGAAGGGCCGTGTTGAAAGCAGGTAAATCCCGAAAACCAAGGCCCCCAAACTCCTTGCTATTACATAGCTCTTGCCATCTAGCTCAATGAATTCCTTTTCCATTATTATTTTGCCACCAAAACTTACTCTTGTTAGAATCCTTTGGATTCTGACTTTGCAAGGAAAAGTATAAAAGAGTTGTACCACAAGTCTAGATATGCCGTGATATAAGAAGGGGAGTTTCCTTGTGTTTTAATTCTTTTTAATTTGTCATTAATTGATTAATATTAGGAATTATCTTTATACAAAGAGTTTTCTTATTTTACAACTTATTCTCCTACGTGAATAAGAATCCCTAATCTAATGGATTTTATTTCCTTGGTGTTCTAGTTGTTAAGGGAATTATTTTTTAGATAAGGAATGATCTAGTTGTATTTTCCTATACAACTCTTCTTAATGTGAATAACAGATCTAATTAGATTCGTATTTTCTTGTGAAAGAAGAATTATGAACGTATAAAGAGGGCTTCAAGCATCATTATCTGGGCGCTTCTTGGAGAGATAAATATTTCTCTTTTCTTTGTTGCTCTTCTGGAGTCTTTTTATCAAGAGAAAAATTCAAATATCTCTCGTTTTTATTGCTCCATCGTGATACGTGATTTTCGTAGAAAATATACCGGCTTCAAGGCTTTGTGGTGAAGACACCAAGATTCAAGAAGTATCACAAGTTTGCTTCTTCTATATAAAAAGAAGATCGGTTCTTCGGGAGAGGGGCTTAAACAAATCTCGGGAGGAGATCGATCCGCCGACTGAGGGATTCAACGTTGAAGGGAGTTCAACCGTACGGAGCAAGGGACGTGTTGCAAATTGAAGATTTATAATTCAGCGTAGTATACACAAACGGCGTCAACAAAGAGGGAGTCTTTGTATTTTGATTAACTCCTATTATTGTATTCGTAAAACTAAAAGTTAGTAAATTTTATTTGCAGGTCCCCGTGGATGTAGGGTACAATTGTATCCGAACCACATTAAAATTTGTGTCTCGTTTATTTCTGTTTTTACGAACTGCTTCCGAACTATTGCAACACTTCACGCAACAGAAACGAAAAACTGAATCTGACACAAATAATTTATATCTGCACGAAATAAATTCTAACAATTCGCATCAAGAGCCTATCACTTGATACACTTAGTAATATTTTTGGATTTAATTTTTTTATTTTTTTTGTTCAGAGATATGAATAATCATCGTGAATGCGCATTCCTACCACCTCTCGTGGGTGAATTGAACTACTCTTATTGGAAAATAAGGATGAAGGTGTTCATCAAATCTATTGATGAATGGGCCTGGCGCGCGATTCTAATTGGTTGGACACCTCCTACCTCAATGAATGAGTCACACGAGATCATTCAAACGCCAAAAGAGAAGTGGAGTGATGAAGAAGTACGGATAGCAGATTATAATTCCAAGACAACCAATGCTATCTTGAGTTGTATCGACGACGACCAATTCAAATTGATATCAATGTGCAAATAAGCAAAAGAGGCATGGGATGTTCTACAAGAGGCCTGCGAAGGAACTACTCAGATAAGCAAGTGCAAACAGACTGTCGGTGATACTATTGCAACAGTTGGACAGACTGTTCAGACAGAACTTAGGTATGATAAGTTGCATTCAATACCTGCTAAAAGATTAACTCCGTTAAATATTGCAGGTGATGATGGGGATTCAGAAAACAACAGTGATGATGACGTGTCAACCTTGGAAGAATTAAATGAGTGCTATGAAAGGATGTACGGAAAATTTCTTCAGGTATGCGAGTCTAATAAATTCTTAGAAAAAGAGATGCTTGTCCTAATAGAGGAAAATAAAGTGTTGAAGGTAAGAATTTCTACTCTTGAACAAAATGTTATTTCTTCTAATAGAGAAACAAATAGTTTGAAGGCTAAATTTGCTCAAACCCAAGATGTTATTTGTAAGTTTAATATTGGTAGGGTAACTTTGAATGAAATTTTGAACAAAAATCAGCCGAACTGCGGTCGTATAGGTATAGGGGGGTAATCAGCTATCTAATGATGCATTGAAACAGAAAGAAGATCCAAAAGGAAAAAATCAATTTTGTTAAACAATCCAATGTTTCACAAACTGTTGCGACAGTTGCATGCATCAACACAGTCATCTCAAAGAAAACGTTTTGTTCCTACCTGTCATTTTTGTCATGTTCCTGGTCATATACGACCTAGGTGTTTTAAGTACTTGAAAATGGTTAAAAGAATAATGGCCCGCTCACCACTTTCCGCTAAAATTGATCACACTTTTGTGTCGTCTCAGAAACCCAAGATAAAGGTTGATTTAGTGAATAAAACTCAACAAAAAATCTGGGTAAAGATGTATGAACTTAATTGTTTATCTGCCATTACTTCTTTCAAATCTTGTGATGATGGTACTAATTGTTCCAACAGTTCTGGTGACAAAGCTAGTTTCGGGAATAAAAAACTTGGTAATCTGAATTGTGATAATTTGTATGCGAAAAATAAGTTTATGAATCCAATTCAGCATTCGAGAACTAAGCTTACTGATATTTGTCATTGTTTCATAAGGGGCTTGGTCGAAAAGGGGGTTGAATCAATTGATTATGTTGCATCGGAGAATGAATTAACTGATGCTTTTGCAAAAACCCTTAATGCCCAGAGATTTGATTCCTTGCGAAAATCGCTGGGAATTTATGTTGTTTAATCTGATGCAGTTGCATGAACTGTTGCAACAGTCTGTGTGTCCAGACTTGCAACTTTTAGTGGTAGGACACTTCATATCTTTTTGCATCTCATATAGGACCTGCATTAAGCATACTGCATCTGATTGAGACAAATATGAATTTGATGCTTCATGTACTTCTAATATTTGTAGGGATAGAACTTCACCAATTCCCAAAATGATTACTTAAAAGGCTCAAACTTACTTATTTCTCTGAATAGTCTTGTCATGGTTGGATGTTTTTATAGGGAAGAACTGCATCTTTTAATGAGTGAAAGCTGCTCTTGAACTACTGTTACTAATATATATATCTATAAACATTTGGTCAGTGAATAGTTCGAAGCCTTTTTGAGTCGAGCCAGTAAATCACGTGGCCGAAAGCTCGCTACAAGGGTCAATTAGAAAGCCCAGGGGACTCCCCATTGCACGGCCAATATATATTATATATATATGGTCACTGAATAGTTTGAAGCCTAGTTGAGTCAAGCCAGTAAACCACTTGACCGAACACTTACTACAAAGCTCAATTAGAAAGCCCATGGGACTACACATTGCACGACCACCATAATCTCGTTCCTTTTAATTGCTCTGATTTTCATGGGAAAAATGTACCATTAGACTTGTGTGTATTCTACCTAATAATAATAATAATAATAATAATAATAATAATAATAATAATAATAATAATAATAATAATAATAATAATAATAATAATAATAATAATAATAATAATAATAATAATAATAATAATAATAATAATAATAATAATAATAATAATAATAATAATAA
>NW_012193411.1:240021-259645 GCF_000504015.1 Erythranthe guttata
CATGACTTTGGTGCCTATAAGATATGATCTAAACTTTTCGAATGCAAAAACAACTGCTAGCAACTCTTTTTCAGTGCTGGTATAATTCAATTGTGCATCGTTGAGAGTTTTACTAGCATAGTAAATTGAATGAAAAATTTTATTCTTTCTTTGACCTAACACGGCACCTACCGCAAAATCGCTGGCATCACACATAAGCTCAAAAGGTTCATTCCAATCGGGCACAACAATAATAGGGGCAGTTACTAACCTTGTTTTCAAGTCGTCGAAGGCCTTGAGACATTCGTCATTGAAATCGAATTTGATATCCTTCTCCAACAAATTGCACAATGGTTTGGCCACCTTGGAGAAATCTTTGATGAACCGCCTATAGAATCCCGCATGTCCCAAGAAACTTCGAATTCCCTTTACGGAAATTGGTGGCGGTAGTTTCTCGATTGTCTCGATTTTTGCTCGATCGACTTCTAACCCCTTCTTTGACACCTTGTGTCCTAGCACAATCCCCTCTTGCACCATAAAGTGGCACTTTTCCCAGTTGAGCACCAAGTTTGTTTCTTCACACCTGCGAAGAACCTTAGCCAGTATTTGGAGACAAGTGTCATACGTATCACCGAAAACAGAAAAATCATCCATAAAAATTTCAAGACCACATTCAACCATGTCCGTAAAAATTGCCATCATGCAACGTTGAAAAGTAGCAGGAGCATTGCACAAACCAAAAGGCATTCGTCTAAAAGCAAAGGTACCAAAAGGACAAGTAAAAGTGGTTTTATCTTGGTCCTCGGGAGCTATGGCAATTTGGTTATAACCGGAATACCCATCTAAAAAACAATAAAATTCTTGACAAGCTAGCCTATCAAGCATTTGATCAATAAAGGGCAACGGGAAGTGATCTTTTCGAGTGGCTTTATTCAATTTTCTATAATCCATGCAAATTCGCCAACCCGTTACTGTCCTAGAAGGGATTAATTCATTTTTTTCGTTTTTTATAACAGTCATTCCCCCCTTCTTGGGTACACATTGTACCGGACTAACCCACGCACTATCGGAGATAGGAAAAATAATACCTGCGTCTAGCCACTTGATGATTTCTTTCTTCACAACTTCCTTCATGATGGGGTTCAATCGCCTCTGTTGTTCCACCGAAGATTTATGGCTCTCCTCCAATATGATCTTGTGCATGCAAAAAGTTGGACTTATGCCCTTGATGTCGGCGATTGTCCATCCAAGTGCTAGCTTATGCTCTCGCAATACCTCCAAAAGTCTCTTTTCCTGTAGACCTGTCAAAGATGAAGAAATAATAACAGGTAAGGTCTCATGAGCTCCAAGATACATATATTTTAAATGAGATGGTAAAACTTTAAGCTCAAGTTTCGGAGGTTCGATCACTGAAGGCTTAAAAGTGACAGATAACGGGATCTCTGTCTCCAAACTCTCAAAGCGTGGTCTTGGCAACGGCTTTGCCGAATCCAACCAACATAATTGTTCCGTCACTTCTTCTTCTTCAACTGATGTTCCTACACACAAAGATGCTTCCAACGGATCCGCAATTAAAGGTTCAACAAAATCAAAATTCAATTGATCTAACACATCAAAAGCAAAGCATTCATCAACCTCTTGAGGGTGTTTCATTGTACGGAAAACATCAAATTTAATCGTTTCATCCCCCAAAGACATAGATAAAATTCCGTTATACACATCAATTATAGTTCTACCCGTTCTCAAAAAAGGTCTTCCCAAAATCAAGGGAATTTCTTTATCTTCTTCCATATCAAGAACTACAAAATCTGCAGGAAAGATGAATTTATCTACTTTAACTAACACATCCTCTACTATTCCCTTTGGGTATATGAGTGATCTATCGGCTAACTGTAACGTCACAGATACCAATTTTATATCTCCTAATCCCAAACTTTGAAAAACCGAGAAAGGCATGAGATTAATACTTGCACCTAAATCTATGAGAGATTTTGCAAAGAACTTACCTCCGATAGCGACTGGAATCGTAAACTTACCCGGGTCTCCAAGCTTTGGTGGAATTGGGCGCGTAAGAATGGCACTGCATTGTTCGGTTAACGCTATCATCTCATGTTCACCGAATTTTCGTTTCTTTGATACCATGTCTTTCAAAAATTTCACCCAATGAGGCATTAGTTCAAGCGCTCGAGTAAAAGGAATATTAATATGTAATTCATTCAATTGCTCAAGAAAACTTTTGTAATACGACTCATTTTTCGCCTTTATCTGGCGTTGAGGATAAGGTACCTGAGGGGTCGGCTTAGGAGCAACGACCCTTTTTTCACCTGGTGAATCTGTCAGAATCTCTGCTTCTTTTTCTTGTTGCTCCTCTCCATCCTTGCTTGTTGCCTTCTTTGCCACTTCTTCTAATTGTCTTCCATTCCTCAAACTTACGGCTTTGCACTGCTCGTTGGTGCCCTTTCGAGGGTCTTCCGTATTGGACGGTAGTGTACCGGCTGGCCTCGCGTTCAATTGGGTCGCAAATTGGCCCATCTGTGTTTCCAAATTTCGAATGGAAGCTTGGGTGGTCGTCATAAATTGGGCCAAAATATTTGCGAGGTCTCCGCCTTGAGGTGGTGCTTGCGGTTGATTTTGGAATCCGGGCGCTGGTCGTGAATAATTAGGCGGTTGGCCTTGAGGGGGTGCTTGCCTTTGTCCCTGCTGATTTCCTCCCCACCCAAAATTAGGGTGATCCTTCCATCCCGGATTATACGTGTTGGAGTACGGGTTTCTGTGTTGTCGGTTGGCGTCATTCACATAATTTATCGACTCCGTTTCGTCTACGCCTTGATCGGGAGCTTGGACTGCATGGACTTGCTGTGTCTGCAAAGCCGCTACTTGCTTCGATAGCTTCTCCAATTGGGCCGTGATTGCAGTGACTCCGTCTAACTCCAAAATTCCTCCCGTCTTGACTGCTCCGCTATTCGACCGGTCCGAAGCCCGCATGTATTTGTTCCTAGCGATTCGTTCCAAGAGCTCGTATGCTTCGTCGTAGGTCAAACTCATGAACATACCTCCAGCTGCCGAATCAAGCACGGTTCTCGAGTTGTCTTGCAATCCATCGTAAAATATTTGCAATTGGCGCCACTCTTGAAGTCCGTGATTCGGGCACCTCCTTACTAGCTGCTTGAACCGCTCCCACGTCTCGAATAGTGCTTCCCCGGCTTCTTGTATGAAATTTTGAATTTCTCTCCGGATTCTCTCAGTTTTTGTTGGGGAGTTGTATGTGTTCATGAAAAGTTGCGCTAGCTGGGCCCAAGACGAGATGGAGTGCGGTGCGCGAGTTTGCAACCATTCTCGGGCTGCTCCTTGTAAGGAGTGCTTGAACAGGCGGAGTTGCAGTGCTTCGGGTGTTACTCCGTTCATCTTGTGCGAATCACACGTCTCTAGAAAGTTGACCAAGTGGAGATGTGGGTCTTCATGAGCCAATCCGCTGAATAAACCGTTGTTTTGGAGCATCGTGAGGAGTCCCGCTCGAATTTCGAAATTATTGGCTTCAATGGGGGGCTGCTGGATGCTTGATTGAAATCCATTTAGCGTTGGAACGGTGTACTCATGCAGTGCTCGTTGACGAGGTGGTGGATTAATTAGCTGGCGTTGTTCTTGTTCATTGATGATTTCCCTCACTGCATTCGGTAGATGCCCTTGGTCACCTCTCCCACGATTATTCTCGTCTTCCATCGTTGCTGGAGTGTTTTGGGCTAACCGTTGATTTCTCCTGGCTTGCCTAAACGTTCGCTCAATTTCGGGGTCAAGAGGTAGCAGGCTCGTGTCGTGTCCTCTTCGCATAAAAAAGTACCTAAAACAAAAATAAAAAAATAATTAAATAAAATAAAAAAAATTGGCTGAAGTAAGAAAAATTGCTCAAATTTAATATTAGGATAAATAAATAATTTAGCCGTATTCCCCGGCAACGGCGCCAAAAACTTGTTGGGTGCTAAATACCAACACGCAAGTGTACGTATCGCAAACAAGTAGTAAAGTAGACTCGTGAGAGTCGGATGTCGATCCCACAGGGAATACGCAAATTATTTAATCCTAAGTACCAAATCCTAACAATTGTGATTTTTATCCAGCCTACGCAAGGTTGTCAAATTAATTAACTAATAAAATTAAAATAATTAAGAAAACAAGTAATCACGAGAAAAAGTCAATAATAAACGGATCTAGGATTTTATCTTCCCCCTATGCGATAATTCTTCACCCAACTAATCTCCTATTATGCAAGTTACGATTCCCGATTATTAACCCAAGACACGAAATTATTCATAACCAGCTGTCGCTGCGCTATAAACCTATTATTCATAAAAGATTCACTATATGTCTATGCAAACCTAATATAAATAAAGCATTAAATAACAAGTCTCGCAAACGGCTACCTAAGGTATTATCTGTATGTCTACGATAATACATGCAATTAACACACGCATTCGGTGAAAAACTACTCGAAGGTTCTCCTATCCCTGTTCTAATTATTAAAACGATCTGTCAATCAATTCTAACAATAACAACTAGCAACATAAGTTAGCTACGCTCATGCACTAAATAAGATCAAGATAGAGGAAATAATCGAAGAATTAAACTTGCATAAAAGTCGAAAAAGAGGTTCGAATCACCACATAGGGTTCCAATAAAATCCTAGAATAAAAACTTAGCTACTCATGTTCGTTACGGAAAACATAATGAAAATACGAAAAATCATAAAAACAATAAAAGAGAAGAACTATAATGAAGAGTCGTCAAGTCTTCGTCTTCGTTCTTGCTCCTTGATTGCGTGTCGAAAGATAAAAGCTAAAAACTCAAATAAAGATGAAAGGTAAAAGATTCAAAAGATAGGTCTAATTGTGTGCTTGTGGCCTTTAAATATGGTGCAAAAATCTAATAGGGCGGGTTTCCTTGTATAATTGAGTTCCCTTCACTGCGCCATCACGTCCACTCACACGGCCGTGTGAGATTTTGAACTAAAATCCGCACGGCCGTGCGGTCTTTTAATTCTTCAGAAATCTGCTTTTTTCACTTTTGGCCCACTTTTTCTCTGAATTTGCAGTTTTCACCCCAAAAGTTGTCAATTCTTCAATTTGCACCTAAAATACAAATAATAACCAAATTAAGCACCAATTATCGTAAAAACACACCAAAAGCTCCAATTAAAAGGTATAATTAAGTGTATAAATATACACTTAACACCATCCGAGCCGATACTACTGAATTTCAGTTCCAGAAAAGAAGAAAAGACATGATGGCGATTAGAGAACGGCGGTTTGTTGCAGACAATATGGGTTGGGTTTGTAAATATAAGATTTGGTAATTAGGGATAATATAGGTATAACACTTAATAATTGTATTAATAATAATTTAATTAAATAATTAAGGGGGTTCTCACTAATGAAAAGGATGTTATATCCACCTTGATATAAGTAAATGAATTAGGGGGTTTTCACTAATTATCCATTTTATATAAAATATTATCCAACTAATGACAATTCTATTAAGGGATTATTTGAGAAAACTCCTCTAAATGTCTTTTGCATTTAGTATTGATCCAATTTTTTTTTTTGTTTTTTTTTTGTTTTTTTTTTTGTTTTTGTGATAAATCCGGAATTTAATTATTTAAATTATATAGTATGATTATACAGCAAATGTCATATTCAACACCTTTTAACTCTAGCCATACTAGTTTTCTATCCTTCTCTCTCGATCGATATTTCTCTAATGACGAGATTTGGTCCCGACGACCAGATGTAGAGCCGCCGAGCAGATCTTTGTCGGCGATTTCATTCCTCCCATCTCCGCCGTTGCTCTTCACTGTTTTTTTTCTTTTTTTTTTTTACCTTAACTCTTTTCTCCACCGCCTTCCTTCTATTTTTTCTCGTTCAACAGTTGCTTTAAGAGCGGATCATAGTTAGGGTTTCCTCACTACTCCTAATTGGGAAATTCTATTTAGTTATTTGGAAGTTAATGTTTAATTTAATATAAATAGTTTTTCCTTGTTTAGTCTTTGGATAGAGTCAAATATTTAACTTATGTGAATTTCTAGAGCCTTGTCCTCTCCATATGGACAATCTATTTGGTGGAATTTTTTGTTCAATATTCTTGCATTAAATGTACCTTTGTATGTCTTCGATTGTAGTTTAAATGTACTTATTTTTGTTATATTTATCTTATAAATACTAGATTTTTGTCATGTGCGATGCATGTGAATGGAGTAAAATTAACAAAGGCGAAAGTTCAATTTAAACGACAAAATTAAGATTTCAATTCATTTTGATGATGTTTTGCTATATGTATTAGTGATAAACCTTTATCTATAAACTTTTTTCCCCATATTTATTAATTTAACTCTATATAATTGATGTAATATGGTTGTATATTTATCTTATCCATGTTAAGATAGAAGTTTGACGAATCTTCTTCTTTATCATCCATAATATGCCTCAATTAACTGTAAATCAATGATGTCATTAAATCTCAAGGAATGACCATGAAATTGGGCTCAAATTTATATAAAGACGTTACGTCCATTAATACTAGGGACTTGATATTTGTGGTAACATTTTTATGAATAAGGTTTACAATAATTCACTCTACCTCTCTTTCTCTCTCTCTAGAAAAAAATTTCTCTCAAGCTTTTATATAAGAAATCGTCCTGAAACCCATCTTATTTTAGTGATTAACAAAGGAAAATGAGTGCATCGGATGAGGATCGAGATACACAATCCAATGAGGTAAAATTTGTTCATTTTTGTTCTATAAATCGGGAAAACGTGACTCACGACCAAAATGGGTTCTGAAAAATGATTCACGCCCAAACTGGACGCAAAAAAAACCAATCCACGCCCAAAGTGGGCGCCCAGTCGGCCTTTTCGTGCCCGGTTTGGGCACGCAACACTGTTTTTCGCGCCCCATTTGGGCGCCAACCACTTTTGCAGTTTTTTTTTTCTTTTTTCTTTTTTTTTTTTCTAATACTCTTTTAACGTTATTTTGTTTCGTAGTTATTTCAGGAAGAGCAACAAAATTCTTTTATGTTTGAAGTTGATCATAGTGAGCATTTTATAGTAACGAAATTATATGACTTGAGGGATAAGTTTATAGATTTTGACGAGATATTGGCGGGGTAGACGTCGAGCGTGAGACAATATAAACAGTAGTTGATGTATTTTCTTTGTATGTAGTTCTTGTATTGTTTGATGTTTATTCTCATTCTAAACAATTGTTGATGTATTTTCTATTTATGTAGTTCTTGTATTGGTTAATGTTTATTCCCATTCTAAACAATTGTTGATGTATTTTCTTTTCATGTAGTTCTGTGTTGTTTGATGCGATGTAATATATTTGTTTGATGCTTATGTAAAATAAAAAACATAAAATAAAGAGTAATCCGACCATAATTAAAAAAAAACATATACGAACAAATAGCAGTATGTCGATAATTAAAATAAACTCTAAAAAAAAGTAGTACTGCCGATAATACAAATTAATTAGCTGATGAATGAAATAAAAACAAAATATTTTAATTAACTGAATAAATTAAAAAAAATAGATACCGAACCGGATGACCGGTCCAACTGCCGGTCAGGGGTTTGCATGCTTGGACAGGGCGCCCAAACCTCCGGTCCACGCCTAAACCAGGTGTCCTTCCTCCATTTCCACCCCCAAAATAGTTTTCACGCCCATTTTGGGCGTGTAAACGAATTTCACACGCTCGTTTTGGGAGTGGAAATTGCGCAATATCAGCAAAATAACCCCCCAAAACGCGATTTATTGGGGGTTTCCACATGATTAACACCAAATTAACCACAAATTAAATGCATATGACTAATTTAAATGAAAAATTACCTTTAATTTTAGAGAGATTTACGGATTTAGGTGGATTTGTGAGAATTGTTGTGGGTTTTTTGAGTTTTGGGGCTTTTGGGGGTTTTGGTGGTTTTAGAGGGAGAAAGTCAAGAAAAAAATGAACGGTATTTGTAATTTTAATCCTTCATAAATCATTTTAGTAAATATAATTATCACTTAATTGCCTAATGAGAATTATCTCTAATGTGTAATATGATATTTTAACCCCTAAAAAAACACCATTTTTTTCTTTTATACATAAGAGGGATAATTACACGTTTTGTCCCTATACTTAACACATAAAACGATTTTGTCCTTACACATTTTCGCCACAATTTTAGTTCTCAAACTTGCCACTTTTTGATAATTTTAGTTGGGCATCAAATTTTAGTGCGCCCCACGTGACGTCCATTTGACAAACAAAAAATGAGCTGGAAGACACGGATTACTTAACTCAAAACCCTATGTAAACCCCCAAATTCACCTCAAAACAGTCATCTTGGACCATGGATTAAGATTCTTGACAAGACATTGCAAGTTTGATTTATACACATTTATTTCATCAACCTGGTTGGATAGGAAATTTTCCGCAACTTCTTTGATGAAAATGCATCTAGGTTTCTTCTATTTGTCGATTCTCTCCCTTTTTTTTTTTTTTTTTTAATATTAATTGTTTCCAATAAAATATAACATTTGTTTATTTTTGGTTGAGTAGAGTATGAAATGGAAGTGATGTGAAATTTCTTTTCAATTCATTTATTCAGTTTTGTCATCCACCTGATTGCTGACCTCAATTTCATCATCCACCAAATAAATAGTTGATTGAGCATATTCGATAGAGTTTGTCTGCAGTTGGGGATATGTTATCAAAAATTGCACGTGGTTTTCTCTCTCTTTCTATCTCTTGATCTATATATATTTCCAGTTCTGGACATGAGACCATAGTAATAAATAAATAAAATCATTTACCGGGTTACGAAATTAGGGGAGAGAGAATGAGAGGAGTGATTAGCTGTCTTCCAGCTCATGTTTTGTCTGCCAAATGGATGTTATGTGAGGCGCATGTGACTGACTCCATCCAACTTAAAATCAAATCTAACGGGCGAACCAAAATTGTTAAAAATTGTTAAGTTTGAGGACAAAAACCGTGACATAAAATGTTTGAGGACAAAAATGATTTTGGGTGGTAAGTATAGGGACCAAAAGGGTAATTATCACTGCATAAGATATATACGAAATATAAATTTGTACCTGAAAAAATTTAGGACTTCTTTGTGACAATCAAAAAATAGGAAAAGAAAAAGGGAAGAAAAAAAGGGCTTTTTTGCATAATTTTGAATTTTTGGTAGACTAATTAATAATAACTGGGGCTTTGTTTTGCATTAATTTGAATTTTGAGTGGGCTAATTAATAAATATTGGGTGGACTTAATAGATATATATATGTATAATATGGGGTAAAGTTTAGTAATTTAAGGTTGGCCTTGGGCCCTTGAGTCCACCTTCCCAAAGGGGTGGACTCGCCACTGCATGTACCGTAATAGAGCTCGTGCAAAAATGTAAACAAAATTCTAAATCCATTATATAAATTCAGAGATTAGCTCAAAATTTAGAGACGTTGATTACAAATATGTCCTCCGTTCAGAAAAAGAAAGAAAGAAACTTATATATCCAAACAAAATTACCCTGTCTTGTTGACAAAACGGTATTATACTCTGCTTCCTTTACCCAATCAATCGAGCGCACGAATCCATAGCACATTCTAGATTCTCTAGATTGAATCTTTAACACAATTAGTATAACTGAATTTTGTTAAGCTTTCTGGAAATTTTCATTCATGAGTTTTAGAAAAAAATAATAAATATATAAATACACATATGTCTTGGTCTTGAGTAACCTAATTCTTTTTATACATATTTTATAATTTTTGTTGTAGTCGAGTTACGAGTTGAACTTGAGCTTGAAATGAGCTTTCATACCTTAACCATATTCATTAACAACTTACAGGGAGGTACATTTCACATTCAACAATCGTTTGATATACTCAATCCATCACACTTTTTTTTATTTCCAGCCATTGCAAAAGTAAAAACTATGTAAAATTAATTACCTTTCACGTTATAAGAATGGCCTCACGAATAAATCAAGAAAATATCCAAACCATAAGTTTCAATGATCACCCAAAAAAAAAAAAAAAAGTTTACAAAAACTGGAAAATATCAAATCATAAACAATTTTATGAAAGCTTTGAAATTTTGCCACACTTGCCGTATAGGAATCTTCATCTTCATTTGAATAGTTGAGGCTTTTCAATCGCCGAGCAACACACGATTAGCCATTTGGAATTTATTATAATCCTGCACAGATACAGAAAAATCAATCAAAACCTCTCTTCAATGTTTTCAAGGATCAAGCTTACCAAAAATTCACCGAGGAAAAAGCAAAATTCACCGTGCAGCTAAGTTGAAAATCAACACAGGATTGCTCTGGTAGATATATAATGGTTAATGAACTGAAAAATGTTTATAGGATGAAAAATACAATATAACTAAAACGCCACTGATTTTTTGGTATCATTCTTTAGAGTATACATCTTCGTTCTTTCGAGTTTCAAGGGCTCAATGGTTCGAAACACTTTGTAGAGACTGCAGGTCAGTGAAATAGAATGCAATAGTTTTTGCTAGTTTTCTAAACCAAGAAAATTTATTATAAAGGCCAATACTCTTTTTTGTAATAGAGTATTTTCGTGTTGACAAAAAGAGAAAGAGAAATATAGTCCTAGTCAAAGTTGGAGAAATTGATAGGAAATGATCATCTAAATATTACCATTGAATTGACCATAAAAAAAATTCACATAGATTTGACGAGCATTAATTACCTTTATAGATCAGTACTTGAAGAACGTATTTTAGCTTTTGTACGAAAAATGGATCGCCACTCGCGCATTTTCTTCATAAAGGATGGGCTGCAATCATCTACCTCTAGTAGTTTGGTGTACTCGAATTGATTCGAGATGTTTTCCAATTTATAGAAATGCCTAACAATCACCCACCTTAAGTATCGACGGTCAAATTCCAAGTTCTCTATATCCAAGTCTTCCAGCAGCAAGAACTCCAGCCTGGGGAACTGTCCTGTTCTGGTTTTCCACAGAGGGCCGCAAAAGGCATACCATCGCAGTTTGAGCACTATAAGATTCGGTAATGAAGCAATAATTTCCATATTCTCCCAAGGCAATCCACATCCACTCAGGCTTATCTTCCTAATGTTCATAGGAAAGTTCGGAACTGAACGAACAATTTGAGAGCTCAGATTTGGATTTACAACGACACATTTGAATGACTCAAATTCCTCGAAGAGAGACGCAACATGATTGAAAAAATTGAAGGTTTCGGTTGAGTCGTGTGCTGACTCAATCTGAACGGCTATTCTGTTCAAATTGGGGATTCTTGAAAGCACCTCTGTGATACAACTGTGAACACTCACACCTGAGACTGTTAGAAGCTTCTCAAGCACAAGATGAGAATCATTTGAAGGAGGAGGTGGGAGGTCGAAGCCCTTGCAATAAAGTTGCCTCAGTTTATGCATGTTCCAGATATCTATAGGCAGATAAACTGGACCATTATTCGTCAATTTGATGTTATGATACCGAGTGAAAATCAATACCTTGAGGTTCCGAAGTGTGGATATGGAGTTGGGGAGCTCTCTATCACACGTGATGGAAAGATACCTCAAGTGAAGTAATGCAAGTAGTTGATGTGGGAACTCGTAGAAGCGGATCGCAAGTGCATCTAGTACCTTGAGCAATCTAAAACACAGGGGCAACAATACTGGATATTGTTGTTTTGGACCGAAACACAGAAAAGATCGTGCATTCGGAACTGATTCCATCCATTCATGAACTTGTGTTAAAGCAAGAACAACATTATTGTGGACGCACAAACGCTGCTGCCTTATGATGTTCTCTGGAGTACAATCGGTGTATTTTTTCAGGATATGGAAAAACTTTTCACTCTTAGCTTCACTAACACATAGACTTCGAAAGGTGAAATGCAGTCTACAGCTCTTAAATCTAGACATATTGACAGAGGCCTGCTTTTCTCTCAAAATAACACTATGCCGAATAAGTAGATCCAAGGTGTCTCCGGCTGATTTTTCAAACCCCGGGTATGTATCCAGAAAGCCCTCAGCCACCCATAATTTAATGAGCTTTGATCGAGAAATCCCATAATGTTTTGGGAACACACCTATATACTGAAAGTATGGCTTTAAATTCTGAGGCAACATCATGTAACTAAAAAATAGTGCTTTTGAGAGTGGCGTATCGTCATATCTTGTGATGACGAGTGGATCTTCTTTTTCTGATAACGTCTTCCATTCTTCAAAAGATTTTCCACGTAGATTCTCTCCAACCTGTATAATTGCTGCAGGGAGTCCTTCACAGTTCTTGGCAATCTTCTTCCCAATTTTCTCAAGTTCTCGACTGCACTTCTCCTCTGTATTACTAAATGCGGTCTGATGAAGTAGTTTCCAACTGTCGTCGTCGTTGAGAAACGGTAATATAATAGACTCGTCTGTATAAATGAAGTCGTATAATCTTTGGATCTGCGATATGACGATGATGCGACTTCCTTTTCTGTTTTCTGGAAAACCACGAGGTACTAGATCAGTGTCGTCAGCCCATACATCATCTAAGACAATTAGATACTTTTGAGTAGATAAAGCCTCTGAAAATTGATTCTTCAAATAAGCCGTGTCTAGTTTATCATCCCTAGAAGGGATGACGAAGCCAAGTTCACCAAGAACAAGCAGCATAATATCTTTCCATCGAGTATAGCCTGGGCCGATGTGCAGAAATAAACGAGCTTCGAACTCTTGTATAACAACCGGGTCGTTGTAAAATTGTTGAACAAGACTAGTCTTACCGATTCCGGTCATGCCCACAACTGATTTAACTATGTCATGGGAATTGGGATCGAAAAACCATTCTTTAATTTGGTCATCGAATCCCACGAGAAGATTCTGTTGTTGATTCCAAGTATTATAATATGAAGAAGCAAAATTAGAATACCTGCTGCTGCTGCAGCTCTGTTCTTCTTCATCAGTTGCTGTGTGAAACGATGCAATTTCTTCTTTGACTATTCCGAGCGACGAAGCAAAACGAATGTCATGATGATCTGGATCAGACAAGTGGGAGTGGATAACATCTTGGAATATTTGGAGAGCATCTATCACTCGTCTTTCATAAGATGCTGCAACAACTATCTTGCTGCTGGGAATCAGCCCCATTTTTTCAACAACTGAATCCATTTCATCAAGGATAAGATTCTTGTCTGATTTAGAAAGAAAATCATCGGATGCGGAAATGCGATTCAGTGTCTGGTAAAGGGATATTACAGCAGCATAAGAACCCATTTCGCACTAACACCTCTCTTTCTCTCTCTGTGTGCGTGTGAGAGAGAGAGAAAGTACTTTTCTTGGGATCACTTTTGGAGTTTGAAATTTTGGCTCTTCTCTTGCAAAAGAAATATAAAAGGAAAGGAACTACTAATATTTGCATTATTTTTGTTAAAATTTAAATATTTGTTGATTTCTCTTTATTTTCTAATGTATTTATATATTTGTTAAGAACAACTACCGCGATTTTTGGGGTTTAACAATTAGCATTACAGCTGTGTCATGACAATAGCTGATCACCAAGAAGAATCTTCCCATTTAATATTCATTTGTTGCCTCACACTTACAAATTGGTGATGTTAGCTTTATTTACCTGCAATTATTATTATTTGTGTCGCATTCAGTTTTTCGATACTGTTGTTGTAAGACATGTAACAGTTTGTAAAATATAATTAAAACGAGATACAATTATTTACGCGATTCAGATACAAATGTATCCTAATCCAAAGGGACCTACCTGCAAACAAGAATTAACTGATTTCAATTTTACGAGTACAATAGTTGGGCTTATTCAAAACTAGAGATTCCTTCTTTGTTGACGCCGTTCTTGTATGATACTTGAAATTGTGATCTTCACCATGCAGTATGTCCACCACTCCGTATGATTAAGCTCCCTTCAACGTTGATTTCTTTGAGTTGACGGGTCGATCTCCTCCCGTGATCTTTTAAGCTCTTTAATCTTACAAGATAAACTTCACGTCTAGAGCTAAATAAAAACGAGCAGAAATATTTTCTTTGAAAAAATCTCTCGATAAAAGGCACACCAAAACTCGTTCCCACGTACTGCTCTTTTATATACATATGTGTGAAAGCCTGGAGAAAATATGAGACAATAAAACATATATATTCAATTATACTCTACTACATTAACCACGATCGTCAAAACAAAAAAAAAAATAGGCCATTTTACAACAAGTTCTAAATCATGATATATATATATATATATATATATATATATATATATATATATATATATATATATATATATATATATATATGTATATATATGAGTAATGTGCAAAAAGTACCCCTTTGTAATTCTTATTTGCCAAAAACCCCCTTGATAAAAAAACTAGCAAAAGTCGCCCGTGTAAAAAAGTCAAAGGCAAAAAACCCCTTTGTACGAGAATGTGTGTTACACTCGCTCCTTGTGTGATCTTTTTTTGTTCATTTTTGCTTATGAAAATGACATAACTGCCCCCCAAACCACCACCATCATCTTTCTTCACTCACAAATAGAACACACATATCCAGCATGAAACTCCAAGATATCTCTGATTTCCAAATAGAATTGAAGAACACAATCTCTCTGTATTTTTGTGCAATCATTGCCTCCTCGTAGTAATCACCCAATTTTGGTGCTACAAATTTGGGATTGAAAATAAAATAAAAAATATATGTATGTATATATATACACACACACCAGGTCCTCTCCCTCTCTGTCTCATTAAGAACAAAAAATAATGTTCAAACTTGAGCAAAGAAACACCAGTAAAGAAGAACGAATCAAATGATCTCAGCCTTGCTGCAGTAAGCAATTCCGAGTTCGAGTTATCAGAAGAGCTTTATGACTCTATGAGGAATCTCCGTGGTAAACGACGGATTTTGGAGAAGAAGACTGGTTTTATTGAATATGTGGGAAAATTGCAATTCAATCCCCTAATTTAAGTTTTACATGTTTACCAAAATTGTACTTTTGCCCCCTATTTTAAGTTATCTGATCTTACACTATTTTATTGGAGGGTATCTTTGTCTTCTTACGTTCAGTCAATGCCCAAGATTATAGTGGGTGCAGTGAGCTATTTAAATTTTTACATAGGGGAGTTTTTGCTATTTGTTTTATCATTTGCGGGTTTTTGGCAGATACGAATTACACAGGGGTACTTTTTGCATATATATATATATATATTTGAATAAATGCTAATATATAAAGGGTATAAAACAATTTAGGAGCCTTAAATAAAAAAATCAGAGAGGCCCAAGGCGACCACCGACTCCGCCTCCTCTTAAAATTGGCCCCGAATCAAATAGTGCTTCGATCTCTGTTGACGAAAACTCGTCCTTTTTAACTTCGATGCGCTTCTTCAAAAGCTTCACAGCTTATCCAGAGAAAAATAGTTTTAGTTAACAAAAGGAAACAACAAAGTTCGGGTTGATTCAAATAGAACATTAAAGAAAAGGCGTTAGAAATAGGAATCATTAGAGTTGAAATTGGAGTAGTGGACCCGTTAGGGTAGCAGACCCGAATTTGGTGTCCGCAAGGAAAAAACCCTCATTGGAGTTGAAATTCCCCCAATGCGGCTGTATGTATTCGATCATCAGACTTGCACCAACTTACCATCCCGGAACCAGTTGAGCTATACACATGCGGGCATCAAACTTCTTTCCTTCCTATGTGTATGGTTGATAGAGCAACATGTGTTGTATTTCCTAGCATCAAAGTCGAGTTTTCTCAAACTCCTCTGCTTCTTTTTATCACTTGCAAGCCATCCTGGTATGCCTCACTGGAGAAGCCCTGAAGGGCTTCTCAAGTATGTGAAAGGTTTTGTGAATACTGAAATTATGTTTGCTAAGTGTTCTGAAGATGTTGAACTCCATGGAAATGTTGATTCCAATTTTGTTAAAGACAAAGATAACATAAAATCCACTACCTCTTATATGTTCACATTATGTGCTTCTTGCATTAGTTGGAAATCACAATTGCAAAACATTGTAGCCTTGTCAACCACTGAAACATAATACAGTGTTGCAACTAAAGGCTTGAAAGAGGCAATTTGGTTGTAATGTTGAATTTTTGAAATTGGATTTCTGAACAAAAAAAAGTAGTTGTTTATTTTAATAGTCAATCTGGAATACAACTGTGCAAAAACCTTGTTTTCCATTATAGAACAAAGCATATTGATGTGAAGTCTTACTTTATCATAGATATTGTGGAAAAAGGGTTAATTGATCTTGAAAAGATTTCATCATACTTCAATCCTTCTGATATGGGCACCAAGTGTCTGCATGTTGAGAAATTGCGTTCTTGTTTGAAAATCCTAAACATTTTCTGTGTCACTTAGCAAATATATAATAATTCAAACAATCCGTATGACTGTCACATCACTGTGTTAGCTTTTCTGTGTGAAATTGCTTGATATGTATGATTACCCTGTTTTCTTTGTGATTACAAAACTGATATGAATGAACAAAACTGAGTGTATGTCCAAACATATTAAAAAACGACAATGATGATTCATGTCTTAAGTTCTCAAATTTGGTTTCGGGTGGAGATTTGTTGGTTTTATGGCCCAAATGAATTATTTCCTCATTGGTCCTCTTCACTTGAGGCGGCCCAACAACACAAAGCCCATCTGCGCTTAGCCCATTCTCTCGGTCATCTCTTGGAATGCTCGAGAACCTTTGATCTGGACTATTGATTCCTCTTTTTGATCTGATCCCTTCATCCAAAAGGTTACACCCACCGCCTCTCTAGAAACCCTAATATTCTATTATGCCCCTCTCTCTCTCTCTCTCTCTCTCTTCATTATCGATCTATTTCCCCAAATCTCGGGTTCCTTCACCGAGGGTGAGACCTCTCACTCCACCGCCTCCCCCATCTTCACCGCTCTGATGGACCGCCTCCGTCTGCCTCCTTATCATCCACCACGACAGCACCGCAGCTCCTTCATCCTCTAGGGCGGCAACCTCAATCTTCCTAGTCGGCGGAGGAAGAGGCGGCGATGTTTTGCGGTGGGTCAACGAGATGTATGGGTAATATGAAAAAAATAGAGAAATTTGATTTTTTCTTGTTTATATTTTTAATTGTTTTTTCGGAGCCTTTCAACTTTTAATTGGGTAATTTGTTTTCTTCGATAATTGGTGGTAATGTTCGTACGAAACTTAGAATTATGTTCTTTAATTTTGAGTATAATTATTGTTCTTCAATTTGAATTTCTTGTATCAGGTAAATATTTTATGGGATTCCCTAATATTGTTTATGTCGATTTGATCCATGAATATTTGGTTTCATCTGAAAACTCTAGTATTTCTATCACGAACAAGATTTTATCCTTTCATGTCGGTTCTGATGATTTTTGGGCTAGTAAAAATTGGTTTTTTAATGAAATTTTTATGATATTTTTTTTGTTTATAAATGGGAGACGAGGATCATTATGTATTATATGTAGTTAAATGGGGTTGTCGTTATCTTTTCTCCATGAATATGTGCTTTGTTTATTTCGTATGATGATGAAAAATAAGTATGTTCTGTTTTCTGAAACAAAATATTTGATTCAATAGTGGTTTTCAAGCATGAAATCCTAACAGTTATGTAGGATCTAATTTCAATTTTAAATTTCGATATATAGTTTGGTATATGTGAGTCATTTACAATTCACTAATATTTATAATGAATTTCGATAAGTATGCAGAGTGGTTTTCATGTTTATATAGTTATTTATATAGAGTGATTTTCATGTTTATATAGATGTTTATACATAGTGGTTTTCATGTTTATATAGTTGTTTATACATAGTGGTTTCATGTTTATATAGTTATTTATACAGAGTGGTTTTCATGTTTGTATAGCAGTTTATATAGAATGGTTTTCATGTTTATATAGTTTTTCTATAAAGAGTTGTTTTCATTGTTGTTCGCTCATTCATTTTTCGTTTCAACAGATTTATGCAATATTAGTAGGTTCGAAAGAATTTTTTTATGAAAACTTCCTGGATTTTCGTTCCCACCAACGATGGTGTGACACCAAGGTTTGCTTTTGGAAATTAGTTTTCATTTGCCTAATTATTTTTTAACTTGTCCAGATTGATTTCGTGATCCTCGTCGGCCTTGTTGGTGGTGGTGTACTGGTCCTGCACTTTTTCGTGAACATAGTAGTGTTTTACGTTTCAAATAGTGGATTTTCGAATATTGAATTTACGTATTTTTTTGTTATTTTTTCAGTTGTGTTAGTAGTGGATTACATATGTTTTTAGTATATTTCGATAAGTTTGTTGTGGGTTATATTAATATTAAAGTGGATTACGTTAGTTTTACGGTGAATTTTACGGTAATTTGACAGTGGTTTTCGATAAATTTGTAGTAGTTTCCGATGAATTTTAATTTCCGTAACCCTAGTGGAAAAGAAAAAAAAATTGATTTTTTTTTAAATAATAATAATAATAATAAAATTGAGGGTTAAAAACCATATTTTTTAAACTTGGTGGAAAAGAGAAGAAACTAAATAAAAAAAACTGAAATAAAATAAAAGTAATATTTTGTTTTAAATTGAAATAAAAAAAAACATATATTTCCTAGGAAAAAAAAAGAATAAGAAAAAAAACTGAAATAACATGAGCCTGAGATTTGTGAGTAGTTATTTTGGAGAGAGAGTATAACATGGGCATTTAGGGTAATTTGAATTAAATGGACATATGTCAAATACCAATTAATAAAATGGATTTATAATGAAGTCAAAATTCAATGAGGGGTGTTTGTCAAATAGCCCCTAGTTTATAATCTTTCTTTCCAAATTCAGATACAATGGGAATTTTTATAATAATTTGCTATCCTTTTCAAATATTTGCGGCAAGCAAGAAAATCCAACAGAGAGTTCAACAAAATACAATTAATAAAACCATAGAGATTTTATGAAAAGAAAAAAATGCAATAAGGAGTTTATTGTACCAATTAATCTTTTTTTTTTCAAGTTTAAGTTTACTTGACCCTTCAATATTTATATTTTTCACATAAAATATAACATGAATTATATTATGGAATTACAAAATATATCATAACCTTATATTATATATTTCGAAAAACAATTGAAATATTCAGAACTAAAATCGGATCGGAAATCAATATCCCTTTAGTTTTGTTAAACGACACGGGAATGGGAATGGGAATGGTATTGCTCATGCTCTAGCAGGTTTTGCTAATTATGGTTGTAAGCATGAGAAGTTTCTTCCCTCAACTTTGTTTCAAATGTATTCACATCTACTTATTATTTCTTATAAAGCGCTTAATTCGATTTCGCTATGTTCACATTTCACGTTATACTTTATTCTCTTTGTATTCCTAATTAGTTAATTTCTTTAGTCTTTTGAAAAATACATTGTTAATTTGTGTCACATCATTATTTGATTTTTACTTTTAATTAATTAACTGAATTTATTTTATTTATTTATTTTGAGGTAAAAAACCGATTTCATTAATCAATAAGAGCCAGAAAAGGCGGGAGGCTATCTCCCTCGTTACAAGACGTAACAGACACGGAAGTTAAGTGATGAGCTAGTCTGTAGCAATTCTCGATGTAGGCCCCAAACGATGAACCCCCCCCC
>NW_012193411.1:259745-310037 GCF_000504015.1 Erythranthe guttata
ACCCCCCCCCCCCCCCCCCCCACACACACACACACACACACACACAACAAAGTGTCACCCTTCGAGCGTGATCGTCGGCCATCCCTTTCCTTGCGCCGTGGTTAATGCATATAGGGCCGCGTGAGATTCTCCATCAACCGGTCTCGGTCTTTCCTGATATTTTTGTACCGACCACCGAATGTATTCCCTCTTCCAATTCAGACCAACCATGGAGACCAAGTCAAAATTCACCTTAATTATGCAGCGTGCATGATCCCCAACAGTCTCGCATCAGCGGAATAAGATTATACATGGCGAGAGGGAAAACAAATAAAAATATTTTATTTATATAAACAAACACAATTACAATTAATTGCGTACGTTTTCGCTTCCAATCTCCGACAAACATGCTCGCATATATAATTAATTTAAATAACATAAATTAAATCATCATAGCATGCTCGCGAAATTAAATCACATAATAAACATGCTCAACGAAAGATTCACATAAACACACAATCAAACATATAGATTCATGTGACTAAATAATAATTAAATTAATATACATTAATCTCAATTAATTTAAATTAATTATTTTATATATATATTAATTAGGAAAAACGAGATTTTACCCTTGAAGCGTCAATCTGTATTTCCCACTCCTACTGATACAACCTGTTTTCTGATCTAAAATTACAGGCCTGCTCCGACTTCAATATCTCCATGGTTATTGACTGGATCACCAATTCCTTCTGAGTTATTGTAGATCAATGAGTTCGGACGCTGCTGTCGAATTCACGTCCATCCAATTACTGGTTGATTTATGGCGAATTTTCTCGTTGGACTGCGCAGAAAATCCGAGATCAGTTTTTCAGAATTGCCTTCTCGCATCACCGGCTTGTGGCGGCGCGTGGAGACGACCCTGGTGGCGGCGTTGGCGGCATAAGAATCTTTATATTTCAAACTTAATGTAGACAGCCCTATGCATGACGAGGAATTTTTTTTTTTTTTTGCGGGGGTTCATAAAGGGATCAAGCTGGGATTTTTATTCAAGGTTTTTCGCATTTTTATGAAAAGGGATCATTGTTTGCTGCAGAAGCTCAAGCTATTCTGGATGGGCTTCATTAATTTATGCAGTCATTTGGGTATTCACAAACTAATTGTGGAATCGAATGCTCAAGGTATTCACAAGAGAGCTGAGTATGCATGGGGTCGCTTTGGAATTTTAAGCAAGTATATTTCTCCCAAAAACAGCACATGTGGGGGGTCACTTTGGATTTTCAGCAAGTTTAGTCTTCATAGGCAGTCTTTTTAGCTTATTTCTTTCTCACCCCTTTTGGGGTATTTCTGTACTAGAAGAGTTAGGGATTGCTCTGACTTTTTATTGCCATTATAGGGGTATTTTTTTTCCTTGGGTAGGTCCACAAGTTTTAACGAGGCCCTATATAGTTTTTCGATAATGGAATAATAAAGTCTTAATGAAGTCTTTTTGGCCAAAAATATAAATATGGATAAATTATCTGCCTTTTGGTTTATGTTTTCCTGCTAGAGGAATTTACACACTTGGATGAACTCTTTACACGCTTTTGCTTTGATTTAATAGAATTGTTATTAATTGGATAATATTTTATATAAAAATTAGTATTATTTTAGGGGTAATTAGCTTTAAACCACGTGAACTTTTTAAGTTTTTGCGGATCACCTCCTGAACAATTTTTTTTGCACGAGTTCACCTGTACTTAATTAATTGTGTCACGTTGCCCTTTTTTGCTCGTTTCCAGGTCAAAATGACCGGTTATGAACCCATGTGCGCTGCACATGCGAAATCCAAGGCTATTTTTGTCTTTTCTATTTAAAAGTCCTTAATTCCTTTAATTTTCTCTCCATTTTTCTCTTATCTTCATTACTTTTCTTCTTCAATTTGAATGAAATGAATTCCCTCATTCGCAAAATATTTGCATTTTCGAGCATTTCAAATTACGTTGTCGGAAAAAAGAACACCTGTAAAAGTCGTCTGTTTCGAGTTTCATCTTTCTTAATTCCCCTCTTTCTCTCTCTCTACAATCCCAAATCCCAACCCACAATGCCGTTGTTTAACATGGGAGCTTATCAGAACGAAGATGGGGATGCATCAATTAACAACAATGGAATCAAGATTTTTTACAGAACCTACATCAAATGACCAGTCAAAGTTCGTTCTCGTTGCATTTCATCCACGCAAAAGCTGTCGAAAAACTCGTATAAGCATCGGTATTTTTTTAATAAATACGAGTAAAATATATATGTATACGTGTTGTTGGTATATATATATAACAATCTGCGTAAACGAAAAATACTTACTTGTTTGTCGAAAAGAGGAATTGTGAAAACCACAAAGAACGATCGAGACTTGCCAAAGCAATTCCCTTAAGACAATATTTCCGGGTTGTCAACGGTGCACAGTCTCTTCCCGGTAGTCTCCCAAGGTACAACGATCGGTTGTCGAATATTTGCACGAGTATTCGACCCACGGCGAACTTGAACAACGAACGAAACTTTGACGAAGAGAAAGAAGAATGTGAAGAACTATCTCGTAATTGCCGATTAAATTCCGTACAGAATTGGCCAGGTTCTGCCTTTATTTATAGGTTGTAGAGATCCATTCACAGAGGGATGCAATGGTTGGAAGAAGAAGCAGAGATATGTGTCTGTTCTTTTTACCGAGTTCAAAAAACGTAGGAAAATTAATTGGTCATTGGCCAATTAATTAAATATTTGGTTTGGGCCAAATATTTTATTATTTAAATTTTGGGTCAACTAATTTGACTAATTACTAAATGTCCCCAAAAGTAATATTTGTGGACACCTAAACCCAAACTAGTCCTATCACTCGATCACATCGAGCGCACATCTTTTGAACTTTAACCATTTAATCAAGAAAATTTTCATTCACTTTACTTCATGATTATGATCAAGTAAATAAATGAAATTAATCTTTTCATAATTTAATTAATATTGCTCAATATTAATTATTGGAAATCATGAAAATTCCAACAATCCCCCACATGAATAAAATTGTTCTTCCAATCTTATCGCATAAGATCTATTTGTCAAAATTCCTTAGTGAATAGTACAACATCGGGATAGGTGAAATGTTTCATCTTGAACATTCCCTAGTTAAAGCTTATCGGATTTACTTAGCCAATCGGTGAATTATTTCATCTTGAACCGTCGGCTGTTTGTGTAAACCAAGACAATAAACTTAACACCATACTAAACGAACTTGTTCAAGTTCTCGGTTGTGTTCGTTTTGGCCCTGAACATCCTCGGGTTCTGCGAGTGCTTTAGAGAATTCCAGCCTTTAAGAATTCTCAACGAGCCGACCCAGCTCACACTAACATAGGTGACCGCATCTATAAAGAGTATCCTACTATACCCCACTTGTAATTTACAAGATATAGACGTCATTAAAAGCAATAGCTTACCTTTTTTGAACGTCGTAGGTTGCACTTATTGCATCATAGGAATAAGATGGAGTTAAAACTCCTAAGTGCTCCATTCATTTAAGTTACACAAAACTGGTTGTCCTATTGAACTTGGTACGTGGGATCTCCAGTCGCCAAGTTAGGTTTCCGTATAAGGTAACTTAGTTATTTAGGCTTTAAACTTATTCCCCTCGACGCACATGTAACTCTCTCGCTAGATAAACCTTTATTAAATGGATCCGCTAGGTTATCTTTGGATTTCACAAAATCAATGGAAATTATTCCATTAGAGATTAAATGTCTCACGGTATTGTGTCTACGACGAATATGTCAAGACTTACCTTATTAAAAAGTATGAGAGCAATTGTTAATTGATTATTTCTAATATGAATATCCAATTACATTGGCTCGCAATTTCCTTCAAAATATATTAACTCGTGGTCGAACGCCCCCACATTTTCAAATATTTATAATCAATTTTGAAGTTTTCCTAACTCATAAGGAATTATATTATTTTTGACATAAAGAGAGCTCCCCCATAGTTTCTCCGATACATTCGGATTCATACAATCATAGATGAAATATTATTTCCCATTTATAGTTATTATTGACTCAAAATCGCATAAGTCGATGTGATTTGGCTCTAGATATTTTAAGCTCTTCTTAATTCAATTTATTTCGCAAACTTTGCCTTAATGCAAATTTCATATTTATATTTTTCCAAATAAAACCCAGTTTTATTTAAACAAATATTTGCAACACAATAATATAACCAACTTTCTATATTTCACAAATAAACCAGAAAGTTGAAAGGCATAGTGATCACATGTGTTTTTAAATAATTTGTGCACAAAATTATTTAAACGACAATTAAGACGAAATTCTCATCTTGTAAAACTTTGTATTGTTAAAGCTATTAAAATGAAAGTTTTACACGTAGTAGATATACTATAATATTTTCTTGAACACATTTTCCAAGAACAAAGTGTCATTTATGCAAATGGCTTCAATCAATGATACCACCCCTAAGGTTGTCGGCGCGGCCGAAAAACCAAACAAGTTCACGGGCACGGACTTTGCTACTTGGAAGAACAATTCCTCTTTTCGACAAACAAGTAAGTATTTTTCGTTTACGCAGATTGTTATATATATATACCAACAATCTTAAGACAATATTTCCAGGCTGTCAACGGTGCACAGTCTCTTCCCGGTAGTCTCCCAAGTTACAACGATCGGTTGTCGAATATTTGCACGAATATTCGACCCACGGCGAACTTGAACAACGAACGAAACTTTGACGAAGAGAAAGAAGAATGTGAAGAACTATCTTGTAATTGCCGATTAAATTCCGTACAGAATTGGCCAGGTTCTGCCTTTATTTATAGGTTGTAGAGATCCATTCACAGGGGGATGCAATGGTTGGAAGAAGAAGCAGAGAGATGTGTCTGTTCTTTTTACCGAGTTCAAAAAACGTAGGAAAATTAATTGGTCATGGGCCAATTAATTAAATATTTGGTTTGGCCCAAATATTTTATTATTTAAATTTTGGGTCAACTAATTTGACTAATTACTAAATGTCCCCAAAAGTAATATTTGTGGACACCTAAACCCAAACTAGTCCTATCACTCGATCACATCGAGCGCACATCTTTTGAACTTTAACCATTTAATCAAGACAATTTTCATTCACTTTACTTCATGATTATGATCAAGTAAATAAATGAAATTAATCTTTTCATAATTTAATTAATATTGCTCAATATTAATTATTGGAAATCATGAAAATTCCAACACGTGTAAGTAATTACCGGGATATGTTTCGGTGTAGTCTTTGGCGAAATTGCAGTGCAAGTTCGGAAATTTGGCGACGTGAAAGAGTTTGTTGTTCTTGATAGCTTCTCTGAGTTTCTTCCACCTTTCGGCCAGTAGATTAGGGCTGTATTCTAAGAATTCTCGAGTTTGTTGTCATCACTTTTGCAGCAGCTAAGGGAAATGATTTCAAGAATGGTGGCTGCTCTGTTTTGCGCCTCTTTCGACACTCCGATTGTGCTGACTTCGATGAACTTCACCATTTTTCTAGCGACTGCGTCATCCTTAACAATCGCCCATCTTCACATAAAGAAAATAACACCATTTCTAGCTAATTAAAGAGGGAAAATAATGGAGATAAGAGAGAAATGGAGAGAGGAATTAGGGATTTTTAAATGGAAAAAACTAAAATAGCCTTGGATTTCGCATGTGCAGCGCACATGGGTTCATAACCGGTCATTTTGACCTGGAAACGGGCAAAAGAGGGCAACGTGGCACAATTAATTGAGTACAGGTAAACTCATGAAAAAAAAAATGTTCAGGAGGTGATCCGCAACAACTTAAAAAGTTCAGGTGGTTTAATGCTATTTACCCTTATTTTAGAATTGGACTTATTGTGATATGACAAGCTATCTTTTTTCTTTTTGTTAGGATAATTATAGCTACCCCTCCTTTTAAATATTTTTACATAATATTTAAGGGTTTTTGTGCATAGGTCTCTAACCAAGCATCTTTATTATTGTACGTGTAGGGGCTATATATCTTTCATCAATAAGCCCTTCCCTTTAATATTTAGGTTGCGGCTATATGCAAGGCTAATTCCACTTGTGCAAGACCAAATTAAAAATTTTAATATATAAATACTATAATACCCTTGTTAAAAAAATAGAAAATTTCAAATGTGCAATACCAAAAACTCAAAAACACAAAAAACCCTATCACAAAACCACAAGACCAACTTTCATCTTCTTCATCTTCCAAAACCCACAAAACATTTCTCCTTCCTCCTCCATAAACCCACAAAACCTAAACATTCAAAATTATCAAAACTCAACAAATCTTACAAACATGTCAAGTATGGAGTCAGAAGACATCAATATAGAAGATTCTACGGTCGAAGCTACCCAAGAATGTATGCATTTATGTGTTTTTAAGCTAGAATATCGTTTTTCGAAAAAAAATCCCGCGCAGACGCGGTTGACATGTACAGGTCGAATTTTATAGGTAAAAATCGACATTGAGATGTCGATTTTGGAGTACAAAATCGACGTCTTAGTGTCGAAATTTTAACTGTTAGCAAATTAGTCCAAACATACTAAATTTCGACATTAAGGTGTCGAATTTATTGACATATATTCGACACATTAATGTCGAAATTTAGTTGTTTCATATTTTTTTTTTAAAACAAAATCCCGCGCAGACGCGGTTGACATGTACATGTCAAATTTTACAGGTAAAAATCGACATTGAGATGTCGATTTTGGAGTACAAAATCGACACCTTAGTTTCGAAATTTAACTGTTAGCAAATTAGTCCAAATATACTAAATTTCGACATTAAGGTGTCGAATTTATGGACATATATTCGACACCTTAATGTCGAAATTGAGTTGTTTCATATTTTTTTTAACTTTCTATTTCGAATTACTTTTTATTTCAATGTTCATTTATTTTTTTTATAGCAAAAGGCGAATGCAAAGACGCAGTTTATTGTCCAAATTCATCCAAGATTTCAAAAATATGTACAAAACATCAAGAACGTCGCATCAAAAGCGGCGGTCAGCGGCGGAGCCTGGGCGGCGGAGCTTGGGCGTGTAGAAATAATAATATGAATAATGTTTTTCATATTTTTCATTAGCCAACACTACATTCTTATATATACATACATGCATGATCAAAAAGGATCAAGCAAATATTCTTTAATAAATGTATATAAAATCAAATCAAATATCCTAATGATATTTACAATTAAATCAAATATTGCATATAATCAAATCAAATATCTTTGGGATTATCTCTAATATGCCCCCTCAAGATGGAGCTTCGTGAGGAGAGTCCAATCTTGTCTCTAAGATAAAGAAATCGAGCTCGAGGTAGTGGTTTGGTGAGAGCATCGGCTAATTGATCGGTGGATGAGACATGAGCAACTCGTAGATCTCCATTTTGAACTTGAACTCTAATGAAGTTAAAGTCAATGGCAACATGCTTCATACGAGAATGGAATACTGGATTAGAACACAATTGTGTAGCTCCAATATTATCAAAGTAGATAACGGGTGACTGAGGTAGTTGGATATGAAGATCGGTGAGAAGAGAACTTATCCAAGATAATTCAGCAGCTGTAGCAGCAACAGACCGATATTCGGCTTCAGTAGAAGAGCGAGCAATTGTACGTTGCTTCTTGGAACTCCACGAAATAGGATTGCGACCGAGATAAACAATATAAGCACTGGTAGAAGAGAAATCATCCTTATTTCCCGCCCAATCCGCATCGGAAAAGGCATGGAGTGACAGTGGAGAATCACGATAGAGACATATGCCATAATCAGAAGTACCAGAAAGATAACGTAAGAGGCGCTTAACTGAAGTCCAATGGTCGGTGGTTGGACGATGCATGTATTGAGATAACTTGTTTACTGTAAAGGCTATTTCTGGCCGAGTAAGAGACAAGTACTGTAAGCTACCCACGATGGCTCTGTATTCCGTTGGATCAGTAAGAGTAATGCCCGAGTGAAGCGTAAGTGTTGGACTAGTGGGGAGAGGGGTGAGTACTGATTTGCTATCAATCATATTGGTACGAGAAAGAAGATCGAGAATGTACCGCCGTTGAGAAAGAATAACTCCATGTTCGTGCGGAGTGACTTCCACACCAAGGAAGTAGGCAAGCGGTCCAAGATCTTAAATGGAAAATCGATGAGAGAGAGATGCAACAATCTGGTTGACTGTAGCATTACTGTCACCTGTGATTATAATATCATCCACATAGACAAGAAGATATACCCATTGATTACCAGTGTGGAGAATAAAAAGAGATGTATCTGCATGTGAGTTTCGAAATCCAATTGCAATAAGAAATTGACGAAGCTCATTGTATCATGCACGCGGAGCTTGTTTAAGGCCATATATTGCCTTGTGAAGCTTACACACGTGTGTTGGGTAGTCGGGATCAACAAAACCATGTGGTTGAGCCATATATACATCTTCGCTGAGATGCCCTTGTCAAAAGGCATTATTCACATCGAGTTGTCGGAGAGACCATCCACGACTTATAGCTATACTGAGGACAATCCGAACTGTGGTAGGCTTAATGACTGGGCTAAATGTATCATTGTAATCTACACCGGGTCGCTGCTGAAATCCTTTAGCGACCAACCGAGCCTTGTACCTATAAATTGAACCATCAGAGTGACGTTTAGTTCGGAAAATCCATTTGCAACCAACAATATTTTGGGAAGGTACAGATGGAACTAACTCCCATGTCCCATTTCGAACAAGAGCATCATATTCTTCAGACATGGCTTGACGCCATTTAGGATCTTTGATGGCTTGGGTCGCAGTTGTGGGTTCCAACTCAGTGTTATTGGAAAGTTGGGCAGTGAGGTTCAATTTTTGGGTAGGTTTGTGGATTGAATTTTTTGGCCCGAGTAGTCATACGGTGTGAGTTATGGTTTTCAGGTACATGTATGGCTTGTTGGATGTTTGGTTCATGAGGGTTTGTGGGTGATTGAGTCGGTGCTAAGGTTACAGTTGGTGGGTTTAGAGGTGATGGAGTGTTTGAGGATATGGGTTGGATGTTTGGTTCAGGAGGGTTTGGGAGATTAGGTGATTGGGTCGGTGCTAAGGTTATAGTTGGTGGGTTTAGAGGCGGTGGAGTATTTGAGAGTGTTGATGGATTGGGTGGTGTCGGGACTTCACTCGAGAGCATAGAAGGAGACCGCTCGTTAGATGGCGTGGAGAGTGGCCGGAGGTGAGTTTCTTGTGACAAAATTTGTAGAGGTGGCGGGATCCATGTGGAGATGCTGTGTGGTTCAGGGCGAGGTAAGTGGGTATGAAGGGAAGAGAACGGGAAAACCGATTCAACAAACTTGATGTGACGAGATATAAACATTTTATTGTTAGAAGGATTATAGCAAAAATATGCACTTTGTGTGAGAGAGTACCCAAGGAAGACACAAGGTGTAGAGCGAGATTCTAGTTTATGGGAAGAATATGGTCGAAGCCAAGGGTAACATAGGCAACCAAAGATCTTGAGTTTAGAATAGTTAGGAGAGGTACCAAAAATCTTTTCAAAAGGTGACAAGAGATTTAATGTTAGAGTCGGCATACGATTTATTAGATAAACAGCAGTGATGAATGCATGCGACCAAAAAGTTAAAGGAAGTGAAGCATGAAAGAGAAGTGTGAAACCAGTTTCGACTATGTGACGGTGACGTCTTTCAGAAAAACCATTATGTTCTGGTGTGTGAGGTGGTGTTTTAAGGTGAGAAATACCGTGAGTGGCTAAATAGGAAGCTAAGCTAATATATTCGCCACCATTGTCAGAATAAAGAGTTTTAATTTTTCTGTCAAAGTAGTTTTCGACAATTGTTTTGAATCGTTTGAAGACATCGTAAACATCTGATTTGTGCTTGAGTGTATAAAACCATGTATATTTTGTAAAATGATCAACAAAAATAACATAATATTTAAAACCATCATGGGAAACTACGGGGGAAGTCCACACGTCGGAAAAAATAGTTTGAAGAGGTTGAGTTGAAACAAGTGATGTGGTAGAAAAAGGGAGTTTGTGACTTTTATTGCAGTGGCATGCATTACATGAATTAGGAAGAATTGAAGACGATAAATCTAAGTTATAATGAGACGCAACATGTTTTAGAATAGAGAAAGACGGATGACCTAATCTATGATGCCACTCGGACGAAGTGGTTTTGGCACTAGAAAAGGCAATTAGAGGTGGTTTCAGGGATGGGGAAGTCGGCCACTCATACACTCCATCCTTCGTTTGGCCCTTTTGTAGGATTGCCCCCGTGCGAAGTTCCTTCACAAGAAAATGAAATGGTAAGAATTCAATGGATACATTATTAGTGAGGCAGAATTGTGAAATAGATATTAAATTTTTTTTCATGCTGGGAACACATAAAACATTAGATAAATTGAACGAAGCGGTCGGGGTAATGAGGGAAGTGGAACCAGTATGTGTTATCGGTAGACCCGTGCCATCGCCAATCATAACGTCGTCTGTGCCTGTGTATGGTGCATGAAGAGATAAGTTGCTCAGGTCGGCAGTGACATGATGAGATGCACCACTGTCAAGGAGCCACGGTGGAGTTGCAGATGCAGAGGTGGCAGCAAAATGAGCCCTAGGTTGCCATGGTGTTGTAGAACGGCCAATCGGAGTTTGAGTTGAGGACGATGAGTCATTCGGTACAAGGCGAAATGAAGGACATCGTTTGGCAGTATGACCTTGAATACCACAAATTTGACAGTGGCCAAGATATGGTCGTGATAGTGAACGATCACCTCGAGATTGACTTTGACCCGAAGAAGGTCGCCAATTGAAGGAGGGACGCCATTTGGTGTTGGTCGATGGTGGACGCCACCCAGAGGTACGCATATCTGTATGGGTGCGTTGTGCGGGATTGGCAGTGACTGGCATATAAGACTGATCGGGTTTCTTCTCTTGCAGATGCGCTTCAAAAGTGAGTAGTTTTTCATGAAGCTCATCAAATGTGATCGGTGTGTCACGAGCGTTGACAGCATTGACAAGATCTTTGTAATCATTGCCGAGACCGTCAAGAATTTTTTCCACTAGATCATCATCATCCATAGGGACACCCAATAACGCAAGTTCATCTGTCCGAGCTTTGACAGATTGTAGAAATTCTGTTATGCTTTGAGCGCCTTTAGTAGGGTTTTTGAGGTGGCTTTTAACTTGTTTGATCCGCCCTCGAGATGCTTTGGCATAAGTATTAGCGAGAATAGTCCAAGCTTCACGAGATGTTGTTGCACGTGCAATGAAAGGAATGATGGTAGGAGAAAGTGAGCCAATAATAGCGTTGAGTATAAGTTGATCCTGACGAATCCAAAAGGTATGGGCAGGGTTCGGTTGTGTTGTTTGGTTTGTAGTGATGGTAGCGGGTGGGCAAGGTTTGGTTCCATCGATATAACCAATGAGATCATAACCAAGAAAAAAGGTTTGAAATTGGAATTTCCATGAGGTGTAATTAGTAGAGGAAAGTTTAAGAGGGGCCTGAGCAAATACATTGATGGTAATAAGTGTTTGGCTTGTATCAATAGTGGTAGTTGGAGGAGTAGCAGTATTGGCCATGGTTTAATTTGAGGTGTAGAGATATTAGAAGAATAAGAGAGAGAGGTTTGTTAAAAAAAAAATGTTGCTCTGTATACCATGTAGAAATAATAATATGAATAATGTTTTTCATATTTTTCATTAGCCAACACTACATTCTTATATATACATACATGCATGATAAAAAAGGATCAAGCAAATATTCTTTAATAAATGTATATAAAATCAAATCAAATATCCTAATGATATTTACAATTAAATCAAATATTGCATATAATCAAATCAAATATCTTTGGGATTATCTCTAATAGGGCGTAGGGTAGGGTTTCACAGGGGAGGGGTGGGGGCTGGGTTAGTGGTTTGTTTAATTTCACATTTTTTTTCTTCCTTTTGTTTTGTTTTGTTTTTTTATTTTATAATTTGTTATTTGGTTTTGCATGAGTAAACAAAAGCCAATTTAATTTATGGGTATATGTATCATTTTATCTTAATAAAATGGAATCTTTTGAAATATTTCTTTAATTTGGTCTTGCACAAGTGGAATTAGTATTGCATATAGCCGCGGCCTAATATTTATTATAAATAAAGGAAACATTCATGTATATAACAAAATTACCGCCAACCTTTTATACCCAATTCTTAATTGTAATCCCAATTTAATCAATTTTGACCACAAAAATCCAATTTTGACTTTTTTTTTTCCAAAAACTTTTTTTTTTTTGCCACGGGATTCCAGCGTTGGCTTTTCGAATTTTTTTTTCCTGGTCTGTTTTTTCCGCAGCCGGATTCCGCCATTGACCGCTGGTCTCCGGCGTTGACTTTTTTTTTTTTTTACGTCGGCCGCTAAACGTTGACCGTAATTGTGCTGTCACTAACAGTAAATTAACGTAATTATACTGTCAATGACAGTACATTAACGTAATTTTACTGCCGTTGACAATACATTTATGTAATTGTTCTGCCGTTGACAGTAAAATTAACGTAATATTTTTTTTTTTTTGTTATTTTTTTTAATTTTGTTTGATTTTATGACAAGTCAACGTAATTATATTATTGGGTTTTTTTTTGTTTGTTTGAGTTATTCACGGAGTAACGTGATATGTCTATTATTGTAATATTACTGTTCTTGTAATATTGTCACTCACAGTAATATTAATTCTTTTGGCTTTTTATTATGTTTCCATTTGTTGAACGGTCAACATAGTAATATTACTCTATTACACAATAATAATGAGTTTTGTTGTGTTAATATTACTGTGTTAGGTACCAACTCTCCTAATGACGGTTGGTTATTACTTATTACTGTGCTATGGAATAATATAGCAATATTACTGTTTTAAACTGTAGTATAGTTAATATTATTGTCAATCACAACAATATTGTTGTTTAAACGAAAAAAAATAGATGTTGCATAAAGAAAGAAAAGAAAATCGAAAAAGTCAACGCCGTGCCGGAAACCGGTGGCGGAAAAATCAGGAAGAAAAAAAAAAAGTCAACGCCGGAGATCGGCGGTGACGGACAAAATTGTCCATAAAAATGTGTTTTGGATCAAAATTGAATAATTTGTGAAATTTGGGGTCAAATTGAGGTTAAATTAAATTAAATGATGAAATTGGAGCATATTAAAGTATGATGGCCTATTTTAGTCTTTTACAAAAATCCGGACCATGTGTGGACTTTTTTGTAAATGAGTTTATTGTCTGGATCTTTTTATGAATAAGTACTCATTGATGGGTTTATTTGGAAAGACTATAATATTTAGGGGAAACTACAGTTTGCACCCCTGAACTATGGGGTCTGTCACAAACACCCTCCTGAACTACAAAACGTAACAAAATAGCCCTTCCGTTTCGAATCTGTTAGTGGGTGATGATGTGGCATGTTGACTTTCTCATTTATATCTGATTTTTCTATTGTTCCATTTTTTCGGACGCTTTTACCCTTGCATATATATTAAATATAAATAATTCTTAAAACTCTTATATTTATTATTAAATGTTATAAATATTTTCGTTGTTCCTTACTAAGTATTCAATACTATTTAAATTATTAAATTATTAAATAGTTAAAATACAAAACTGTTTTTAATTAAATACAAATAAATTATTTTAAACAAAAGGGAAAAATCTTGCTCCCAACACTCTCTCTCTCTCTCTCGACATATGCACAGAACAAAGCCTCCAAATTCACCTCAAATTTGACAGTACTCATTGGGAAGAAGAAGAAGCTAAGGAAATTGAGAATCAATCCTCTTACCCACAAGCCTCTGCCACCACCCACCAACGCCGACGAACAACCACTGGAAGAATGGAGGATAAGGTGGAGCCCACTCAACCATTATTAGCGAGTCAACGGAACACAAAATTGAGAGCCCATTTGATTCCACCATTGACTACACGGACGAAATTCCTGTGATTGAACCCCATAAATTATGCTACCCCGATGATAATTCATCAACCCCGACCCCATTATCTTCATCTTCCTCCAATTCTTGTCCTGGTGGCGGCGGGTGCTCTTCAAACGAGAGCGAAGATGTGCAATTTTGGGCCGACTTTTGAGGATTATTAGCATATGAGACGATGATTTTGTGAGCAGTACTTGGGATTTGTTGGTTGATAATGAAATAGTTATGAACCATTTTCGGAAATGGCCAACACATATGAAGTTGGGATTTAAATGTAAGATCAGAGAAGAATGAGAAGGGTAAGAAGAGAGAAAGGAGATGAGAGGAGAGAACTCCGGTTAAAAATGGTGAGAAGCTGAAGAACATGGAGAGAAAGAGGAGAGGAGGGCAAAATTGATGGCCAAATAAGTAAATTCACATTATAACTGACGGTGTTAGTTCATTTGACGTTGACCATAAAAAACAGGGGTCTTTTTGGTACATTTCGTAGTTTAGGGAGGTATTTAGGACAGACCCCATAGTTCAGGGGTGCAAACTGTACTTTCCCCTAATATTTATGTAATTCGGTTATTTACCGACGCAAATCGTATATTCAATTCGGTAAACGGTATGAAATGTTGGCGTACCAAAATTTCGGTTCGGTTTTGCCAATTTAACATCCCTAAATTTACCTCTGAAGGGGTATTTTCGTAAGATAATACATAGTTGATGGATGGCTCTAATTACCCAAACAAGAGAAATGTTTTTGTAATTTAACCATAACTCAAAGGTGGATCATAATTGGCCCTTATTATTATGGGCATATTACAAATAAGCCCATCAGTGGGTACTTATTCATAAAGAGATCCAGACAATAATCTCATTTACCAATAAGTCCACACATGGTCCAGATTTTTGTAAATGACTAAAATAACCCCTCTTACTTTAATATGCTCCAATTTCATCCTTAACTTAATTTAACTTCAATTTGACCCCAAATTTCACAAATTATTCAATTTTGACCCAAAACTTTTTTTTTCACAAAATTTTTTTTTCCCGCCGGATTCCGGCGTTGACTTTTTTAATTTTTTTTTTCTTTCTTCCGGATTTTTTTTCCGGATTCCGGCGTTGACTTTTTAATTTTTTCTTTTTTTTTTTCTGTAACTTTTTTTTCTGTTTAAACAGCAATATTGTTGTGAATGACAGTAATATTAACTATATTACTGTTAAACACAGTAAAATTAACTAAACTATAGTTTAATACAGTGATATTGCTATATTAATCTCTAGCACATTAATATTAACACAACAAAACTCATTATTATTGTGTAATAAAGTAATATTACTATGTTGTCCGTTCAACAAATGTAAACATAATAAAAAAAACCAAAAGAATTAATATTACTGGGAGTGACAGTAATATTACTATAGCAACAGTAATATTACAATAGTAGACAGTAATATTATTACGTTACTCCGTGTATAACTCAAACAAACAAAAAATCCAAACAAAATAATAATATTGATGTGGTTGACAGGAATATTACTATAATAACAGTAATATTACCGTCAACCACAGTAATATTATTGTGTTTACAGTAATATTACAATAATAAACAGTAATATTAATACGTTACTCCGTGAATAACTCAAACAAAACAAAAACCCCAAAAAAATAATAATATTGATGTTGTTGACAGTAATATCATTGTGTTTACAGTTATTTTACTGTCAACGACAGAAATATAATTACGTTGACTTGTCAACAAATCAAACAAAATAAAAAAATAATAATAATAAATAAAAAATAATAATATTGCATTAATTTACTGTCAACGGCAGCACAATTACATAAATGTAATGTCAACGGCAGTACAATTACGTTAATTAACTATCATTGACAGTATAATTACGTTAATTTACTGTCAGTGACAACACAATTACGGTCAACGTTTAGCGGCGGACGTGGAAAAACAAAACAAACCAAACAAAAAAAAAACTTAAAAAAACACTAAAAAAAATCAACGCTGGAGACCGCCGGAACCGACGAAAAAATCCGGAAGAAAAGCAAAGAACAAAAAAAAAGAAAAAAAGAAAAAAAAAAATTGAAATTTTGGAAAAAAATAAATTGAAAAGTCAACGCCGGAGACCGGTGTTGACCGCCGGTCAGCGCCGGAATCCGGCGGCAAAAAAATAATTTTGAAAAATTTTTTTTTTTTGAAAAAAAAAAAAAGTTTTGGGTCAAAATTAAGAAATTTGTGAAATTGGGGTCAAATTGAGATTAAATTAAGTTAAGGAGGAAATTGGAGCATATTAAATTATGCTCCAAAAAAAAGTCAAAATTAAATTATTGTTGTTACGAGATTCTTGCTCATCAGCTGTTCGGTAGATTTCCCCCAACGCAATCAATCCACAGAAATTCCGTGGTGGATAACTCGAAAAGTGATCCCAAGAAAACACAACCCACATGAACTCCAGTATTTTTTCTGCAAATCTTATCAAATTGAGCCTTATTACTACTTTCTCTCTCTCACACACATACACAGAGAGAGAGAGAGAGAGAGAGAACATGATATATAGTCAAGAGGATATTTCAAAATGCCATAAATCAGCTCGACAATTAATTATTCGAAGTATTTGGAATATCAAAATACAGAGGATCTATTCTTTGTCGCAACTGAAAATGAGAAAAATAAATAAAAACATTCAAACGAAAAGTTAAAAGGCTAAATTGTAAATGGGAACTTGAGGTAAGAATAATTAATTTGAATATATCTTACAGCTTTTTAAATGGCGTTAAGCATTAAAAATCTCCAACCAATATCTCCATATAAAGCGTTTCTTTCTGGTGACAGAACAATCTGAAAATCGTCGGTGCAGGCATCAACATCCGCCACCTGTCCCTTTTCGTACCTTAACCATATTCATTAACAACTTAGGTATTTCACATTCAACAATCATTTGACAGAATCGAATCCATCAAACTTTTTTTATTTCCAGCCATTGCAAAAGTAAAAATTATGTAAAATTAATTACCTTTTACGTTACAAGAATGGCCTCACGAATAAATCAAGAAAATATCCAAAAACATATGTTTCAATGATCGCCAAAAAAAAAAAGTTTACAAAAACAGGAAAATATCAAATCATAAACAGTTTTATGAAAGCTTTGAAATTTTGCCACACTTGCCGAATAGGAATCTTCATCTTCATTTGAATACTTGAGACATTTCAATCGCCGAGCAACACACGATTAGCCATTCGGAATTTATTATTATCCTGTACGCACAGATAAAGAAAAATCAATCAAAACCTCTCTTCAACATTTCCAAGGATCAAGCTTACCAAAATTCAGAGGCAAAATTCACCTTGCAGCTAAGTTGAAAATCAACATAGAATTGCTCTGGTAGATATATAATGGTTAATGAACTGAAAAATGATTATAGGATGAAAGATACAATATTAACTAAAATGCCACTGATTTTTTGTATCATTCTTTAGAGTTTACATCTTCGTTCTTTCGAGTTTCAAAGGCTCAATGGTTCGAAACACTTTGAAGAGACTGCATGTCAGTGAAATAGAATGCAATAGTTTTCGCGTTTTCTAAACTAAGAAAAATTAGTATAAAGGCCAATACTCTTTTTTATAATAGAGTATTTTCGTGTTCAAAAAAAAGAAAGAGTTTCTAAATATAGTCTTAGTCAAAGTTGGAGAAATTGCTAGGATATGATCATCTAAATATTAGATTCTTGAAGTGCACCATTGAATTTGACCATAAAAAAATTCACATAGATTTGACTAGCATTATTACCTTTATAGATCAGTAATTGAAGAACTTATTTTAACTTCTGCACCGGAAAAGGATTGGCACTCGCGCACTTTCTTCATAAAGGATGGGCTGCAATCATCCATCTCTAATAGTTTGGTGTACTTCAATTGATTCGAGATGTTTTCCAATTTATAGCAATGCCTAACAATAACCCACCTTAAGGATTGAATGTCAAATTCCAAGTTCACTATATCCAAATCTTCCAGCAGCAAGAACTCCAGACTGGGGAACTGTCCTTTGCTGGTTTTCCACAGAGGGCCGCAAAAGGCATACCATCGCAGTTTGAGCACTATAAGATTCGGTAATGAAGCAATTACTTCCATATTCTCCCAAGGAAACCCACATCCACTCAGGCTTATCTTCCTAATGTTCATAGGAAAGTTCGGAACTGAACGAACAATTTGAGAGCTCAGATTAGGATTTACAACGACACATTTGAATGACTGAAATTTCTCATAGAGAGACGCAACATGGTCGAAAAAATTGAAGGTTTCGGTTGAGTCGTGTGCTGACTCAATTTGAACGGCTATTCTCGTTAGCTTGGGGATTCTTGAAAGCACTTCCATGGTACAACTGTGAACACTCACACCTGAAACTGTTAAGAGATTCTCAAGATGACAATTATCCGGAGGAGGTGGGAGGTCGAAGCCCTTGCAGTAAAGTTGCTTTAGTTTATACATGTTCCAGATGTCTATAGGCAGATAAATTGGACCATTATTCGACAATTTGATGTTATGATGCCGAGTGAAAATCAATACCTCGAGGTTCGAAAGTGTGGATATGGAGTTGGGGAGCTCTCTGTCACACGTGATGGAAAGGTGCGTCAAGTGAAGTAATGCAAGTAGTTGATGTGGGAACTCGTAGAAGCGGATCGCAAGTGCATCTAGTACCTTGAGCAATCTAAAACAAAAGGGCAACAATACTGGATATTGTTGTTTTGGACCGAAACACAGAAGAGATCGTGCATTCGGAACAGACTCCATCCATTCATGAACTTGTGTTAAAGCAAGAACAACATTATTGTGGACGCACAAACGCTGTTGCATTATGATGTTCTCCGGAGTACAATCGGTGTATTTTTTCAGGATATGGAAAAACTTTTCACTCTTAGCTTCACTAACACATAGACTTCGAAAGGTGAAATGCAGTCTACAATCCTTAAAACTATACATATCTACAGAGGTGTGCTTTCCTCTCAAAACAACACTTCGCAGAATAAGTAGATCCAAGGTGTATCCGAAAGTTTCTTCATTCCCCGGTTCTGTCTCCAAAAAGCCCTCAGAGACCCATAATTTGATGAGCTTTGATCGAGAAATCCCATAATCTTTTGGGAACACACCCATATACAGAAAGAATGACTTTAGATACTGAGGCAACATCATGTAACTAAAAAATAGTGCCTTTGAGAGTGGCGTATCGTCATATCTTGTGATGACGAGTGGATCTTCTTGTTCTGATAATGTCTTCCATTCTTCAAAAGATTTTCCACGTAGATTCTCTCCAACCTGTATAATTGCTGCTGGGAGTCCTTCACAGTTTTTGGCAATCTTCTTCCCAATTTTCTCAAGTTCTCGACTGCACTTCTCCTCTCTATTAGTAAATGCGGTCTGATGAAGTAATTTCCAACTGTCGTCGTCGTTGAGAAATGGTAATATAATAAGCTTGTGCGGAAAAATTAATTCATACAATCTTTGGATCTGAGATATGATGATGATCCGACTTCCTTTTCTGTTTTCTGGAAAATTACTAAGGATTTGATAAGCGTCGCCATCCCATACATCGTCTAAGACAACTAGATACTTTTGAGTAGATAAAGCCTCCGACAATTGCTTCTCCAAATAATCCGAGTCGTCTAGTTTATCAGAAGGGATGACGACACCAAGTTCATCGAGAACACGCAGCATAATATCTTCCAATCGAGTGTAGTCTGGGCCGATGTGCAGAAATAAACGAGTTTCGAACTCTTGTATAACAAGTGGATCGTTGTAAACTTGTTTAACAAGGCTAGTCTTGCCGATTCCGGTCATGCCCATAACTGATTGAACTAAGTAATGGGAATCGGGATCGAAAATCCATTGTTTAAGTTCTCTAATTTGGTCATCCAATCCCACCAGGAGATTCTGTTGTTGATTCTCAGTATTATAATATGAAGAAGCAAAATTAGAATACCTGCTGCTGCTGCTGCAGATCTGTTCTTCTTCGTCAGTTGCTATGAAAAACGAAGTAATTTCTTCTTGGACTATTTCCAGTTGTTGGGAGAGAGACAAAGTGAAACCGATGTCGTCATCATGATCTGGATCAGACAAGTGGGAGTCGATAAGATGTAGGAATATTAGGAGAGAATCTATGACTCGTCTTTCATAAGCTGCCGCATCAACTTTCTTGCTGCCAGGAATCTCCGCCATTGTTTCATCAACTGAATCCATTTCAACAAGGATAGATAGCTTGTCTGAATGGGAAAGAAAACTATCGGATTCGGAAATGAGATTCAGTGTCTGCAGAAGGGAAAGTATAGCAGCAGAAGAACCCATTTCTTTCTCTCTCTGTGTGAGAGAGAGAGAGAGAGAGAGAGAGAGAGAGAAAGTAGTTATAATAAGTTGATAAGATTTGCAGAAAAAATAGTGGGAGTAGTTTGGAGTTTTTGTGTTTTCTTGGGATCACTTATCTGTGGATGTCATTGTGTTGGGGGAAATCTACCGACATTTTGACATATTGGCTGATGACCAATAATAATAATAATTATTATTATGTAGTGAAATATATATTAAATATTTTATTAGAAACACTAATGGTGTGAATATTTTATTAGTAAAAATTGACAACAATAAAAAAATCAATTTTTTATTCAAAATCACACCCTAAACCTTCGAAGCTCGTTGGATTCAAGAACACCCAGAAAAAATTTGATGTACCCGCACAAGTTCATGGCATAGTCGAGAAAAACCCTAAAATCCAAAATCTTACCTTCTTCTATGTAAGCGCCCTTCGAATGCACTCATATTCCTCCAACCAATTTCGCAAAAACTCAGAGAGAGAGAGAGAGGGAGATTTTTGTGAGAGTTTTTGCTTTATGAAAATTCGAAATGAGAGATAGAGAGTGAGTGCGTGTTGTTGTGAGAGAATGAAAGGACTTGGAGAAATTTCGACACTCATCAGACGTATAAACAAGGGTAGAAGAGTAATTGCACAGTAAAAGTTAACACTGTCAAATGTCTGGCCATTGACTGTTTGTTAAAAGCAGGGGAATATTTGTAGATTTTGATAGTATACGGGGGTGAAAGCGACCTTTTCGATAGTACATGGGAGCAAACTGTAATTCACCCTAATAATAATAAGAATAATAATAGTGTAGTATTTATAAGCTATGTAGCACAGACATGGGAATGTGGACACGGGGAAACATGGAAATAGACACTGGGATACTCTATTTTCCAAAAAGTTGGATACAAGAATGTGGGGACACGCATAAATAATAACAATATAGGGGTGCATTCATAATTTCTATGAAATAGTATACTGTTTAATACCATTCCACAAATTGCATTGTGGGAATATAAATTTATTTTAGTATAGAATTAACATCCACAAAAATATTAAAACACCACTAGAAGTGAAAGGGAGTTTTAATATTTAAGATTTTTTTAAGTGTATGCAATTCGGGGTTTTTATTTAAAATGAAATTTGGAATTATTGTGTGGAAACGCGTTTTTTTAACTAAAATTCATTTTTTAGTTAACATAAACAAAATAAAGCATAAACTCATTTTTTTAATTAAAATCCCAACTTTTATTTTGAATTAAAAAAAACCAAATTTTGATCGATTTTTTGCCGATTTTTGCCACCGAGTTTGACCGCTCCGAACCGCATCAGACCGCTTAAAACCGCCTCAAAGGCGAAAAACCGATTTTTCAAACATTTACACTGAAATCGTAAAGGTTTGGGACCGCCTCCGTCTCGGAGACTGATTAATCGGCCATAACCCATTTTTTTAAAATATGTTTGTTAACCCTTCAATATTTTATTTCGTTACCATAATCCTATATAAATTATATATATATGCTATAATTAATATAACATAAAATGGTGAAAACTAGTACTATTTTAAATAAAAAATAATAAAAAATATGTACTTAAAATTTTATTATTTTATTAGTACCTTTAAAATATAATATGAAACGATGTTTTGCCATCCTTAAAAGATTAAATGCAATAAATTATTAGAATGATTTGGACTATTTAACCTGTTCCCCTAACTTTTGATCTTGGGTCCGCCCCTGCCGCTACCATATTTGTTGTTAAGTAGTTATTTTGCATAAGATTCACATGGTATAGTGAATTGTATTTCATTGAATAGTTGTACCATTTGTTTGATATAATTTCACTTAATTTCATATCCCGTTTTGTGTTTTGTATTTTTTTCTTTCTAATATTTAATTTCATTTAATATGTGAGAATTCAGGATTAACCGATAAAGTTTATATTTTTTTTCTTCCTTATTTTGTATTACTTGAATTAGATTTGTTGCAAAAAGATTTTTGCTTACTTATTATTATTTTTCTCATTTTGAGACTGATCTTCGTATCTTTTTGCTTACTTATTCTTATTTTTCTCATTTTAAGAGGCTGATCTCCATGCATTACAACGGGGAAGTACTAGTATTTAGGATTATGTAAAACTCTCCTCACAAGGTTGTGCAATTAGTTCTTTAGTTGTCACTTTATTTTTGTATAACTAAATACAAAAACGAAAGGAGAGAAATAATAATAAATACATTGAATAGAAAAGGAATGGGTAAATTACACCCACACTGGTATGCTTAAATAATTTTAAGGTTCCTGTGATATCGATAATTACACTCACCCCTGAAACATAGTTAGAAACTTTAATGAGATAATTCATTGGATACATTATTCGGATAGAGTTATAACAGATTACTACTTTCAGCTAGTGGTGGAGACAACATAGAGTTCTGAGGTGACATGATTCCTCCAACATTTCTTAAATCACACGTAGCTCTTTGTTGTCTGTACCACTTCCGGAAACTAATAGTTCGTTAATACTCTATCGGAATAACGTATCCAATGCACTATCCCATTAGAGTTTCTAACTATATTTCAAGGGGGTGAGTGTAATTATCGATACCACAAGGACCTTAAAGTTATTTTAAAATACCTCAGGGGTGTGAGTGTAATTTACCCAAAAAGAAAAAAGAAAAGAAAAGAAAAAATAAAAAAGAAAATAGTAAAGGGGAGAAACGAAAACCAGGGCAGGAGCAAAAGAGCCCTAGTAGGCAATAGCTGCTGTTTGTCATCTTCTCTCACTCACTCCCTCCGCAACTTCGCCTCTCTCTCTCTCTAGGTAACAATCCAATCTTCTGCTTTTCTTTGTTTTGTTACCAATTGTGCTCTTTCTAAATCATTTTTAGTTTTTTGAATTTGCGTGAATTTGTAATGGTGGTGGGAGGTTTGCTTCAGCATTTTTGCTGTTATCCATCTATCTGCAATTTTTATCTAATTTATATCCGCGCACATCTAAAATCCGATTTTATTGTAAAAAATTGATGTTTTGGACCAATATCATAAAACCTAGGTAATATTTATTAGCATTCCATTTTGCTGCCCTCATTTGTGTTTTACAGAGGTGTTGTATATGTATGTGTGTGTGTGTGTGTGTGTGTGTGTGTGTTTGTGTGTGTGTATTATTGAGAGCTTTGAATTTTTCAAATTCTCATCCCTTTTGGGTTTGAATTTGAAGTTGAATCCGTTTTTTGAGGCAAATTGTGTGGGCTGGGTATAGTGGAAATGTTGTTAACTGATGCTGTAGTTTAAATATTTTGTTCCTTTACAAATCGAGGGTGGCCAACGACACGCTGCTAAAACGGGCTTATTACTTTGTCCTATGATGATCTTGTGTCTATATAATGCTAACATGAATCGGTTCTTGATTGCATTTTCTCATGTTCCCCTATTCATCCAAAAATGTGATTATGTGAGATATATCATGTATCTGGACAGTTGTTTATCGAGACTTGCATTATATAGAAGCTTTCCCCGAGATAAATATGTTGTAGTGTATTAACGGTAGAGTTAAAAATGTAATCTTTGCTTAAAGAACGAGGTTGAACTTCTGTTATTGTAACGGTCTCTTATTTTGCCAACTTCTTACCCTTGCCTGCTTATTGATTGATTTTCTTTAAGCAGACGTCTGAAGTTTATATTACTCTGCTGAAATGGCAAGTAGAGAAGAGTTGGACATTGACGATGATTTTAGCGAACTCTACAAGGCATACACTGGACCTTTGGGTTCTACTGCACCAAATTCACAAGAAAAAACGACAAACAAAAGATCCCATGCAGGTTCTGATGAAGAAGAGGAAGCCCGTGACCCGAATGCTGTTCCGACGGATTTTACCAGCAGAGAAGCTAAGGTTTGGGAAGCTAAATCTAAAGCTACAGAGAGGAACTGGAAGAAGCGGAAAGAAGAAGAAATGATCTGTAAAATATGTGGTGAATCGGGTCACTTCACTCAGGTACTTCTTCGGCCGTATTCGTTGACTGTGTTTGCTTTTGTTATAATTCTTTTCTGAGTCCCGTTGAGTTAGGTTTTGCCAAATGAAGTTCTGAAGTTTGATAGTCGAGGGAAAATACTTCGTTTGCTTAGAGTGGTTATAAACTTATAATGTGGATACTTTATTTTTAGGGTTGCCCATCTACTCTCGGAGCTAATCGGAAGTCGCAAGATTTCTTTGAAAGAGTCCCTGCAAGAGAACCCCACGTGAAAGCTTTATTCTCAGAAGACGTAGTGAACAAAATCGAGAAGGACATTGGTTGTAAAATCAAAATCGAGGAGAAGTTCATCATTGTCAGTGGCAAGGATAGGCTGATCTTGAAAAAGGGTGTCGACGCCGTTCACAAAAAGAAAGAAGAGGCTGAAAATAAGGGTGTCCATAAATTTCCGGAAGAGGCTCGGCACAAAGGTTCTTCTAGCTCCCCAATCTCCCAGTCCAGATCAGTTGAACGTAGAAGTCCTTTTACTTCTCGGTTAGGAAGATTTGATCCCCAAAAATCGAATCCCAGCCCTAACAATGATCCGCATAGGTACGGGAGACAAGATAAAGTTGTTGAAGACCGTGTTCGTGAAGATTTACAAAAGTTGTCAAGTGGATCTCCCTATGGTAGGTTGCACCGTAAATATTTTAGTAACTTATATAGCATTGTTAATACCGTAGTTACATGTATGGATCCTCCCCTAGGATTAATGGTCTCTTTTTTTTTTCCTTGATTTTTGCAGCAAGAGGTAAGTTCTTAGGGCTAAGCGTTATGTTCGATTCTGATATTACTTTCATGGTGGGTTCTGAATTGAAAAAAAGGGATGGTCTCCCGAAATGAATTCTCTAAGAGGGGTATAAGATAGTGTGTGTCATGATAAAGCTGCAAACCATTGTTAGAGAATCTTGAACGGATGTGCTTAACACAATCTTCCTTTGGTGAAGCTTACGGTAGTGACGGAGGCAGAGGTCGGTCGAGCTATTCAAAGTCTCCGGCACGCCCCTCCTACATAGGAAACTCTTATAGTTCATACGAAGGCCATACTCAGAGCAGAGGTGGCGGTGGCAGCAGGGCGGAAGCGTGGATTGACGGCAGAGGTGGATCGAATATGCAGCCCGGACATAACAGCGACTACCCTTCCTTTCCCCAGACATTGGAGGAATTGGAGTTGCAATTTAAACGGGATGCAATGGAACTTGCAAGAATTCGAGATAAAGAAGAAGATGATGAAAATTTGAAGCACCGTGAGGTTTGTTTATGCTTCGATATGGAATTATTTATGTTTGTCCAATAGATTAAAGAATAAAATACGTGTCCGCTCGAATTTCTTGCAAGCTTGATTGTGTGCATTCGCGATAAGCTTCAACTTGAGTATTGAGCAAAATTTATTTATGGGTAAATTACAACCACCCATGAGGTATGGTCAAATTACGAAAACCCCCCTCGTGTTTGGGTAATTACAGCCACCCCTCTCAACTATAAATCTTATTACACGTCCACCCTTGCGGTTTCAAATTTAGTGAAATCTTCGAGATTATATGGAATATTATCACTTTGTAACCGCTTTATCCCATTCGAACTCCACATTTTGAAGCAAGATATCATAAGATGTGTTTTCTGGCTTGTATATATCAGATTGTGGTGCATCAGAAACTGTATTTTTACACAAAACGAGTACAAACTAGAGCACCTTCCACGAAACCTAGATGATTATGTTGAATTTGACATCATAAGGGTGGAAGTGTAAGAAAAAATCATAGTTGAGGGGTAGATGTAATTATCCAAACAAGAGGGGGTTTTTCGTAAATTAACCATACCTCAGGGGTGGTTGTAATTTACCCTTTATTTATTTATAATTGTTTATATGCACCCTCGTATTTTTCAAGATTTAACTTAGATTTACAACTAAACTTTATGTTGGTGTTCTTTCGATTTTTAGGCTGTTAGAGAAATAAGGGAAAATTTTATGAAGAAAGTGGCTATGTTGAAGGGCACACACGCGAATATGTGGGAAGAGTTTATTCAACTCAAGTGCCAAAGGATGCAACAATCGCGTCACAATATTTCCGCACCTTCCTTCAGCAGTTACAGACAAACAAATTATTCAGAATTCGATAATTCTTCGGGCAATCCTTATCATTCTGGAACCAGCACACACTCAAGGGGCGGAAGGTATCCAAACACAAACGACAGTTATACTTCTTCTAGGCCCCACGATAGTTATGACGACTTTCAGCGCCACAGGCGTGGTGACGACTTTGGGAAACCCTACAACAACTGATACTTAATTGGTTCTTGAAATTTGAATGTGGTGAGTAGTCTCTACCCCTTAAACTTTCTTCTCTCAACGTGTAATTATTTAGGCAAAATTCGGGTTACGGTGTATAGTTACTATTTAGATTAGAATTCCAAGGTAAATTACAAGGATCCCGCAATTAGGAAGGGCAATTTTGTGAATATTAGAGTTCAAAGTTGTTAGTGCAGCAGCTGCAGATTTGGCAAATGTGGTCTATATATGTATATTTTCTATTGCAATAATTAGCTAAATTACCGCTTCACAAAATTTTCAGGGTGCAATTTGTCTACAAGCATTGAATTGGGAGCACTCTGTTTAGGTAAGTAAGCACGTTTTTTTCTCGTGTAGACATATTGTCGACTCTATAAGTAAGGTATTATTAGTTTCTCTAAATCGTGAGACCGCCTATGTAACCTGAAGAGTTTTCTGGCATGTTGTTATAGATTTTTTTCGGATGCTTTGGTTATTGGTATGAATTGATTGGTTTATTTAGATTGGTAAAACTGGTGTTTATTGATTTTGTCGATGTTGGGAACATTTTCAACCACGTTTTTAATCGGTTTATAGTGGGTTGAAATAAATTGTTTTCCAAACATCGAATATCTACGATTTCATTGACTTGTGCAATCATTTTCGTACTGAAACCATCTCTTGAAAATAGTTGCTTCATTTTGTCGAATTTTAATTTATTTTTGCATGTTTTGAACTTTATAGCAATAGTTCAGCTTTAGATGAGATAACGACTATCCGTCGAGACTTGTATTGTCAGTTTGCGAGCGTAGCATAGAACAAACTGGAATGCAACTTCGATAGTATAAGATTACTATCACAATCGGGCACCACATTAGTTTTGGGTACATCTTGCTGAACGTTAATAACTAAATTTACGAAAAAATTAAATTACGGACTAAAGTTACTGTTTTTCGTACACAATTAAGAAACTGTCTCTTAACATTTTCTTCGGGGAAAGAACTAGGTTTAAATTTTCTTTTTCGTTTTTTCTTTTAATTGTTTTCGTAAGGGCAATTTTCTAAACACGCTTGCAACCTAATTTTCGTAAGGACATCTGAATTTTGGCATTTTGCTAAGAAGTCCTCTATTATTCACAAGACGAAGTTGCGAGGCCTTCTTCTCTCCTTCACCCCCATCTATTGCCGCGGCAACCCTTCACATCTACTTTATTCCCACTCCCCCTGCCGCTGCCATCGTGTCCGATTTTGCACTTTTTGTTGGAGAACATTAAAAAAATAAATTTGCATCCTACATTTTTATTTAAGATCTTAATGACTAAAATTAATAAACTCATTATCCAAATATTTTAAACATCAATTCTAAAAATAACACGTAACAACTCTTAAAACAACATATCGGAGGTTAGAACTTGTCAGTTGTTTAAAATAAGCTTAAGCTCCTGTCAATATATAAATTCTTCAAAACATATCATAAGTTGTTTAATACAAGCTTATAAGTTCCTAATTTGTTTTTGGTATTTTTTTTTTTAAAATCTTAATTGTTTAAGAAATAAGCACATAGAGAGTTCCTATAAGGCTATAACATTGAAAATACAAAATTTAATTTATTTCATATCCAAAAAATATTAAAATCAAATTTTTAAAATAAGATCTAAAACTTTATCAACTTCTATAAATATAACATCTCATCATATGCGAGCTTATAATATATTTTAAATAACCTTGGTCAAATATGCTGTTAGTTTAATTAAACACCAGGTGGTGTTGGAATATTTGACATTTAACTATGAAAAATGCATGTATTTTTGTTAAAAATAACAAAAACGACGTTCAAATGACTTTAATTAATCAAAATCTTTATAAAAGGGGATTTGCTGGTAATACAAGTAACGTTAATGAGCTAAATAAAGATTATACACTCGATGAAATACATTAATTGCTTTTTAATCGTTCATCTGTGATTGTGAATATTTATTTGCTCCATCAATAATTAAAAATCACTCGGTATAGATACTAGTCACTAAGAGCAACTCCAATGCTAAACATCAAAATTGGATTATCAAATACTCATTTGATAATTAAGATAATATTTTAATATCCATTTACAATTTTTTTACTCCAACCATGGTTATCTAAATCAATAATCAATTTGAAGTTTTTTTGTGGTTTTATTTGTAATTGCCACGTGTCATTTTTTGATTGGATATTTAGGTAGTTAGTTTTTTGATAACTCAATTTCCGAGATGTATTTTTACATTCAAAGAGGTAGAATATCAAAATACTTACCCATTTTAATATTCCCATTGGAGTGGAAAATTTTAATTTTGAAATATCAAAAAGGTGGTTTATGGATTTGATGATCCATTTGATACTCCCATTGAAGTTGCTCTTAGAGCAACTCCAATGCAAAATATCAAAATTGGATTATCAAATACTCATTTGACATTTAAGATAATATTTTAAAATATATTTAAAACTCATATACTCTAACCATGGTAATTAAATTTTATTATCAATTGATAATTTATATTTAATCGCCACATGTCAATTTGTGATTGGTTGGTTATGTGGTTATTTTTTTGATAACTCAATATGAAGGAAGTATTTTTAGATTCAAAGTGGTGAAATATCAAAATACAAACTCATTTTAATAACCCATTTGATAGTTAAGAGATTTGATAACTCATTTAATAACTCCACTGGAGTTGCTTTAACCCTGTGAGTATCTTATATATAAAAGAAAGAAACGCTGAGCAACCCTAAAAAACCCTAATGGTATTTCTGTAATTAAATATTTTTAATATTTTTTCTCTATTAATTTCTAACTATAATTTTTAACAATTATCAAAATTGAAACTAAATCCTGAAGAATCCTATCTAATGGTACTTTTATAATTATTTATTTTTAATATTTTTTGTCTACTAATTTTCAACTATAATTTTCAACAATTATCAATTTCCTATTTTTCATCAATATATCTCAAGTCTTAAGAGATAAAGATAGAAATTCGATTCGTTATTAATCTACATATTTGTATTATAAATCTTAATATGTCAGATTTAAAAAAAAACTAATGTTATATAAAATATGAATAATACTAATACGTTATTAAATTTTACTATGTTAATATACTATATTTTCTTATGATGTATTAAATTGATTATTTTTTTTCACTTTAAAAATAATATCCCGTGCATCGCACGGGGAAAAAATGCTAGTTTTTGTTAAAACAAGGGCCGATTTTTTTCTTTTTAAATAATTTCTAAAAATTAGAATTGAAGATGTTTTGGGTAATGGGCCCAAAATACTTGTGTTAAATAAGTTGTTATTTTAAGTCTATGTATATATAAATAATCTCAAAATCCCTGTGCTGCAAAATCGACGATCTCCAACACCGCCCGCGCTACCTGGCCGCCGCCGCTCCCGGACCGCTCTCCATCTCCGCCACTACTGAGATGGCGGCCACTGAAGAGAATTCACTTCTCGAATCCGGAAAAAATGCAGTTACCGACTCCACACAGAAAAAACGCAAGAGAAACAGGAAGAAAACGAAAGCAACACCACAATTAGAAGCGAGCGGCGAAGAGATGAGAGAAGTAGAAGCCGACGATAATGGAGAAAACAAACAAATCGCAGGTGCGAAGAGAAATAAGAAAGCGAAAACAACCCCAAAATCCGGAGAAGAAACCGGCGCAGAGATGAAATTAGAAGAAGAGAGAGAGAAGAAGGGGGAAGAAGAGGTTGGTTTGAAGAGAGAGGTGAAGAAAAGTGGGTCCGGAATTATGAGCGCCGCCGCCTTTGCTGAGCTGTCCATATCGGAATCGACTATGAAAGCAATCAAAGATATGGGTTTCCAGTTCATGACTCAGGTTATATAATCCTCCTACCTTTCGAAATTGACGAAAAATTGTATTTGTTTTCTGTGTTGATTTCATTGGCCGGCCTTTGTTTTTGGAGATGACAGAATTTCCAATAGATTAATTAATTTAAATTTCGTGTTCATGAAAAGTAAGATTGCATACGTTCTGAGATATTATTAGTTATTGTGTACACTTAGGTCGCTTTTGGTTGGGGAGATTAGCCGTTTGTTTGGTGTTTGGTATCCCAGTAACTTGCTGGCTCGACCCGCAAATATTATGTGCAAATATTATGTTATCACGGCTTATCTTGCCTTCTACTAGATTATTTAATCTTATCTTGGTTAATTTTATCTTGGCAACCAAACGAGGCCTAAGAAAGAATGAAACAGGAATGTTAGGAAATCGTAGTTTGTATTTACATAAGGTTTTCCCTTGTTGTTTCTTTTGTTACTGAGTGGATTGTGTACGTATTGTCTCGTAGTGTGTTCGTCTTAATTTAATCCTGATTTCCTGTCGAATTTAACTCTGTACTATCTTATTAGTTAAATACGAAGAAGGAGTCGAATCAAACTCAGGTTTTGCTATAATTTGCATTTCATACAGCATTAAAATTACATGGAAGCATCTTTTTCCACCTCCAATTTCTACGCCAATCGTAGCTACTCAAAATTTCCTTACAGCTCGTGTTAGTGAATATTAGAACTTGTTATTAATCAGTAGTTAGTTAATTAATTAATTTATTTATTTGTGTGTTGGGCGATGAAGATCCAAGCTAGAGGAATTCCACCACTTTTAGAAGGCAAAGATGTTCTTGGAGCTGCAAGGACAGGTTCCGGGAAAACATTAGCCTTTTTGGTACCGGCTGTTGAATTACTGTATAACATCCATTTTATGCCTCGAAATGGTGCGGGTATAATCGTCATTTGTCCAACTAGGGAATTGGCTATACAGGTATATATATACATTTCTTTTTTTTTTTCATTTGACTCGTGAACATGTATTTCTAGATATGTAGTGTGTTTGGAGAATTAAACATCGAATTCATGCAGTTTGAGATAAAGGGCATCCTTTATTTTTTTATTATTCGAAAATGTCGGACCAATTTTCGTTTTTTTTTTGTCTTTTTTCTTTATTTACAGACGCATGATGTAGCAAAAGAGCTTTTGAAGTATCACTCACAAACACTAGGACTGGTAATTGGCGGTGCTTCACGAAGAGCTGAAGCGGAGCGCCTTGCCAAAGGAGTTAATGTTTTAGTTGCAACGCCCGGTCGACTTCTTGACCATCTTCAAAATACTAAAGGCTTTATTTACAAAAACCTAAAGGTATATTCCCTTTCCTCTCGATGCCAGTTCTTCCTTTTTCTTTTTTTTTTTTTTTTTTCTAATTAGCATTACGTGATGTATGTGATTATTCGGATTTTCAATTAAATTTTTTAGTTGATTTTTTTCTGTTCGAAATTGAAGATAAGGGATAGTAACTATATTTTCTTTACTGCTTTTTGTTTGGAAAGTCGATTGCATCCGATTATTTACTACAGATGAAAAACTTATGCACATGCTAATGGTTAATTATCTTCTCGTGATTATTGTCCAAATTGCATATTCATAGTTGAAATTCGGAGTTTCTATCTTATCCAGAATTTCAAGAAGATATCCTCGTGCTTTTTTCCTTTGGTGAAATTAACTTCGATTTTCATTTTTTTTCCGTACGGCGCAGTGCCTTATAGTCGATGAAGCTGATAGGATTCTGGAAGCTAATTTCGAAGAAGAAATGAGGCAAATCATCAATATTTTGCCTAAGGTACTTTTTAACTAATATGGTTTTGAATTTTGATATACCACTGAAATTGTTTTACTCAAGGATTTAATTTTCCCCTGCTTCATATTTTCCCTTCTATTCTCGAGAAGTGTACCTCGTAAATACTTAATAGCCAATAGTATGGTACCGTTCGAATAATACGGTAATAGTTTTAATGTAATTTGTCAAGTACAAATATCTAACACGGCAACCTATATGCAGGCGAGGCAAACAGCTCTTTTCTCTGCTACACAAACGAAGAAGGCAAGACAGACACTCTTTAACTGTCGTTTTCAGAAATAAAGAAATTATCGCGAAGAAAATATAAAATAATATTAATTCATAAATACGTCTGGTTTTTGTCTTGCTTTTCAGGTTGAGGATCTTGCACGCCTATCGTTTCAGACAGCTCCTGTCTACATCGATGTGGACGATGGAAGAAAGAGGGTAATTAATATATACTAATATTTTTTTTACTATTATTTTTATTTTTTATTTTTTTTGGAAGAAACTTTTTAGACAAATTATTTACTATTATTTGAGTGGCGTATATTATATATAGGTCACGAACGAGGGATTGCAGCAAGGGTACTGTGTTATCCCGACTGCCAAAAGATTTATTGTTCTCTTATCCTTCTTGAAGAAGAACCCTTCGAAGAAAGTGATGGTTTTTTTCTCAACTTGCAATTCCGTCAAATTTCATTGGGAACTTTTAAGAAATACCGGGGTGACGTGCCATTTTATATACGGCAAGCAAAAGCAGCAGCAAAGAACCTCTACGTTTTTCGAATACTGCAAAGCGGATGAGGGTATCTTATTATGTACAGATGTCGCCGCACGTGGTCTTGATATTCCAGCTGTGGTATATATAAGCTATTTTCACTTCACTCAATCATGATTTTCGACGAATCAGGATTTTTTATTTTATTTTATTATATATATATATATATATATATATATATATATATATATATATATATATATATATATATATATATATATATATATATATATCTAGCTCTGTATATATATATATATATATATATATATATATAGGTGTGTGCAGAAACACCCCCCGGAAGAACCGAATGTGATTACCCACTTTCGAGATTAAATTGTTTGCTGTACTATCCTATATCGCTCCCATTCTTCCGCGTGTATATATATATATAAAAAAAATATATTATGTCTATATGTACAGGAATATATCCACAGAGTGGGTCGAACAGCGCGTGGAGAAAGTGCAAAAGGGAACGCGTTGCTCTTCTTAACTCCAGAAGAGTTACAGTTTCTTAAATACCTCAAGGTCCGATTTTTATTCGTTTTAATATGTCATATATAATAATATTTAAAATTGGTCAAACATAAATTTATGCTTCCTTTTTGAAATTAATTCCTGAATGTATGTTTTTCGGAATTTCAGGCTGCAAAAGTGCCGGTCAAAGAGTACGATTTTGATCAGAAGAAGATACTAAACGTCCAATCCCACTTGGTAATTTCTTTATTTTTGAGCTTTTAGTTTCATTGAATCTCGTTATTCTCAAATCTGAAGGAAATTAATAATATTGTCTCTATATGCAATATGATACGATACAGGAACTCTTACTTTCGGAAAACTCTGAGTTAAACAATTGTGCTAAAGACGCATACAGATCGTACATCCGAGCCTACAACTCCCACTCTATGAAGGACATTTTTAACGTTCACCGCCTTAACCTACGGGTACTTCACTTCTATTCTTATTTTCACTTATTTTTTTTAGGGTAAATTACAACCACCTCTGAGATATGGTCAATTTACGAAAAAAAACCCTCTTGTTTGGATAATTACATCTACCCCTTAACTATGATTTTTTCTTACACCTCCACCCTTATGGTGTTAAATTCAACATAATCATGTAGATTTCGTGGAATGTGCTATAGTTTGTACTCGTTTTGTGTAAAAATACATCGTTTTGTGTAAAAATACAGTTTCTGATGCACCACAATCTGATATATACTAACCAAAAACACATATTATGATCATCTTGCTTCAAAATGTGGAGTTCGAATGGGATAAAACGGGTACAAAAGTGATGATATTCCATATAATCTCGAAGATTTCACTAAATTTGAAACTGCAAGGGTGGACGTGTAAGAAGATTTATAGTTGAGGGGGTGATTGTAATTACCCATACAGGAGGGGGGTTTCGTAGGGGGTGGTTGTAATTTACCCTTTTATTTATTGTAAGCGTATTTTTCAGGAAATTTTAACTGTACTGAATTTTGTTTGTGTGAAAAAATATTATTTTTAAATTGTACATGTATCTCTACTAATCACATTGTCGCATCCAAATGAGGCGTTAGTATCTTACAAAGTAGTTTCTTGGAATTAATTTTCTATCATGCATTTATTTTAATCAAATTTTTTTTCTCTTGAATACGCGGTGGTGTTTTTGGCAGGATGTGGCTGCTTCGTTTTGTTTTAAATCTCCTCCGAAAGTGCCCTTAAACATAGAGAGCAGCGCCTCAAAGTTCAGGAAGAAAACACGTAATAGTCGAAATGGATTCAGCGATAGCAATCCTTATGGGAGGAGAGGAGAAGTATGATATTCGACAATATGTTCGATTAGTTATTCTACGTTTCTTTTTTATTTATTTATTTTTATTTAGCGACAGCATAAACTCGTCTGGTAAAGTGGGAATCCAGAATAGGTAGGGCCTTGGCCTATCAGTTTTGTAATGAGATTTTTTGAAGTTTAATATATTTTTTGTTAGGGCAAATTACGCCCACATCCCGAGTTATGGTCAAACTACGAAAACCCCTCTTATGTTTGGGTAATTACACCCATCCCCTAACTTACGAAAAAACCCCTCGACAGGTAAATTTAAGGATGTTAATTCGGTAAAACCGAACCGAAATTTCGATACGCCAACATGTCATACTGTTTACCAAACTAAATATACGAATTGGTTCGATAAATAATTGAATTGCATAATTTTTATGTAAAAATATTTAAAAGGAAATGGCTGTAATTACCCAAACAAAAGGGATTTTTTTTCTCGTAATTTGGCCATACCTCAGGGGTGGCCATAATTTGTCCGACAAAAATATTACAATACCTCAAAGCTTTAACAAAAATATTACAAATCCCTAACTCTGTTTTCAGCTCGACAATTTGTTTCGAATCTTATGCAATTCCCTAACAACATTTGTTATCGACATCCGTTCTCCCGATATTTCCTTTGAACATCGCAACCCGATGCTGATAATAGAGCACACGCAACCCTCAAACTCAGTGTCATTCTGCTGAGGACCTATTCGAATGAGAGGATCTACAATTTCCATTACACGATTCGGAAATGCAGCTCGAACGAAATTGTGAAGATTGACGTGATCGATAAATGAATCATCTGTCGGCCTTCTATTTGTGAACATCTCCAAGACAAGGATACCGTAACTATACACATCCCCTTTTGTTGAAATCGAGTTAATCATGCCATACTCTGCACTTAAAGTTCGAGTTATTAGAACCCGTCGGAATAGAGTCTAATGAAGATCAAAAGATAATTAATGAACTCGTACCTGGCGGAACGTAGCCGATGGTACCTTTGATCCCAATTGTGCTGATGCTGCTGCTTTCGTGCGGTGGTACTACGCTCGACAAAATCTTGGATAAACCAAAGTCACCAACACAGGCCGACATATCCTCGCCCAGAAGAATGTTACTCGGTTTCAAATCGCCATGAACAATTATCGACTCGGTCCCACAATGAAGATATTCAAGTGCTTGAGCAACATCAATGGCGATATTGAGCCTCTCAGTGATGTCGAGATTTCTAAGTCGTGCATCGGATCCTTCTTCTCGTTCACCGTTGTAGTACAACCATTTGTCTAGACTCCCGTTCGCCTTAAACTCGTAGACCAATGCTTTGAAATCGTTTTCTTGGAAGTCTATGCTTTCGCAAACACTTAGTATTTTCAAAAGATTTCTGTGTCTTATGCCTCTGAGGGCATTGCATTCCGCCGAGAAGCTCTTAGAGGCCCCTTTCGTAACAAGATTGAGCACTTTCACAGCTATAACCGTCACCCCGTCATCGAGAATACCTTTATAAACGTGCCCAAATCTTCCGAATCCCACTAGGTTAGCCTCGGCGAATCCACCTGTTGCTTTAAGTAGATCAGAATACGAGAGCCTCAAGAAAGTGACTCCGGCGAATGATGGTGGAGACGACGGACTTTTTTTGGATGCTCTTATCTTGTAAAGAAAAACGACGAGGCATAGAATTGCTGCAACTCCGGCTATCGGGATCACGATTTTTAGTGGAGTTGACAAGTTTTTCCGTGAAGAAATTGGCGACGATGACGATGATGAAGGGCAAGGAGGAAGGTTTAGCTCAAGAATTCCTCCACATAGTTGTTTGTTTCCTTGTAGAGAAATTGCGGTCTTATTTTTAAACACTCCGGTTGTTGGCACTTGTCCTTGCAATCTATTGAAAGATAGATTCAATTGTTGAAGACGAAGCATACCAAAAGAACTTGGGATTGTTCCAGATAAATTATTTCGCGAAAGATCCAAATTTGTTAAGCCCATCAAAGAACTTAATCCCTCGGGTAGTTGTCCTTCGAATAAATTGCCCTCGAGATCGAGTTGTTCTAAGCTAATGCATGTTCTTAAAGAGTTCGGAATGAGTCCGGACAACCTATTGTTGGACAAATCTAAGATTGCTAGGTTTTTCAATGATCCTACTTCAATAGGAATGGAACCCATCAATGCGTTGTAAGATAGATCCAATGAAATCGAAAGGACGGGAATAAGAATCTCTTGAGGTATAGATCCAATAAGATTGTTACGAGAAAGATATAGTTCTAGCAAGTTGGAGCAGTTACCGATACTCTTGGGAATATGCCCGGAAAAGTTATTTCCTTGCAAATACAAATTCGTCAACAAACTCAAGTTTCCAAAGTTAGTCGGAATATCACCGGTAAATCCGTTATCACCCAAGTCAAGAACATACAAATTAGAAAGTGTCCCCATGCTCAACGGAATAGGACCCTCGAGTTTGTTGTTGTAAAGTTGCACGAGTGAGAGGCCAACAAGGTTTCCGATACCCGAAGGAATTTTTCCGACAACTTGAGTACTATAAATTCCTAGTGCACCGAGATACTTAGACATGTTGGCAATCGTGTCTGGAATCGTACCACTAATAAATGGATTTTCACCTAGATCAAGGTCTTGTAGCTTTGTGCAATTCGTTAGCGATGAAATAAAACCAATATCATCGTTAATAAAGGTTGTTGCGGCATACAAGGAACGAAGGCGCGAAAGCTCGTCAAACCGAGGCATTCGCCCGGTGAAATTATTAATTGATAACACCAACCGTTCAAGGGAGGAGGCATTCGAGAGAGAAATCGGAACACCCCCACTAAATTGATTTTGCGCCAAGACGAGTTCCCTCAAATTTGGGAGAGTGAGGCCTATGTCATAGGGTATGGATCCTTGAAGACTATTCGAGTAGACTTTAAGCGAATATATAGTAGACATATTGAAGAGACTTCGAGGAATCGTACCGCTTAAGTTGTTGTCACCTAAATCAAGAATTCCTAGGCTTCGAAGTTGGGCCAAGGACTCGGGAATTTCTCCACTCAAGCTGCAAGATCTTAACGCAAGTTGCGTAAGAGATGTTAGGTTTCCAATGGATTGAGGTATAGGGCCCGAAAGTAGTTTGTTCTTTCCTATGCCTAGATCTCTTAGTTTCTTCAAAAGTTGGAGTTCCGGAGGTATTGTTCCAGAGAAATTGTTGTCGATCAAGTTAAGATAAACTAGATTTCTACATTGGGAAATGTTTTTCGGTATTGTTCCTAAAAAGGAATTATTGCTAAACTCTATATACATAAGCCGTCTTAAAAGACCGATTTCTTCGGGAATTCGGCCGCGGAAGCTATTGTTATTGAGATTAATGATCCGGAGAAACGAGAGATTACCTATATGAGGCGAGAGCGATCCCATCAAGCCACGAGAATACAATTTTATGGCAACGACTCTATCGGGATGCATGCGACCGCATTGAATGCCGTTCCAACCGCAGAAAGGCGTAGATTCGTTCCACGAGTTTAGAGCTCCATATGGATCAACAATGGCTTGTTTCATGGCCAACAATGAATGTAAATCTGTTTGGTTAGTAGACCATGCAGTTATTAAGGATGAACAAGAGAAGATTAAGAAAGAAAGAGTTATAATCATTCTTGAATTAATTGCCATAGTGTTTTAGAGTGATGGTTCTTACTTGAGTTTTACTCATGACTATATATATATATATATATATATATATATATATATATATATATATATATATATATATATATATATATATATATATATATATATATATATATATATATATATATATATATATATATATATATATATAGATAGATATATATATATATATATATATATATATATATATATATATATATATATATATATATATATATATATATATATATATATATATATATTTGTAGTAGTTTATGATTTGATTTGCAGCCAGCAGGGTGGGTGGGATATATGAATAATTCAAAGTCGTCCATCAAGTCTACGCATTAATAAGTTTTGTTGAATTTTGCCAAAACCTTTCAAATGCTTGATTGATTGTGAATGAGACATCTTGAATAATTAATTGGTATCTTTTCAAATAAGCCAATCAATGAGTATTTATTCATAAAAAGCTCCGGATAATGAATTTATTTACAAAAAAGTTCACATATGGTCCAAATTTTTGTAAAAGACTAAAATAGCCCTTTATACTTTAATATGCTCAAATTTCATCTTTAATTTAATTTAACCTCAATTTGACCCCATATTTCACAAATTATTCAATTTTGACCCAAAACACATTTTATGGACAATTTCGTCCGTCACCGCCGTTGACCGCCGGTCTCTGGCGTTGACTTCTTCTTTTTTTTCTTTTTTTTTTCTCGTTTTCTTCCAGATTTTTTCGCCGGTTTTCGGCTTTGACTTTTTTTTCTTTCTTTTTTCTCCTGACTTTTCCGCCACCGGTTTTCGACGTTGACTTTTTCGATTTCTTTCTTTCTTTCTGTAACATCTTTTCTTTCGTTTAAACAGCAATATTGCTGTGATTAACAGTAATATTAACTATATTACTGTTAAACACAGGAAAATTAACAGTAATATTAACTATACTACTGTTTAACACAGTAATATTGCTATATTAATCTTTAGCACAGTAATATTAACACAACAAAACTCATTATTATTGTGTAATAGAGTAATATTACTATGTTGACCGTTCAACAAATGTAAACATAATAAAAAGTCAAAAGAATTAATATTATTGTGAGTGACAGTAATATTAGTATAACAACAGTAATATTACCGTCAACCACAATAATATTACAATAATAGATATTAATATTATCACGTTACTCCGTGAATAACTCAAACAAAAAAATAAAATAATAATAACATTGATATATTGACATCAATATTACTATTACAACATTAATATTACCCTCAGGCCTCAACCATAGTAATATTATTGTGTTTACAGTAATATTACAATAATAGACAGTAATATTATTACGTTACTCCGTGAATAACTCAAACAAAACAAAAAAACCCAAAAGATTAATAATATTGATGTGGTTGACAATAATATTATTGTGTTTACAGTTAATTTACTGTCAACGGCAGAACAATAACATAAATGTATTATCAACGACAGTACAATTACGTTAATGTACTGTCATTGACTATATAATAACGTTAATTTACTGTGACTGCACAATTACGGTCAACGTTTAGCGGCGGACGTAAAAAAAAAAAAAAAAAAAAAAAAAAAAAAAAAAAAAGTCAACGCCGGAATCCGGCGGCGGAAAAAAACAGACCAAAAAAAAAAAGAAAAAAGTCAACGATGGAATCCGGCGGCGGAGAAAACAGACCGGGAATTTTTTCCGAAAAGTCAACGCCGGAATCCGGCGGCAATTTTTTTTTCCTTTTGAAAAGAAAAGTCAAAATTGAATTTTTTTGGTCAAAATTGATTAAATTGGGGTACAATTAAAAATTGGGTATAAATGGTTGGAGGTAATTTTATCATATACATGAATTTTTCCTTTATTTATAATAAATATTAAAGGATTGTGCTTATTGATGAAAGAGATATAGCTCATAAACCTAGAATAATAAAGATGTTTGGTTAGAGACACATGAAAAAACACCTAATTAATAAATGGGGCTATATGACAAACACCCCTCATTGGATTTTGACTTCTTAATAAATCCAAATTTTAATGTGATTTTTGACATAAACCCAAATGACATAAACTACCCAAAATGCCCTAACTAATCCCATTAAATGCAGATTACCTCCATTTAGGGTTTTTTAGATTTCTTTATTTTTTTTATATTTATTTTAAATTTGATTGATTTTTAATTTTATTTTAAATTAGTTTTTTCCTATTTATATTTTTCATTTTAATTTTTTTTAAATGGTTTTATTTTATTTTCAGTTTTTTATTTTCATTTTTTTCAAATCGTCTTTTCGATTTTTTCGAATTTTTTCGGAAAAAAATGTTTTATTTAATTTTTTTAGTTTTTATTTTGATTAAAAAACTAAATTTCTTTTGTTTTTTTCAATGTTTTATTAAATAATATTTTTTTAATTTTTTTTACCAGGTTATCAAATTGAAATTCGCTTCATATTGATCGAAATCCACTATAAATATATTGAAATTAACTATTAAATTAACATAATTCAAATAAAGTTAACATAATCCCACTATGAAATTAAATGTAATTAACTACAAAACTTCCACAATCATCGATACTAAAAGAAAAACAATGTGTTATAACAATTCTAAGAAAAGTACTACTAGTACTCTAGTTTTTTTTTTAAGGTCACCAACAAACGTCATCACCACTAACAAATAGTAGAGTTACCCGAACATCACCAAGCCTAATCACCCTTGTGCCATCGCCGCATGTTCAAAAACCTAACAAAAAGAAAAAGAAGACGACAACGTGTCAATTTAATTCATACGAAATAAAATTCATTCTGAAAGCAAAAACCACTATAAAATTAACCTAATCCACTACAAAAAATTCCTCTTTTCGAAGACAAAAAAAAAAAATCCACTCAAATTATATCGAAATCCACTAAAAACTTACCGAGAACAACTAGAAATTAACGAAATCCACTACTAGTAAACTCGTCGAAAACCACTATAAAATACGAAAACCACTAAAATATTAACGTAATCCAGTACAAATTAACCTAATCCACTACAAAACAATTCCAATTTTCAAAGACAAAATCCACTCAAATTACATCTAAATCAACTAAAAACTTACCGAAAATCAACTACAAATTAACGAAAACCACTAATATTAACGAAATCCACTACTATTAAACTCATCAAAAACCACTATAAAAATATAGAAAACCACTAAAATATTAACGTAATCTACTACGAAATTAACCAAATCCACTAAAAATGAGACTATTTATTCATATTTCTAGTTACTACTGTACAATAAAATTACAAGCCCTAGTTTGTAATTGTTGCCCACAAGGTGTATGTGAAAATGCCAACAAGAACTTCGTCCAGTTTTATGACACAAGAAAACCACATTTTTCCTTATTTACTCTTACAAGAATAATAAATTAATCACAAACCAAACTACACAAACTTCTTCCCGCCAAGAATTTCAAGAACAGATTGTGCAGTGCAGTAAGCAATCGCCTGAACCGTAACCATCGGATTCACCCCCAAAGCAGTCGGAAAAACACTCGTATCCGCCACAAACAGCCCCTCCACCTCCCAAGTCTCCCCCCTCGGGTCCACCCCCGACCCCCCCGAATCCACCCCCATCCGACAACTCCCCATCTGATGCGCCGAAGCAATCGGCGTCGAAAGATTCCTCAACGGCCTCGTACTCTCCCTCTTCACGAACCCCTCGAACTCTTCCCGACTCGCCCCCTTCACTTTCAACACGCACCCGTGATAGAAAAGGCGATAATTCACAGAGAAATTGAAAAAGGCGATAGAAACGAAAGAGGGCGGGGCAGGGGCGGCGGTGATGAGAAAAAAGGGGCAGCCGTGATGAGAGAAATAGACGAGTGTGGGATTGGAGAGAAGGAAGAGAGAAAGAAATTAGAGAAAAAATACACGGTCAGTGGTTACTAGGGTAAAAGAAAATAAGAAAGGATATTATAGGAAACTAGTAATTTGCCTCAATTGACAAATTAATGAACGTTTTCTATAAGTAAAGCTTACTACATATAAGATCCATGATAACATTTACCTCCAGTAGAACATGGGTTTAATTTCACTTTACACCCCCACAAAAATTTAATAGCATTTTGTACCATCTAAACACAAAATCATACAAATTGCACCCCAAATTAAATTTTTAATAGTTTATAAGGCAAAATCATCTTTCTAATGGCATTTTTGTTTTGGTGATTTTTTTTTTAACATACGAAGTGCAAAAATAAAAGAATTACTCACCAAATTAATTTAAAGCTAAATTTGTTTCTCACAAAAAAAACTCAATTTTTGTTTTCAACATTCGATCAGTATACCGTTTACTATAATTTTTTAACGTACCCACTGGAATTATTTTTATATACGACAGTGGCTAAAGGAATTATTTTCTTAACTCTGCATTGCACAATTAACATATATATTAAAAAATAAAATTACCATGATTGATTATATCAATTTATTTTTATTGATTCCAATAAAATACCAATCCCTCGGATAATATGATGAGAAAATATTTGAAAATAATTTGTTCTTGTTCTATTAAAACTAACTTTCAAGCCATTTGGGACGATTTATTTTTTTCATTGAAAAATACCAGTATTAAGAAAAAATTATCCTCATCAAGTTACAAAAATTCAATATGAGAGTAAATTGTGAATGATTTATTATGTTTTTAAGGGTGCAAATTACTATTAATTTTTTTCGAAAGACTACATTTAAAGTGTCTTCGAATCTTTGATATAAATAAAGCCATCACAAATAAAATAAAAAGTAAAAATAAAAAAATTCATCCAATTACATACACCACAATCTCTACAAATGCAACAACCAAAAAGTTGTTTTTATTTTTTACTGCAACTAATCAACTAATCAACATGAACAATCAATTAAGCAAACGACATACTATCTAATAATGTGGAAAAATAGTGCATCTTTTCAAGTCAATTAGAGATAAAAGATCTAAACGAATTATTATAAATACATGATAATAAGAGAAATCTAATAAAGACAAAATTTATTAACGACTGTCATGTACAAAATCAATACGTAGAACAACGAAGAAATTGACATTTCACTAATTGCAATCACAAAGAGAAGTCATCACAAACACGTTTTTTTATACGTATAATGTGAAGAAAAAAAATATAGAGAAGGTTTATATTACAAAAGAGAAAAGGATTACATAGCTTCTTCAAAGTTTGTAGGGATGGAATAACGTTCTTGAAAAACATTGTTAGTGTTCGATCTGATAACAAATACAAACTATAATTTTAATTTTTTTTTTGGACAGTGATACAAATTAAACTATAATTTCAAAATGCTTAAAAAGACATACATGCATAATTGGTAACTAAAGAAGAATAAAACAATAAAAAATGAAGAACATATACACGTATAAATATAATTTATGTTTCCAACCATAAATGTACATGAAGAGAATGTAAAAAAATGATTAAAAAAAGGAAGCATTGCAGTAATAACAACCTAAGATCATAAATGAACCATTACATGTAGGGAAAAAAAAAGTACATATTAAATCTCAACTTCACTTTGATTAGTATTTTTTGGAGTGCACAAACTTTCAGTCATAAAATCACATTTCACATCTCCGTAGTATTAGATTCTCCAGCAACTTATCCTCAGGAAGGAGCAACTTATCCTCAGGAAGGAGCAACTTATCCTCAGGAAGGTGCATTTAAGAGAGGGACTAATGAGTATATTCAGAAAGTATATACATATACATTGCATAGTACCAGAAGGGGAATTCGAGGAGCGGTGGTTTATTATCGTTGGATTTTGCCGCAAATGAGAGCGGGGATAACTGAGGAGCCTCGATGTTGACTTTCATATTCCTAAGTGAAATTAAAAGAAAAATTACACATAAAGAAGAAAAAAAGCAATTCTTTAAATAATGCAATGAAGTTCCTTATGTTATACGCGTAAGAACGAAACTTTGATTTTTTTTATAGCCGCATATAAAAAAAGGTTTTGTTACCTAGTAACCACACTGTGTAAGGCTCAACGCTAATCAGTCACCTTGATATGTGTTCGAATTTGGGCTGTTTTTAGAAGTTAAACTTTCGGAGAAATATTAATGAGAGAAAGGAAAAGGTAAATGAACCCCTGAAATTTTAATTTCATCTTATGATGACGATGATTTTTTTTTCTTCGAGAAAATACCTAATGCAGAAGAAAGAGAAGCATGGAATTTTTGTGTGTTAAAACGTGATTGAATTCAACCGAGTGATTTGAGTTTAAATAGGATAACAATTTGTGATGGAGTTGAGATAAAAAGTGCTTTCAGTTTCTCTTTCAATCGTGTATCAGTGCTCCCAATTTTTGGTAGTGGGACGGTTAGGATATTTTTTAAAAGAAAAAAAAATAAAAAAAATACAAATAATTTGAAACGTGTACTAAATGTGTTCTATAAAAGTGGAGGAGGAAGATGAGACAAAGTGTGCTACAAATGAGGAGAAAATAAGAAGGAAAAAAAACTGAAAAGGACCGTGACTTTTGAAAGAAATATGACTGATATATAATTTACCGAAAATAACCTTAGGGTTACAAATATTTCACAAAAATGGGATTAGGGTTTCGGGGCAAAATCTTTCTTTTATATATAAAGATTTATATTATTTTTGGCTGAATAAAAATATTTTGGATTTATCTCAATAAGATGAATTTTTTTTGGACCCATCTTAATTGTACATATCTAATGAGGGGGTTTTGTCTAATAATCCCTTAATAAATACCATTGTTAAGGCTAACAAAGTGACTCCACTACCTTAAAAATTGATTTATCTAGGGATATTATTATAGAATGGATGAAATTACCATAATTCTTGATATAAATAAATAAGTAAATAATACAATATTATAATATAAATAAATTAAAACAAATTTTTGGGTACGAAAAGACATTGAAAAGTGCCTTTTAACTACAACAAATTTTTGGGTACAATATTACTTTTCAATATTACATTTGTTGTAGTTAAAATGGTACGAAAAGACATTTTATTTTCTAAACCGAATAATAAAAAAATATAAATTAAAACAATTTTTTTTTTACAATAATTATCAATCATCATAATTTCATCTGGATTCGATCATGAAAGTTTACAAATATTACAATCAACTTCAATATTTGATTATCTTACAACTTCTTGACTAAAAGCTATGCCTATGTTTCTACAAAACTATAGAGGATATCTTATTTAACTAATCATTCTAATATTCCAATACTAAAAACTCAAAATGCATGATTTAGCTCCATCATATGTTTGACTGCATCACCAATAAAATCAATCATCCAAGCAACCTACAAGTGCAAAAATACGCATTAATTAATAACCAGAAAATAAGTTGTAAAATTCAAATTGAATAGTATATTTGTATCCGTGTTACAGTAAAAATGTGGATTGAGGCATAAACGAATGGATATTACACGAGAGAACTATACGCAAAACAAAATTGAATTTAGATTCAACATACTCAATACTATCACTAGCAATGATCAACTATTAGCTCCAAATACTTGTAACATGTTTTCTTTTACGGAATAGTAGTAGGAATAAATAGTAATCACCAATAGCTTGGAGGCACATTACAAAAATGACTAACACAAGCTGCACAAAATACACGTTGGCCACTAACTTAAGCTTGTTCTATGTTTGAGAACAACTACGTGTTCTTTCTAAATGCTATTATTAAACTTAGCTCTCGTTTATTCATCAAAATATATCTAGTACATGTGCATAAAATTCTAACAGTAGGACTCAAGCTAGTTCTAGAAAAACACATTATGTTAAAAAACAATTTTGGCAATGCCTTAAAATTGAGCAACTTAGAATAAGCCATGTGCCTAGTGACTTCTAGCCTCAAAACAGAAAAATAGTATGTGCTCATTTTTGACCTATCAAAAGTGGCACCTAATAATGTGAATGAATTAAAAGGATGGAAAAGTGGTAAATGGTATAAACACTAAAATAAAAATAAATAAACAAACAAAAAACAAGACTTTAGCTTGTAATTAGACAAAAGATCAGCTTTTGACAGCCCCAAACCCTAGCCGCATGAAGCACGGCCGTCCTCCGCCTCACGGTTGCAGCCCCGCAGCATATAAGCATGAACACTACAAAAAGAAACAATCGATTTTACATTGTATATTTTGGATCATATAAAAGGAACCGTTTCTTATTTCTAGGTTACCATATATACAATACTTTTGCCTCTTAAATTAAACCAAATTAACATAAAAATGAGAATCACATGAGAAACAAGTTATTGTTCTTCAATGGCACGGAACAATGAGGGAAAAAGATGATTTATATACTATTTTTTTTTTCCTTCTTCAACATTAACGAATAAAATATTACTCACCATATAAATACTGCTCCATTATAATTGAAACCTATAAAATTTTATCATTTTCATGTTATGAAATTTCTTCTTTTCTCACACAATTCTCCAATCTTGAATCTTACAATCACAAGGGCGGTCAAGAGAAACATAAACCAATATATCCCTATTTCTAATTTCACATACACATACATGTAGCGTTTTAATAATTAAAAAAATTGGGATTTAGGGCTTGGGATTAATAAATTATTAGGATGAAAAAATTCACAAGGATTGATGAGTGCAGTGAGGATCAATTACCGTAAAGACAAAAAGAATTTGCTTGAAAGAGAAAAGAATTGATTGAATTTCTTCGAACTGTATGTTCTTCTCGTCCTTCCGCGTTGATCTGCGTTGTTGAAAAAAAAAAGAGGCTGATGCAGTAGGTTTTAGTGCAAGTTAAATTGGAACTGGGAACTCAATTACTGGTGGGCTGGACCACAATAAATAAATAAAAAAATAATAAAATAAAGAAAAAATAATAGAAGGAAAAAAGAATAGGAACCGTCCGGAATAAAATTTGGGCTTTGATGGATAAGTGCGATAAATAGGTAAAAAAAAATTAAGTGTCCTAATAAATTAGGATTGAGGCATTTATAAAAATATGTCTCCAAAAAATAAATGCCCCTATATTCCTAGAAGTAAGAAAATTTTATCAAATGTCCCAATATATTATATTTGAGGCATTTTAAAAAAAATGCCTCCAAACAAATGTCGCAACATCTATATTTTGTTGTAGTGACCGATTTTGTACACGAAATCGGTGTCATAACCGATTTGTGTTAATCAAATCGGCGACACAATGTCGACTTTACAAGTCAAAATTGGCGTTGTAATGCCGATTTTTTGATTTTTTTTAATGTTTTGTATTTTTTATTTGGTATTGAATTTTATTAAGGGTAAATTGATATTTTTATATTGGAGGTCCTGAACTAATAAAAAAATGGACTTGCATATATCCACGCCACCTTTAAATTCAATTTCATATTCCGTCAAAAGAAAGGTACTTTAATGGAAAGTCGTGTTCTATCTGCAAAAATGGTGCATTATTCTTCTGGAGATGGTATTTTTGGATTCCTATTGGAATTGTTTTATTTTGTCTTTTTTGTAAATTAATAGGGTAAATTACACCCACATCCCTTAGATATGCTTAAATAACTTTAAGGTCCCTGAAGTATCAATAATTACACTCACCCCTTGAAACGTAGTTATAAACTCTAATGAGATAATGCATTGGATACGTTATTACGATAGAGTTCTAACGGATTATTGGTTTCAGGAAGTGGTGGAGACAACAAAGAGTTATGGGTGATTTAAGAAATATTGGGGGAGCCATGTCACCCCATAACTCCCCATAACCAGGGCAGGCCCTGGCCCAGGGCGAGCAGGGCCCAGGCCCAGGGCCCACTTTTCAATGGGGCCAAAAACAATATATTTTTTGTTATTATTTTATAATTATTTTTCTTTTCTCTTCTTCCAACCCCTATTTTCTTCATTTTTTAACTTTTTTATCCCCACTTTCCACATTAATTTTTGACCCAATCCATTTTGTCATTTATCTCTCTATTTTTTTTTCACCCAACCTCTTTTGTCCTCTTACCATTTCTCTCTCATGTACATTGTTTTACTCTAATTTAATTTTTCTTGCACTCCTAAATATTTCTCTGTTGTAAGTTTCTACCGTTTAAACTTAGTTGTTTTTTTCTATGATATTGGTGTTTTAATTTCACAAAATTTAATTATTTTATTTTTGTTAAATTAAAAAAACTTTTTTCCAGTACTCCATTTTTATTTAATACATCCATATCTTACACACACACACACAGACACACACACATATATATATATATATATATATATATATATATATATATATATATATATATATATATATATATATATTTGTACATTTAAAAAAAATTGGAATTTAGGGCCTCGATTTTAAGTCTTTGCCCAGGGCCTCCAATCACGCAGGACCGGCCCTGCCCATAACTCTATTGTTATCTCCACCACTAGCTAAAAGTAATAGTCCATTAGAACCCTATCGGAATAATGTATCCAATGCATTATCCCGTTAGAGTTTCTAACTACGTTTCAGGGAGGTGAGTGTAATTATCGATACCACATAAACCTTAAAGTTATTTAAGCATACCTCAGGGGTGTGGGTGTAATTTACCCAAATTAATATTTCCACGCTAAAAAACTCAATATCATCCTCATATGGTACGTGCTTGTAAATTTTTTATTCCTCTATGTTAAGAAAAATAAAAAATAAATCTTGATGGGTTTCTAACAATGGCGAATCTCGGATTTTTACCAAGGGGTTCGAAATTGTAGAATAAAAAATTAAATATCACTTTATAAAAATAGTGGACCAAAATCGGTTTTTGAGAGGATGCGCCGGTGGGGTATCGAACCCGGGACCTAATGATGAAAAAAAAAATATTTTTACCACCTTAACCAATAGCCATTTCTATGAACTTACGTATAATAGTACAATTTCTTTAAAATAAGGGTGTGCAACTGCACACCCTAGACCATAGCCAGATCCGCCAGTGGGCTCTAAGTATCGAAGGTGAAAGGACATCAAGACAAGTGCTTAGGTTGGATGATAAAATGAAAGGCTAGGGTCTGGGCCTGACTCTCGAAGGATACGAGCGTATGGACTCGAAATAACCTAACCCTGGCCAAATTCACAGCTTCGAATAATTTATCGTATAGTTGGCTTGACAATTGAGTTTTTGTCCAAACTATGTCTTTTTATCTAAGAAAATAAAATTCGTTGGATGTAGAAACTTTGAGCACAATTTTTTTTATGAATTTTGAAGATGCAAATATTTTTGATGTCCTATGGTTTTTCATATTTGACTCAAGTATTATTTTGATTGACATGGTGATCTAAATGAGATTTTATGTTAGTATTTTGTTGTGTTTTAAAACTGTTGAACACTTTGCTCATCTAATGTATAAAAAACTTCTATTAGAGTTTTTTTTTCACTATAATTGATGAATTGTAATTCAACCATTTTATTATGGGGTTCACGATTCTGCGTTGCAGGTTTTTTGTTACACAAAATATAAATATTAAAGAAGAATTGGTCGTTTCTATTGAAATTCCAGTTAACATAATGATTGAATCTCAGGTTTGTGGATTCATATAATTGGTAAATATTCTCTTTATTTTTGTATTTTTTATATTGATTTGGTTTAGGAGAAACGTGTCACATAAAAATAAAATTTATATTTTAACATCGGCAGCGTGAATCATTTATGAAAGGCAGCGACTATTTACAATCACAAATTTACTTAGGGCAAGACCAAATTAATTTTTTTTATCAAATTAAGTATCACAAGACTATAATAATCTTAATAAAATACA
>NW_012193411.1:310411-321147 GCF_000504015.1 Erythranthe guttata
AAATTTTCGACACTGGTGTGTCGATATTCGGAGCATATTTCGACCTGTACACGTCGAATTTTTTGTACTTGAAATGAGGTGCGAAAAACGAGGAAAACGATCACAAAATACAATATTTCTTACCTCTTTGTGTTCTTCGACCTTAGAATCCTCCATATTTATGTCTTGTGTATCCATAATGTCCTTTTTTTTTCAAGTTTTAGTAAGATTTGAGGGTTTTGTGTGATGAGGGTTTTGGAGAATATGGAAGATTTTTTTGTGGAAAAAAATGTGTAAAATGAGTGTGAAGAAGAAGTGTTGGGGTTTTGTTGGGGGAGTGAGTTCCCTCTCGTTTTTTTCCTTTTTTTTTATTCCTTTTTTTTTTTTGTTTTTTTTTTTGGTTTTGCAATAGCGATTAGCCTAATTTGAATTAATAATATCTAAATTAATATTGGAGTTATATTTGTAATTTCCAGTCTTGATCTTAGTAAGTTTATTTATATTTTGGTCTTGCATGAAGTAAGGTCTTGCACTTAGTAATTTTCGTCTTGCATATATTCGTTGCCTTTATGAAAGCGTGAAAAAACATTTGCGCGGTGAAGTAGTTCTTGTTCATTTGTTGTTTGCAATTTAATAATGCAAATTTTAATTTCCAGTTTGCTATTTGCATTTCATAGAGTCATAAACGATAGTACGTTTTTTAGAGTTTGAGTTTGTATAATAAATTAGTAATTTTTTTTCTTACGAATTAATGTTCTTTTTAGTTAAAATTTGGAAGAGAGACATTTGGGGGAATTTAATTTGATAGAAAAATTGTCACGAATTTGATTTGATTTAATTAAGGTAATTTTTGCCACAAAAATATAATATTTATTTAAATAGACTTTGATCTATATTTATTATTTACATAAATTAGAGGGGTTTTTGTGCATAAGTTCTTGACCAACCATCTTTATTATTCTAGGTTCATGGGTTATATTTGTTTCGCCAATAAACTCATCCTTTTAATATGTATTATAAATAAAGGAAAAATTAATGTATATGATAAAATTACCCCTAACTTTTTACACCAAATTCTTAATTGTAACCCTAATTTAATCAATTTTGACCATAAAAATACAATTTGAATTTTTTTTTTCTGAAATTATTTCTTTGCCGCCGGTTTCCGGCGTTGATTTTTCAATAATTTTGAAGTGGCTGTTTTTTCCGTCGCCGGTACCCGGTGTTGACTTTTTTTAGTGATTTTTTTTTTCCTAAAATTTTTATCCATTTTTTTGTCCCCACCGCTAAACGTTGACCGTAATTGTACTGTCATTAACCAGCGACAATAATATTATTTTGTTGGCTCTTTTTTTTTTTTTTTTTTTATTTTGTATGATTTTTTGATAAGTTAACGTAATTATATTACTGTCGCAGTAAAATAACTGTAAACACAATAATATTACTGTCAACCACATCAATATTAATGTGGTTGATAGTTATATTTTTTTGTTTTGTTTGAGTTGTTGACGTAGTAACGTAATAATATTAATGTCTAATATTGTAATATTACTGTAAAAATAATAATATTACTGTGATTGACGGTAATATTACTGTTGTTACAGTAATATTACTATCAACCACATCAATATTAATTTTGTTGCGTTTCTATTATGTTTACCTTTGTTGAACGGTCAATATATTATATTACTCTATTACACAATAATAATGATTTTGTTGTGTTAATATTACTGTGCTAGAGATTAATATAGCAATATCACTGTGTTAAACTGTAATATAGTTAATATTTTTGTTTTTAACAGTTAATATTAATGTCAACCACAACAATATTGTTGTTTAAACGGGGGCAAAAAAATGTTAAAAAATTCAAAAAAGTCAACGCCGGAGACCGGCGAAAAAATCAGAAAGAAGGAAAAGAAAAAAAAAAAAAAAGTAAACGACGAAGACCGGCGGCGACGGATGAAATTGTACTCAAAATTGTGTTTTTGGTCAAAATTGAATAATTAGTGAAAATTGGGGTTAAATTGAGGTTAAATTAAATTAAATGATGAAATCGGAACATATTAAAATGTGAGGGGCTATTTTAATCTTTTATAAACTTCTGAACAACGTATGAATTTTTTTGTAAAATAGTTTTTTGTGCGAACATCTTTATAAATAAATATCCATTAGTAGACTTATTTGTAATGTACAAATTGCCCCGTTGATTTATTGATTCATTTTTTAATTTAGAAAAAAATAAAAAAGTGATTAAAGGAAAAGGAAAAGGAAAATGGAAATGAGAAAGGACTTCGAGAGTGGCCGAGTTATCAGTTTATATCCTAACCTTAGCTGAATTACACACACACCGTGCCAAATAAACAATGGCGGCTGCTATCTCTCCGGCCGCCTCCGCCGCTCTCCGCCTCCTCAAACCATTGTCCGCCGCCCGTCTCTCCTCTCTCTTCACCAATCCCAAATTCAATCACACCAGCGCTCCATTGCTTCTCTTCTCCCACGCCGCCCTCTCCCGCCACCACCGCAGCTTATGCTCCGTAGTCCCCGCCGCCGTATCCTCCGGCGAGGCTACAAAGTCACCCGAACCCCTCGAGCTGGAAAAAGGCGCGAATATTCGCGAGTTCCGCAAGAAATTTAAGATTGTTGACATTAAAGGAGGGGATGATCAGGGATTGGATCGATTGGGCGAGACTCTTGTGGTTAGGGGATGGGTTAGAACACTCAGAGTTCAGAGCAGTGTTACGTTTATCGAGGTATGGCTTTCGTTATTGCTCTCGATTTTTTTGTTAACTGTCAAAGATAGTACCTTTAATTTTTCTCTTGAAACTGTTTACCATGATATTTTGTGTGGCGAATAGGTTAACGATGGTTCTTGCCTTTCGAATATGCAATGTGTAATGAGTTCCGATGCCGAAGGTTACGATCAGGTACTAACGATGATTTTCTCCTAATTTATAGAGATTATTTAGTGTTGATACTACCTGATGTATATATATGTATTTAAAGCAGTGTTCGATGCAAAGGCTTTTAGTTTAAGTCGATACGAGTTTGCTATTAGTACCGCTAAAATGTTTGTCATCAATACTTGCTTCGAGATTGTCTTCGAGCCCTTTTCTTGGCAACAAATGATGTTATAAGAACCTTCTGCGCTGTTCTTACCATGCACCTGATGACTACAGGATTGTTATCACTTTCCTTCAAAGAATTTATTTCTTTTGTTCTAGTCATTTGATATTAGTGTCGAGTAAAGGAAAAAAAAGAAACAAAGATTAGTGTCGAGTACATTTGAATTGGTTATGCTATATTTTCTCCGATCAAGGATAGTGAACTTTTTTACTTACTCCATGTTTCTTGAAATTCCGTTCCAATTCTTCAGGAAGTGAAGTTTATTGGGGATTCTATAGATGTAATACATAGACGTATATATATTATTCCGATGAATTTAAAAATAACTTCTTCTAGAAATTCGTCTCTTCACGAGTAGGTAGTCAGACGATTTGGTCAGAGTAATTGTCGGAGGTTTCATGCACCTGCCTTATAAATCAATTTCAAGTCGACACATAATATTCACCATTAAACAAAAAGAAAAAGCATACAGCTGCTGGAAGTTTCTCATCCCTGGGTGGTCAACTAACCACAACGTACACCAGGCCCTTTTCTCCCTTTCACGAGCCTCCCAATTGATTGAATTGATACTTTTACGGCGTGTGGTCATTGACTAGTTGGTATACAAAGATTACCCTTCGACACTGACATATTTGCTTGTGGATTTGGGTTAAATGTATGCCTTTAACTGCTTTGTGGCTTCTGCATTTGGCATCTTTGGTTGTGTCTTGGTCTTGTTTGCTTAAGTTATTCTTCCAACTACTGAAACGTGATTTCCACTATTATGTCTGTGTAATGTGCAATTCTTAATAGGTGGAGAGTGGTTCGATTGCAACTGGTGCTTCGGTATGGATACAAGGTACTGTAGTAGCTAGTCAAGGCTCAAAGCAAAAAGTTGAGTTGAAGGTCGACAAACTTATATTGGTAGAGACTTCTCTCCCTAATCAAATTGCAATCTGCAATAATTCTTCTTCACAATGTTAATAGTTTCTTGTTTGAGCAGAATCTTAAATGTGAAGTACATTGTCTGCCTTTAATGTTTTGTTTTATACCATAATTTATTTTGTTTCACTAAATCTTTTGTAGATTGGTAAAAGTGATCCTTCGTTCCCTATCCAGAAGAAAAGGGTCAGCAGAGAATTTTTGAGAACTCAGGCTCATCTTCGTCCACGAACAAATACTTTTGGAGCGGTACGACTCTTTTGATATTTTAACGGGCACCCAAATGAAAGATTCCATAACAGACGATTTGGGAACAATAGATTCTCTTGCCCCCGCCCCTGTATCTTATACCCTCTTGGCGCATCTTTTAATACAAAATAAATTGTCGAACAGATTTCTAGCTCCTCAAATGGCCTTTTCTATAAGCAAAATGAAATATCGGCTATATTAACAAGTGTTTGTTTCCACGCTTGGCTTAGGTTGCAAGGGTGAGGAATGCATTGGCGTATGCAACACATAAATTTTTCCAAGAAAATGGCTTCGTCTGGCTCTCGAGCCCGATTATTACTGCTTCTGATTGTGAAGGAGCTGGCGAACAGTTTTGCGTAACAACCTTGGTATGCTATTTCTTTAAAAACAAGCATTGAAGAAAAACTCCTTTTCAAATTTGATATATATATATATATATATATATATATATATGATGGTGCATCTAATACCATTCTTTCCTGAACAGATTCCAAACTCGAGCGAAGCTACAAATTCTCATGTGAACGCCATCCCCAAAACGAAGGACGGGTCAATTGATTGGTCAAAGGTAAGGGCTGTCACTCTTTAATCTATATAACACGTAAGTGTAATAGAGAAACGCATATGGTTTATTTAATTTTTTCTGTTGAGTTGCAAATGGATGCTCTATAGAAAGCTACAATTTACAAATGTAGATATCATATGCTGGCAGACTGGTTCCTCGTGCAATTTACAAAATTAAAGATTTCTTAAGTCTCGTCTATATATATCTGCAGCCGAAGCTGTTTTCTTAGGCGCAATTACAAATTGTGTTTGACATGTTTTTTCTTTACTCTCTTGTTTGGCAGGATTTTTTCGGAAAACCTGCATTTCTTACAGTGTCGGGGCAGCTCAATGCTGAAACATACGCTACTGCTCTCACTGATGTATCGTTCTCTTCTCGTACTTGTTGATTAAAAAAAGCTTTTATATTTTTGAGCATATAGTCTGATACATTTACTAGCTTTGTGCCAGGTATATACTTTTGGTCCTACATTTAGAGCAGAAAATTCCAACACTTCTCGACACTTAGCTGAATTTTGGGTATGCTCTCTCGTACCTTAGCAGTTTTATAATCGTCGTGGTGGCAAAAATCGTAACTTTTTACAATCTTTCTTCAAGATGATTGAACCGGAACTTGCATTTGCTGATTTAGAAGATGACATGGCTTGCGCAACGGCATACCTCCAGTATGTAGTATGTTACTATGCAAACCTATTGTTAACTTACGGTATTATTGAATTGATGTTTTTCCCGCTGCCGTGTATTTCTTAAATTGTTGGGTAACCGACTTGACATTGTTTTTTCTTTTCTTAAAAAAAAAGGTGAAATACATTCTCGAAAACTGCAAGGAAGATATGGATTTCTTCAACACATGGGTCGAGAAAGGAATTATCGACCGTTTAAATGTATGGATTCGTTGCTTTCTTTAGACATGTATCCGTCGTCAAGTCTTTGCCATGATTTTTTGGTACTTCCCTTTTGTCAAATCGTTGCGCATTTAGCTGAATATCCGATTCTTTTTGGCAGGACGTGGTTGAGAAAAGCGTTGTGCAGTTAACATACACCGATGCCGTTGCACTTCTCCTGAAAGCAAATAAGAAGTTTGAATTCCCGGTACTTTTACTATCTATACCCTCCGAACTTTCTAAAAATAACTCTGATGATTTAAATGCCCCCTTCGAGCCCAAATATAAGCAGTGGCTACTTTGTTTTACCTTGAGATTAAATGCGACTGTGTGGTAAAATCGTCCACGTGGTGGGGACTAAAATTAAATAAAGTTATTTACCAGTTTTTTGTTTTTTATATTTATTTATTTATAATTAGGTGACATGGGGATGTGATTTGCAAAGTGAGCACGAGCGCTACATCACCGAAGTGGCTTTCGGTGGCTGCCCTGTAATTATAAGAGATTACCCCAAGGCAAGAATATCTCTTTCCCGTGTTACGTCTGCATTAAACTGTTTGCATAACTAATAATTCAATATTTGGTTTCTTAATTAAAACTCTCAGGTAATCAAGGCGTTTTACATGCGCGAAAATGACGACGGAAAAACTGTTGCAGCCATGGACATGTTGGTTCCGCGGGTAACATTTCTAAGCAGGACTCGAAATTTCTTGTACATCAAATTATTGTTTTTCAATTTTCTCGGATGCTGACTCAGCATTCTTTTACAGATTGGTGAACTAATTGGTGGAAGCCAAAGAGAAGAGCGACTCGATTATTTGGAAAAACGCTTGGATGACTTGAACCTCAACAAAGAGAGTTATTGGTGGTATCTTGACCTACGTCGATACGGTTCAGGTGTGCAAAAATACATCATACAATTCCAAAATTGAAAATCCGAAATATTTTAATCAAGCCCTTTTTTTTTTTTTTTTTTTTTAATTTCCCCAGTGCCGCATGCTGGATTTGGATTAGGTTTCGAAAGGCTTGTACAATTTGCAACGGGAATAGACAATATAAGAGATGCAATTCCTTTTCCTCGAGCACCTGGCTCAGCTGAGTTCTGATGTTTGTCTTCCGCAAGAGATCGGGTCGCAAGTAGAATTGCTCGACAAATCTTAATTTATGTTTCCTCCAAATTTAGACATTCAACGACCAGATTTTGGTACTTTAGATTTTGCGATCGATTTTTTTTAGCTTCGCCTTTGAGGTACTATCAGGTAATTGCTGTATAATTAAGGGTCTCCTTTTTTCTATCTATATATATTATGGCGATATGAAAGGTGTACAAATTGCCCCAACCGCGCCAATAGTGCCCACATTGTGCTTTGTAAAAAATACACTAATTTTTGGCCAAGCCTAGTACGCGCATGGTCTTAGGTTAGTTCTTTATGTATATGCGTTGGCATCGGGTAAATAATCAATCTCGAGAAACGCACTATGGCTTTTTGGCCGACTATAACACATGTGAAGAAGGAGGAGATCCAATGCCTACTGGGCTTCCGAATTATCGAGAGGCACATATAATACTTTGGCATGTCGATTTCCATGGGCAAATCACAGAAGGATATCTTTGAGTACTTGAGTCATGATCGAATTTGGACAAGAATGAAAGGTTGGGGTGAGAGGAACTTATTGCGAACGGGAAATGGGATTATAATAAAAGTCGTGTTGTTGTAAGCAATTCGTGTCGTATATAATGAGCAATACAACGCTTTTCGTGGGGGAATGGTGATAAAAAAAAAACAAAAAAAACTGATTCGAGTTAACTTATTGTTGACCGCATAAAAAAAAAAAACAATGCCGCGGTTAGTTTGGCCGAAATTATGCATACCAAAATACGATTTACGACTTGTATTTTTTATAAAAAAATAATTTACAATTCAATTGGCGATTTAACAAACCAAACATCTTCATAGATGCTTTTCTACATACAACGAAACTAATTTGTTGGCATTACCAACATTTTCTGAATATTTTCCATATATAGTCATACTATTCAAAATGCTGCAGAAATTGAACTTCACATTGACTTCAAAATGCATTTACTGTCCAAGTCATATTTTGAACTCTTTGACGACTTTAATTATCAATTAATTACATTCATGTCCATTCAACTTGTATCGAATTTATACATTAAATAAATAATCCATTATATGAATAATTAAATAAATAAATGTTGATCAATAGTTTTAATATTTAAGTTACTAAATTATCAATTCAATTTAAAATTACAAAAATAATAAATAGGTAATGCAATAAAATTCAACAGATCAATATTTTTATTTTGTATTGGATTGCCAAAATCATTTATCGCAAAATAAGTAAGAGTCCGTTTGACTTTATTTCGTTAAATATATTTCAGTAATTTTTAAATTTAATTTCAATTTCAACACTACAATTATATCTTGCATTTTAATCAAAAGACTCAAATTTTTGAAGGATCTTAAATTCATAAAAGTCATATTGATTAGTATTATATCAATTTAACTAAAAAAAAAAAAAATGACATATAAAAACGTATTTCAATAGTTTGTGTGCCCTTATTTTGAATCTTAAAGAAGAGTATATCGGAGATTTGTTTTTTATTCTCGTTTTTATATCAAGGATCATTCAAAACTGTCCCTCGTAAAAATGGTGGTCACGTACGTAAATGAAGTTGAGGTTCCAAAAATATGCATTTGTACTAATTAACGAGCTTTTTTGTATGTTTTGATAAGTAATTCGGTTTCTCAAAGTTGTTATTAACTTTCTTTCTAGCTCATCCATGTAAATAGGAAAAAAAAGAAGTAAAATTCGTTAAGCTCAAGCACGTCAAACTCAACTAGAAGGGTGTTTAGCTAGCTTATAAGCTGTTATAAAGAGTATTGGAGATAATGACCATCTCAACCAATGACCTTTTCGGACTCTGATATACAATGTTGAATGACCACCTCAACCGAAAACTTAAGTTATTAGTGAAATGTGTATCATTTAATATTAATATCTCCAATAAAGAGCTTATACGATGTTTAACAGCTTATAAGCTAACTGTTTAAAATTTCAAAAACTAAGCTGCTAGAAAGCAAATAAGATCTATTCTAACAAGTACATCTACACAACATTTTAATTTAAGGTCTTACAATGAGTAAAAATAGCTTATAAGCTCATTATACAAACACTTTGAAAAAAATAATTCTAATAATAAGACATAACAACTTATTCGTTCTTAAAACAACTTATCAATAAGAGCTTATCAGTCGTTTAAAATAAGATCTTAAGTTCATCAAATGAGTCGAACTCTGCTCGAGTTCTATTATGCCCCTAGAGAATATCATTAAAAGATGAAATTGAAATATTATTAGTTGGAGGGGCTAAAGTTGTATTTGTTCACAGTTTGAGAGGGTAAAATAGCCTAAATAAGTAGTTAAGGGGGCCTAAGTGAAACTCAGCAATTTTCCTAAAACCAAGAAAAATAAAGATTGCTTAAAAACATGATTATGGACAATAATAATATTCCAATGATGTCAAAGCAATGAGGGAATAATAAATTAAAAATAAAAATAAAATTAAAAGAAGACTGCTGCTAAAGCATAGCCAATAAAGCTGGCTATAAAATATTCTAAATTATAATGCTACAAACAGATTTCCTAATTAGGCAGTCATAGTTAGAAGAAGAGGAGATAGTCACACAAAGTATATGCTCTTCTTTGCAGGTGGTACCCTTCAACCATATACTTATTTTATATATACAGAGAGAGTAGGGTCGTAACGGATCGGTTCTGGGGTGGATTTGTCGAAACCCGAGACTCGACCCTCGAAAAATATATAACATACCCCGTCCCCGTCCCAACTTATATCCGAATTAAACGGTTCTGACCCGCTAGACACATTAACATTAAAAAAAAAAAAGTTACGATTTTTAACTTTCATAATATTTTCCTTGTACATTATAAAAAAAGAAACTCTAAATTAAAAAGCATTATATCAAAAAGTGATATAAAGTGAATAATAAAATTATATAATTAGTTATATTTAATATAATAAATAAAGTTCAAAAGCCAAGATGACTAGCCGGAGTCAACAAGTGATATATATATATTACTTACGAAACGTGAGATTCAAAGAAAAATGAAACATTGAAAAATGGACAAATAAGAATAGACACGATGAAATTTGAAAGTTTGATAAATGAAATCCTAAATTAAATTGTATATATAAATTAATTATTAAATATAATATACTCATACGGGTCGGTTCTAATAAGACTCGTAACTCGACCCAGAACCATCCAAATCAGGTCGATTCCGGGTCTAAGATCCGGCAAACCCGTACCCATTTCCACCACTAAGAGAGAGAGAATCAGTGAAGCTGGAATATTAGACAAATTAATTAAGTCCATACTCAAAATGCAAGAAAAGTTATTTGTAATTATCTATAGCTATTGGACAGAACTTCATAAATAACAATCCTTGGAAGTAAATGATTTTTGTTTTAGGGGAAGTAATTTTTTTTTCTTTTTGTAATATTAAAATGCTACAGTACTATTTAAACAACTTGAAGAAATTTGATTGCTCAAGAGGTCAATTTGGTCATTTAACCAGCTGCACAATGTATCATATGAATAGACCTGACCACGGTTCGGTTCGGTTCCGGTTCCGGTTCCGAACCGCCGGTTCCGGTTCCGATTTTGGAGGAACCGGAACCGAACCGAAAAAATTCAGTTCCTTGCGGTTCGGTTCCTAACCGGTTCCGGTTCGGTTCCGGTTCGGTTCCCGGTTAGAACCGGTAGAACCGCCGGTTCTTAATAATATTTTTTTTTGATTTTTTTTTATATATATATATATATATATATATATAAATACTTTAAAAAACTTAAAAAAAAAAACACTTTTATAAATAGTTTTTTTTTTAAGTAGAAAGTATATTTAAAAACTTAATGTTTTTTTTAAATACGTAAATTTTTTTCTTAATACTTAAATATATATATATATATAT
>NW_012193411.1:321247-348442 GCF_000504015.1 Erythranthe guttata
GTTCGGTTCGGTTCGGTCAACCGGTTCCGGTTCGGTTCTAAAACCTGTTGACCCCTGGTTCGGTTCCGGTTCTGGTTCCGGTTCTAACCGAACCGGTGGTCAGGTCTACATATGAAGATCTGTTCATGCATGCTTTCTCACCTGATGAGAGAGAAAACAAACAACTGCCATTTTTTTAATGGTACCTTTTTGTTTTTTTGGCAGACTGAACACAAAAACACTCAGAAACACAAATAATTAACAGCTGGAATTAAAAAAAAAAAAGGATAAATCAACAAACTTGCCTCAATATTCTTGTGCCTCAAGCCTCAAAAACACCACTCATATGCATGTTAAAACACACACACACACACACACACACACTTATAACAAGGAAAACACACTCAGATACATACAATGAATGGGTAGTGTTTGTTACCTCTTTTTTTTTTTTTTTTTTTTTTTTTTTCTTTTTTTTTTCTATTATTTCAATAAGCTCAGCCATTTGCTTTTCAAGAATTCTTGATTGAGTAATATGCCAACTACCATTTAGCAGAATTGATGTTGATATATATAATGCCACCTTTTAACTAACACATAAATGATACTTCATTAATATATTTTTTTTTTCTCTATCAAACCCCATTTCACCAAATTCACATTTAACAAAAAAAAAAAAAAAAAAAAAAATCCTAAAAATCAAGAAAATCAAAAGAGGGTCACAAGTTTAGCAAACACCTTTTCCTCGATCACTAATAGCAGCAAACTCACCTTCTTCGTCTTCCATTGAAGCAGGTACATTAAGATCTATGGCGGCGGCAGGTTCTTCAAACTTATCTCTCGACGGAAAATAATGCGATCTCTTGTGGCCACCGAGAGCTTGATACGACCCGAAGATTTTGTCGCAGAACGAGCACTTGTAAACAATTGCGATCTCTGGTTTCTTCTGGCAACCACCGTCGTAGTCGGAAGAAGAAATCGTGTTCTTCGTCGTCGTCGTCTTGTTGTGGCTCGCCCTGTGGCTGCCCAAACCCTGGGACGATTTGAAAACCCTGTCGCAACTCTCGCATCTGTGAACTTTCTGACTCGTTCTCGACTCAGTTGAACTCGCCCACACATCTCTAGACAGCATGACCAGGCACAGGGCGAGTTCCTCCTCGATTCCCAACTCGGTTGCCGCCGCTGCAGTCGTCACCTTTGCCCTCTTGCTCCTCACCCGAGTCGACTCGGTCTCGCTCGCGTCTGAGCCGACGTCGTAAAACTCGGGATCTACGAGCCTGTAGCTCTTCCTCGGATTCCCTCTCAGCCCGTAGGAGAGAGAGGATTTCTCGCCGGTGCTGCTCTCCCTCTCGTCGGAGGATGTTGACTCGGACGACGGCGGCGGCGGTGGCGGCGGCGGCTCACTGAGTTCCTGCCTCTGGGGCGTCTTCGGCGGAAGCGGCAGGGTGGCGTAGTGGGATCTCATGTGACCGCCCAAAGCTTTGCCATTGATGAATTTCTTGGAGCAAAGCTTACACTCCATTACGTATGTATATGCAGATTTTGGGTTATGTGTTTCTCTCTCTAGAATTGTATGGTTGGTTTCTCTGTCTTGGATGGGGATTATATTATATAGGAAGGAGGTGTAGGTGACAAGAATTCCTCCACCGAAAAGGCCCAAATGGCCTAAATTTTGATTTGCAGTATCAAATAATCCAAATCTGCTTATTTCTGTAATTAATGATCTATATTTTGGTCAAATTCATAATTAATTTTCACTCAAAAATTTCTCTTAATTTTCTTCATTTATTGCTTTTTCTTTTTCGTTTTTTTCTTTTTGTATTTACTTTCATTCTTTTGTTTATGAAAAACAAATATTAAGTAATTAGTTTTTACATTGGATAAAGTATTAGCTCAAGTTAATTATTATTTTAATAAGAATGCAAATTATCTTAAATGTAAACACTCTATAAATTATCTGTCTCCAACTTAATAAAATTTAAAGGGCCACTCAAATCAAATTTAATTTAAATTAAGTGCTAATTTTAATTTTAAATCTTTTAATTCAATCTCTTTTGAAATAATATATGACCGACATTCATAATTTTTATAATTTCTAGTTTGCCCTATACTCATGTTATACTCATGTTCTCCTCGTTTGTTTTTCTAAGTTCCTGTCTCTTTCCTCTAGCTATCTCCGTCTCGCTCTCAACATCTCTCTCGCCACTCAGTTCGGGTGTAGTTATTGTGGTGGCGGTTGTGGAAAATGACGGATCTGCAAATGGCGGTGGTGGCTCATGGCTTATACCGGTAGCATGGTTTCCTGACACAAAACAGTCGGCTGTTGCGGACACTGCCGTTCCAGTTCCGTTGCAACGTCGCGGTTCCGTCGCGGCTCCGTCACGGTCGGAACGGACTTTTATTAATTAAAATGCTAAAATATAATTTATTTCAAATATATTTTTAATATGAACATTACAATACAATAATATGCTAAAATTATTAAAAATTAAAAAATAAAATATTACAACAACCTTGCACTAATTAAAATAAAATGTTACATGCAATATCAATACCACATAGAATGCCGAACTGGTTCAAAGCTTTCAAGATTTTCTATTTGAGAATCAGTGGGTAAATGTGACCCATATTGTCTTTATTTGTAGTAAAACCTATTATGTGATGAATCAATTTCAAATTAAAATGGTTTTATTTAAGTAACCGAATTTTGAAAGCAAAAAAAAGTTAAATAAAATTTTAATATTAAAAATATTCGAATTTTCCAAAATTAAATATTATTTCTATTTTGAAAATTATTTTCCATTTTTTAAGAATCAGTTTTCAAATTTATTTATTATTTTATTAAAAAAAATATGTATTGTTGCTCAAGCTTATTTATTATTTTTTTAAAAAAAAAGTATTATTGCTATTTCCCTTTGGGAAATACATAGATTATAGTCCTGATTTACTTATTGTTACTTTTTCCCGTTAACAGGGAATTAGAGGGGTTTGTGGGGTTTCATTACCCCCAAAAAATTAGTTTTTAACTCCCAAAAAAAAAAAAAAACCAAATTAAACTTTTCTTTTAAATTAAACTCTTTTTTTTTTTTTTTTTTTTTTTTTTTTTTTTTTTTTTTTTAATTTAAAAAATAATTTAGACTCTTCTTTTACAAATTATCTCGTTCCCAATTTTCTATTTTATTTTTATTTTTCTTTTTCAATTTTTTTCCGTCAAGGGTCTCGTTCCCAATTTTCTTTTATCCTTTTTTTCCAGTCAAGGGTCAGGCCGTTCCGGAGCCGTTCAGACCGTTCCGGCGCCGTTCCAGTGCCGTTTCCCGGCTACGTCTCGCCTGTCTCGATGGTCCGCCGCGTTAACGGGAAGAGAACGATTTTGTTAAGGAATCCGGAACGGCGGGCACCGTTCCCGTTCCGGAAGGGTCGTTCCGGCGAACCCTGACCGGTAGAGAGAGGCGGTAGCTATGGCGATGCATCCCTATTGTCATTCTGAAGTGCCGGTAGAGGGAGACGATGACTATGGTGATGGTAGTGGTGGTCATGGTTATGGAGGGGATAATTATGGTGATAGATTGTTGTTGGAGACGATGGTGCGATGTTAAATCAATGGTGGGATGCAGTTGAATGGACCTAGGGCTCTGTTGGTGGGTGGCTAGGATTTGGTGGTTGCGACTTCTAGAGTTTTGTGACGTCCTGGAGTTGTTTCCTTCTAGGATTTGTAATACTATATCGTAGTAGACCATAGTACATTAATATACCGAAATCTACTACAATATTGGCAACATATAAAATAAGAAAATATATTAGAAAATAGGGCAAATGGCAAAAAGGCCCATCACATGGGAAGTCTCTCAATTAAGCTCATCCCCATGTCTTTAGTCTAAAATACCCTCAATAATATAATTCTTATCAATTCCACCCATTATGCTCTAACTTCCTTAATATTACACATTGACCCCGGATTTAAACAAATATATCACATTAACCCCCAAAACTTTTTTTTTCAGAAAATAATTTTTTTCTGAATTTTTTTTTCCGGCCAGATTCCGGCGTTGACCGCTGGAGACCGCCGGTAACCGGCGTTGACTTTTTATTTTATTTTATTTTGAATTTGTTTTTTCCGGCCGGTCAACCACCGTTGACCGCCGGTCTCCGGCATTGACTTTTTTTTTTGAATTGTTTTTCTTAGAAAAACAATATTTTAATTAATATTACTGTCTTGGCTACTAAATTACTGTCTCAGACAGTAATATTACTGTTTGAGACAGTAATATTATTAATATTATTTTTCCGAACAATAATATTATTAATATTATTGTCTAAGACAGTTAAATTACAGTAATTTAACATCCAAGACAGTAATTTAACATCCAAGGCAGTAATATTAATTAAAATAATTTTTTTTAAGGAAAAAAAAAAGTCAATTAACAGTTAAATTACTATCTCCGACAGTTAAATAACTGCCGGAGACAGTAATTTAGCAACAAATACAATAATATTAATTAAAAATATTTTTTTAAGAATAAAAAAGTCAATTAACAGTTAAATTACTGTCTCCGACAGTTAAATAACTGCTGGAGACAGTAATTTAGCAACGAATACAGTAATATTTTTTAAAATATTTTTGAAGAAAAAAAAAAGATTCAATTAACAGTTAAGTTATTGTCTCCGACTAGGGGTGGGAATTGGAACGAAAATTCCGATTTCCGCCGAATCCGATCCGAAATATTCCGATTTTGGAACGACTTTTTCAATGCCGAATTCCGAAATTCCGATTTCCGAAAATTCCGAAAAAAATCGGATCGGAATCGGAAATACATAACAGAATTTCGGAATTTCCGATTTCCGATCCGAAATTATTCCGATTATTTCCGATTTTTTCAATTATAATATTAATATTTATTACTATATATAATATATAATATATGTATATATCTATCCGCCTGTACTAATTACTAGTATATTACTAATATTTTTTGTCCAATTGTTTTATTTATATATATATATATATATATATATATATATATTTTTTTTTGGACATATTATTATTTTTTAATTTTCTAAAACTTACAAAAGTCAAAAACTCAAAATTTATTAAAATTACTTCGAAACCCTAATTTACCGACTCTCTCTCTCAGCAATCCGACCTTTCTTTTTCCCCCACCACCACCAGCGCCTTCTCCGACGACCACCACCATCACTGCCTCCCGGTTCTCCGACGACCACCACCACTAGCTCATCTCGGCTCTCCGACGACCACCACCACCAGCAGCGCCTCCCAATTCTCCGACGACCACCACCACTTGCGCCTCCCGATTCTCCAACCACCACCATCGCAACCAGGCCTCCCGGCTCTCCGAAGGCCACCACCACCAGCGCCTCCCGACTCTCCGAAGACCAATTTAGCTATGTTTGTGAATTGTGAGTCTGATGTGTGTTTTTTTGGTGTCTGTTGTGTGTTTTTTTGTGAGTATGTTCTGTTTTGCTACTGTGGTGCTCATTTTTTTCTTTTTCTTTTTTTTTTTTTTTGGAAAATTCCGAAAAATTCCAAAAAAATTCCGAAAAAATTCCGAAAATTCCGAAAATGAAGATTTCCGAAAAATTCCGATTTTCCGAAAATTCCGAAAAATTCGGAATCGGAATCACTTTTTGAATTCCGAAAAAATCGGAATCGGAATCGGAAGTCGTTTTGGACTTCCGAAAAAAATCGGAAATTTTCCGAAACACCCAAATCCGATCCGATCCGATCCGTCCGATTTCCATCCCTATCTCCGACAGTTAAATAACCGACAGTAATTTAGCAGCCAAGACAGTAATATTAATTAAAATATTTATTTAAGAAAAAACAAATTAAAAAAAAAAAAAAAGTCAACGCCGGACCCGGCGGTCAACGGCAGTTGACCGGCCGGAAAAAAATTTCAGGAAAAAAAAAAAAGTCAACGCCGGTCAACAGCGGCGACCGGGGGTCTCCGGTGGTGGCGGGTCAAAATTGGGGTTAAAATTGAAATTAGGGTTAAAATTGGTTAATTGGTGAAATTTAGCTAAATTGGGGTGTAAATCATGAAGTTGTAGTTAAATTGGATTTAAATGAATTGGAGGTAATTTTGGTATATATAAAAGGATTTTTGTTATGGGGCTTGCTATTATCAGTGCGGTTTTTTCCAGCTACAGTGCGAAATAATTCATTTGTCAAAAAACACTTTAACCTTTTACAAAATCCTCTCAACATCCAAATATTTCGACTTTCGTAGATCGTGATTTGTTTTCGTAGAAATCAGTTAAAACCCAACGATTATCAAGATGGCCAACATCGATCCCGTAAATGAGGTAAAAAAATACGTTTTAGTGTGATTTTTTTCGATTTTCAGTCGTTTCGTGTAGAATATCACGAAATTATTCAAGTCATTTCGTGTTGTTTTGCACGAAATGAACACTTTATTCGTGTTTTCCAGTCATTTCGTGTACAATACTACGAAATTATACCTATTATTTCGTGTAAAGTCACACGAAATAGCAGTAAAACTGTTTTGTTATTCATTTCGTGCAGTACTATACTAAATGTATGAATACATTTCGTGTAAAATTACACGAAATGTATGCATATACTTCGTGTGATTTTACACGAAATACCTAGTATTGTTATTAATTTTTTTTGTGCAAGTATCTAACCTTTTTTTTGTATTTACGCAGCCATATGACGACAATTTGTATTTTGATCCCTCGGTTTTGGATAAAAAGGAATATGAAGATTTCTCTCACTTCTTCCAAGTTGATATTGTGTTCGGCAGTAGGGAAGAATTAATCAACTGGGCGAAAGAAACTGCAGTTAGTCATTGTCACCGTTTGATTTGTCAGTCTAGAAGGGAGAATGCACAGTACATGACGTGTGACAAATACGGACATGGCCGACAAACGAATATCGATGTGGAAGATCCTAGAAACTCAGGAACAAAAAAATGTGGTTGTCCGTTCAAATTGATTGGCAAAAGGTCAAGGTTTGATGAATTATGGCGGTTGACTGTCAGCGATGGCAGGCATAGTCATCGTCCGACTTTGTTTCCTCACGGACAAGGTACGACTAGTCGTATAACTCCGCAACAGAAAGCAAGAATTAAAGAATTGCGAAATTCTCACGTGAAGCCAATGCTGATCATGGATAGACTGAGAAAAGATGATCCGACGATACAAACCTCTATGAAGCATGTTTACAATGAGTTGGCCAAGATTAAATCTGAGGAAATGGAGGGCATGACTGTTATTCAGTTTATGATGCATAACTTTCAAAAAGGCGAGTATCGATATTGGCATCGCGTCGATAGTGAAACGAGCAACACGATTACAGATATTATGTTTGCATGTCCCGAATCTATTCAGTTATTACGGTTGTTCCCGTATGTTATATTGATGGACTGCACATACAAAACCAATAAGTAAGTAAAAATTACGATTGTTCAAATTATGATTATTGTGTTTTAATGTCTTGTATTGTTTAAATATGTAAAAACAACATTGTTGTAGGTATGGAATGCCTCTTTTGGAAATAATTGGGATAACTCCAGTTGGGAGGAATTATACAATTGCTGTTGCATTTATGTCGCATGAAGATGCAGACACCTACGAGTGGACTTTGAATTGTTTGAAAGAGTTGCTAGATGGTGTCGAACCTGATGCGATCTTGACAGACAGAGAGTTGGGTCTTTTGAAAGCACTGCCAAATGTCTTCCCATTTTCGTATCATATGTTGTGTATATTCCATATAAACAGAAATGTTGAGGCAAATGCGACGAAATTTATGGGAGGCAACAAGGACCAAGGTCTAATATTCCGACGTGTGCTGTGGGCTAAGCTGGTGAAATCAGAAACCGAAGAAGAGTATCATTACAATTACAATGAAATTGTTGGACGGTATGCAGGGTATCCTAGGCTGATACAGTATTTGAATGATACGTGGTTGATATACAAGGAGAAGTTTGTTCGTGCCTATACTCGCAATGTGTATCATTTTGGCAACACGAGCACCAACAGGTATTACATGTTTTAGTTATTTAAATGATAAAAGATATTATATAAAAATAATATTTATTTTGTAATTTGATTGTCGTTGTATGCTCTGATTGTTGTTGTAATTGGATAGGGTGGAGAGCGCTCATTCTTCAGCGAAGGGTTGGTTAAATGCTTCGACCGGAGGTCTGGATAACGTGCAAGGCAAACTTCGGGACCAAGTTTATATCCAAATTAGTGAGCTGAAGTGCGATTTTTCATTATCATCCAAGATAAGGAAGCATACTGCAGCATGGCCGTGTTTTCAGGGTTTGATTTGTTATGTTACGCATCTGGCATTAGAGAAATTGGATGAAGAGATGGAGTCCCCGGCGATGCAAGATCCGAGTATTTGCACACACTATCTTTGGAATACTCATGGGCTCCCATGCGCGTGCAAAATTGTGCAGAAAATGGAAGATAATGACACGTTCGTCATTTCAGACTTGCATCCATTCTGGAGTACCATGGCAGTTGAGCCTTCGGAGCTACCTGAGTATCAAGTAAACCGCGAGGAGATTGTGGATAGACAGATTGATGACCTGAATTGCAATTTGAAGAAGATGAATTACACGAGTAAGATAAATGCCGTGGCCTCATTGCGTGGCATCGTTTATCCGTCTACGTCGCATCTGTCCGAACCATCATTTGTTAAGACCAAAGGACGACCAAAGAATAACTCGACAAAGAGAGACCCTTCTGGATGGCAGTATCATATTGATGAGGAGACAATTAAGTCGTCGTGTGGTTCCAAGGGTCGCCAAACCTCATCTGGTGCAAAGATTCCTAAAACAAAGGTTGAGAGAAGCACTGATGGAACGCCTCAATCGAAGATGAAAGGTCGTGGTTCTCGTATTCCCACACAAGAATCTGCTGCCCCTACAATACCTGCACATGAAGGAATCGACTTTTATTCTTTCGTGCCCAGATTTATGGTCCGTCTTATTCAAGATTATGTTAACGTGATGGCGGATGGCAACTGTGGGTACCGGTGCGTTGCTCAAGCCGTGTACGGGGATCAAGAAAGATGGCCGCAAGTGAGAGGGGAGTTGCTTATTGAGTTATACGAGCATGCTAGTGTCTACACGGCGATGTTTGGCAGTACCGGATACGTTGAGGTCATACGCAAGTGTGACTGGACCTCAGGGCCTTGTCCACAAGCTTATTGGATGGACATGAATGAAATGGGATTGGCCATTGCTACCAGATACAGTGCATTAGTGGTACTTTTGACTCAAGTAGGGAGTATGACTTACCTTCCTATGTTTGGCAGTGGTCACTTATCATGTATGATTGTTGTGACATTGCACAACAATCATTTCATGTTTGTTAATTTGGTCGCAAATAGTCCACTACCACCAATCCATCCGGCATGGGTACACCATAGAGCTAAAAACTTGAGGCACTTACTCAAAACGTACAAACCCCGACTACTCTTGTACGAACAATTAAAGTCTGGTCGGTAGTTCAATTTGTAGTTGTATCTGAAATCTAGTTCAATTTTATTCGTATTTGAAATTTAGATCAATTTGTAGTTGTATTTGAATTCTAGTTCAATTTGTAGTTGTATTTGAATTCTAGTTCAATTTTTAGTTGCATTTGAATTCTAGTTCAATTTGTATTTGTATTTGAATTTTTAGTTATTTCGTACTGAATTTACCGAAATGTCACTTCATATTTCGTGGAAAAATCTACGAAATATGGTCTTCCATTTCGTAGAAAATTCCACGAAATATGGTCTTCCATTTCGTAGAAAACTCCACGAAATATGTTCTTCCATTTCGTGTACTTTTACACGAAATACACGATTTTTTTTAATCTAACAGTTTCGTCCTTCGTGTTCTATAACAATAAACACCGCTATTTCGTGTGAAAAGACACGAAATTATTGAGTGTATTTCGTGTAATAATACACGAAATAGCGGGCGAATTTGGTTTTTTTTTAGGAAAGTTACAAATGAAATAAATCGCACTGCAAGCCGGTAAAAACCGCACTATGAATAGCATTTCAGTTTGTTATTTGCAAATAAGTTTGAATGGGCTGGATTTATTTGAAATAATAAAGTCAAAAAAGTTGGATGTCCCTCTTTTAACTAAGTGCCCTTGTCATGGGCCTATTTGCCATTACCCCTAGAAAATATGTAAGTTGAATTAAAAAAAAACGAAAAACATGTTTTTTTTTTAATTGTAATTTTCAAGATTATGTAGAAAAGTAAAATTTCATAATAATATAAATAATGCTAAAATAAAGTGTTTTCTGTAAAAAAAAAATAAAAAAAAATGTTAGAGGAAAAATAAAAATACTAAATGCAGACTAAAACAAATAATAAATGCAAGTTGAATTTTACTCGAGATTTCGAATTTATGAGTGGTAGGACATTTTTTGAAGGGATTATTTGACAACCCTCTCATTAGACATGATCAATTAAAATGAACCCAAAATATTTTTCCAATTATAAAATAAATTCAAAACCATTTTTTAATAATTAAAAATATTTTTTTTTCCTATAATACCCTTTCTCATTTTTCTTAACTTAATTATATTGCAAAACACAATATCCGTCTCTTTCTTCTATATCTCTTCTCCTCCACAACCACGCCCCCCACATTCTGGAATGCAATTTCAACATTTCTCTCCTTCGTTCTCACTCCACAATCCACCTGCATCACCAAGCAAAACTTCGCCACAACACCAATCTGCAATATCTCTTGCAAAAATTCGTTACTCTCTGCAATGTTTCTTCTCCACGACGGCGGATGTTGGGGCGATCTTCACCCCTAGAATCCTCTCATCAAGGTGGTGCTAGGTTCCAGTAGATGGATTTATTGTGACAATTGTGGTGAGGTTGAGATGAACGGTTGCAATCAAGAGGTGGTCTGTCGGGAATGAAGTTCGTTGTGCTCCACTGCCGCAACAAAATTTAGATAGTATTCGGGTTGGTGAGATTAGGGGATGATGCAGCTTTCTGGAATTTTTGGGGGGCGGCGGTGGCCATGGGAGATGAAAGACGATCTAGGGTTCAAGAGTATTGGATTTAATTTTTTTTTTTTTTTTTTTTGTGTGTGTTTGTAGTGGATTATTTATGGATGGTATTCATGCTGGTGCGGCACGGGGATGAGCTCTGTTTTTTGAAACTCGAGGAGGCGTCGGCGGCGGCCATGGGAGATGGAAGACGATCTAGGGTCAAGAATAATGGATTTCGTTCTTTTTTATGTGTATTTTTAGTGGATTACGTTAGTTCGTATTAAATTACGTAGATTTCGGTAAGTTTGTAGTGGATTACATCAATATTAATGTGAATTATGTTAATTTTATAGTCATTTTCACTTCAATTTCATAGTGATTTTCGATAAATTATAGTGGTTTTCAATGAGTATGCAGTGTATTACATTTTTTTAAAATATGAACCATTTAAAAAACTTAGATAAAATAAAAAAAGTAAAAAAAAATAACCATTTTTTTGTTATCGAAATAAAGAATACCATTTAAAAATTCAAAAAGGAAAGGAAAAGCAGAAACTGAAATGGCGTGAGATTGGGAGAAATTAGGGGGATTTGTATATTTACAAAAACTGTGAATTAATTTTTCATAATAATATAATATGGTAATTCGAGTCAATTGGGTTTATGCTAAATTTCAAATTATAAATTAGATTTCTCATAATAGGGAACTTCATTGAAGGGGTTTTGTCAAATAGTCTCTAAAAAATTTAGAAAATTAAAAGAAATTACCAAAAAAATAATAGAAAAAAAATTATCAAAGTTGTGGGTAATGTGTAGTGAATATAGAAGAGGGTAAATTAGAATAACAAAAGAATCGGGTCTATCACTAATAAGAAAAAGTGGTTGACTCATCCTTGCTAAAAAAGGGGCAATTTGCTATAGGTCCTCCTATAAGAGATTATATGTGTTAAAATCCATCTAATAAACTCTAATTTTCAGCAAATTTTTGCATTTATAATTTGTCAAAAGTACCCCTATCAATATATCTAGTAATATACGGTAAAATATATCTTCAAAATCAAATCCCCCATTTCTCTCCCTATTATACTGCAAATCCGAAATTCCAATTGCAAAAATCTTGAATTCGATTTCTCCTCTTATTCTTCAAATCGAAAATCTCACCACGAATTGTGATTCCTTCAAGAGGTTTTGGGTGTTTGGTCGTTTGCAGTTTTACCAGGTCGTTTGCATTTTGTCTTCGTTTTCGATTTGCTGTTCAATTTTTTGGTTCTTGGTCGTTTGCAGTTTTGGGTGTTTTGGTTGTTTGCAGTTTTCGATTTGCTGCAGTTTGCAGTTTTCGATTTTTGGGTTCTTGATCGTTTGCAGTTTCGATTTGCTGCAGTTTGCAGTTTTCGATTTTTGGGTTCTTGATCGTTTGCAGTTTTCGATTTGCTGCAATTTGCAGTTTTCGATTTTTGGGTTCTTGATCGTTTGCAGTTTTCGATTTGGTCGTTTGCAGTTTTCGATTTGCTGTTCAATTTTTCGATTTGGTCGTTTGCAGTTTTCGATTTGCTGCAGTTTGCAGTTTTCGATTTTTGGGTTCTTGATCGTTTGCAGTTTTCGATTTGGTCGTTTGCAGTTTTCGATTTGCTGTTCAATTTGCTGTTCAATTTTGGGGTTCTTGGTCGTTTTACCAGGTCGTTTTGGGTACCAGATCGTTTTGGGTACCAGGTCGTTTTGGGTGTTTGTCATTAAATATGTGTTTGAAATTATTTTTGTTATTTTACATTTATGTTTATTGATCCAAGTCAATTAGAAAAATGCATAAAAATATTAAAAAGTAGAATAAAAAATAATAAATGTAAATGTTTATTGATCCAAGTCAATTAGAAAAATGCAGAAAAAAATTAAAAAGTAGAATAAAAATAAGAAAAATGAAAAAGTTGGGAAAGAGAGAGAGAGAAATAGACGTGAGAGATGAGAGAGAGGAGAGTGAAAGAGGGGGGAGAGGAGAGAGTGAGGAGAGTGATATGTGGGATTTGCTCCATAATTTTCAAATAGTATTGCATATAAATATTAATTAAGGGTATTTGTGTCTATATAATAATATTTTAATTTAATTAATATTAATGATATTGGCCAAATGACCTACACCTATATTCATCTAACAATTTGGATTTCCACCTATATAAGTCCAAAATTAGGGGTGTCTAGCCAATTTCCCCGCTAAAAAAAGGCCAATGGGGATTTTGACTAATAGCCCCTTATATAATACATGTAATTTATTCATATATGATTCACTTAATTGTACTATCTAATAAATTAGAGATTTTCCAATTAGCATATTCTCACCAAATAGGGATTGACCAAAAATGTAATTAGAGGGTGTTTGGATAAGCTAATAAGATGTTAAAAGGAGCTTATAAGATGTTTTAGAGCTTATAAGCTCTTCCAAAGTGTTTGGTAATTTTTTTTAAAAAGATCTTATTTTTTTAAAAAATGAGCTGTTGGAGAGCAAATAATATCTTTTTAAATAAGTACCTCTACCCCACCTTTTTATTTAAGATCTTATAATGAGTAAAAATAGGAAATAAGTTTATTATCCAAACACTCTAAAAATTAATCCTAAAAATAAGATGTAACAGCTTATCAGCTCTTAAAACATCTTATCAGACGTAGGAGCTTATCAGCTATTTAAAATAAGCTTAGCCAAACACCCTCTTAGTTAAGTGATATTACTAATTAATCGATTATTACAGTGTCGGATTTCTAACACAAAAAATATATATGACAATTTAAGTATTAAAAAAAAAAAAGCTTCGTTGATAATTCTTTTACAAAATATAGATCATAGTAGATGATGCGGGCCGAAATGACTCAAAAGCCCAACTCATAAAACCATCCCGTAACACGGTCTAGATATATCTCATGCCCACTACAAGACAGTCATTCCAACCCTATAGGCTCCTCCCACATGGAGCAGACAATTGACCGATGTGGTTACGCTTCGGCTATGACCGAGGTGTAAAACCTGTAGTTTGACGTGGACCGAAGAAGGTCCACTTAGCATCTAGAGTAGAGAGCGAGCATGCACGCGAACAGAAGTTTGAACTGACTTTAGGGCCGTCTCAAGTCCATATGGGACCCTAGGCAAAAAAAATAATTTTGGCCCTTTACATTATTTTTTTAATATAAAAATAAATATTTTGGATATTTTTATTTTAGTATAAATACATGTATTAAAATTATTAATTGGTACATTATTCTTTATATATTAATATTTTTTTATTTAAATAAGAAAATATAAATTTTATTTTGTATTTGAGGGCCCTTATAACAGTAAACATAATTTTTGGGACCCTAATTATAATACTCATAAGTTAGGGGCCCTAGGAATAGACCTAAGTTGCGTATAGCCTAGGGTCGGGCCTGACTGACTCAGCCCGTTTAAGACAAATAGCTCGCTTTCAACAGAAATGCAGCTCGAGAAAATAACATTACACACACGTGTGGGTACTTTGGTCCTACCACCCCACCCCTAAGTCAGATATAAAGGAAAGAGCCAAGAGGTATCACAAATTAAACACTCTACTATATTCTCTATACATAATTTTATATATTATACTTACGGACTCGATCATCGAAGTGCTATCGCCGAGAGATATCTCATCGGTACTCCTTTTTGCAGGTCAGCTTCCAGGGGTTCCTTGGACTTTTCTTTTGGGCTTCCTTCAATAAAATTTCCATGTCGTCTCATCTTTCCTATCGTTGGCTAAAAGAGACAGATCATAATAAATCAAATAGCTTAAGGGTGCATTTGGATGGAGGGATTTTGAGGAATTTCAAATTCTTAATAACAAATCCCTTGAACTTGTTTGGATTGAGGAATTTTGGGATGAATTTCAAATCCACACCCTCATTTTTAGTTGTTTTTTTTCGCATAGATCATAGAAGTAAATAAAGAGAAAAAACCAACGATTAAATATTTAAAACAACTAAAAAAAAAAATATAGCATCAAAAAACTATTACGATTAAACCTAAAATAAATTAAAAAAAATTACAATTGCACATCCTTATAAGTTTTACAGGTGAAATTGGAATATTTCAACGAATGTTCCTAAAATCTAAAAGATTATGTTAGAATTGACACCGTAAGGGGGAAACTGTTAGACCATGATATACCATGAAGGGTAAGAATAATTTAAGGGGAAAGTACAGTTTGCACCCCTGAACTATAGGGGTTGTCGCAAACACCCCCCTAAACTACAAAACGTACCAAAATAGCCCCTCTAATTCGTGGTCAACGTTTACAAAACTAACACCGTTAGTTTTCTTGTTCATTTACTTTTTTGTCCTCAAATTTTAATTAATAAATTTGACTTGTCAACCACATTCTCTCTCTCCATCTTCTTTCTTTTTGCCTCTATCTTTCATCTCCCATCACTTTCTGCACTCCCAAAAGATCTGCTATGGTGAAATTGCAACTGTCCATCTCCAACGCGTCGGCCCGCGAGAACACCAAAGACGCCCCTGTTGTGAGGTCGTAGGCTCGTAGCAGGGGATCAGAACCGGCTTTCACTCGTGTATTTCAAACGTCGATTCCCCAACCACGCACCTTCGACGACATCGTTCGGCCCCCTCCTTATTTAATTGAAACTGAAGCGACTCCTAATGTTAGACTTAGATTTCAGGGCGGACGAATGGTACAATTGAAGTGTCAAAGAGGGGAAAGAGGCTCCGGATAATTTGTTTCGCTATTTGGGAGGCATATGCGAATTTGTGTGCTTGAACTTAGAGAAGACAACAACAATCGTCTGAGGAGAGAACGCCTCTGGGGTTTTTTTTTTTTTTTTTTTTATATCTTTTCTTTATATAATAGTGTGTTTTTTTCTCACATCTCTATATCTCTATAGAGATATATATATATATATATATATATATATATATATATATATATATATATATATATATGTGTGTGTGTGTGTGTGTGTGTGGGTGTTTTTTTGGGAGTTTTTGTTTTATACACTGTATTTATTTCTCAAAAAAAATAGTGTATTTGTTGATAATGTGATTTTATAATGTGTAGAGTATTATCGCGGCACCTGTGTATGTGTATAATAGAGGCACAGTGAGAGATAAAAAAATGGGGGGGGTTTTTTATTTTTATATATATATATATATATATATATATATATATATATATATATATATATATATATATATATATATATGGCAAACTAAGGGGGCAAAATTGTCAAAACAATTTAACTAGAGAAAGTCAACCTGCCACATCAGCACACCACAAGGGGAATGGAAACGGAGGGGTCATTTTGGTACGTTTTGTAGTTTAGGGAGGTGTTTGCGACAACCCCTATAGTTCAGGGGTGCAAACTGTACTTTCCCCATAATTTAACAAATAATAGGTGAATTTTCATAATTTAATCCAACGCCATGGGTTGGTTCATAATTCACCCTATCCCTAATTGCAAGTTATAAATTATAGGGCAAGATTCGTTTTGCACCCCTGAATTATGAGTTGTGTCGTATACACAACCATCAATTGCGAGACATATCAAATACCCTCTTACATTTTTTGGTCAAACTTACAAAAAGGCAAAGATGTTAATTTTTTAATGTTTTCTTGAGCAATTACAATTTATCCCCACATTTAGTCAATGGAAAAAATATATGTGAATTTTAGTACTTATAAATATTTCAGTCAAAATAAAAAAATACAAATTAAAGTCATTATCTCCTTCAATTTTTTCCAACATAACTCATCTTGCAAACATTACTTGGATGGTTATTTAAGCAATTGCTTAGCTTATTTAAATATTTTATTAATTTGAATATATTTTTAAGGTTATAATGACATAACATTTTTTTAATTAAAATCCATTATGGAGACCTGTTTACGGAGTTTGAATATTTTGGGTGCTTGAAGTACATTGAGTGAGATGTTTACCCTGATTAAATTTTCTATTTTGAGATACTTGGTTAAATTAAAGAAATTAGGTATATATTCAATTGCTAATGTGTTTGATTAGGATTGATATATAAATTGAACTCATGATAACAACTATAGTTGAACATTATTGTGAAGTTAAGAAAAAGAAAAAAAACAACTAATTTCAAATGAAAAATGAGGAAAAAAAAATAAAAAAAAATAAAACACATATAAGCTTTGGACCCTTACACCATAGGGGTAATAAGGTCCTAAGAAAAGGCAACAAAAAAGTCAATAGGTGATGTCAGCATATTCATAATACAAAAAGGAGGGGATATTTGTTACGTTTTGTAATTAAATGATGTGTTTGCGATATACCCAATAATTCAGAGGTCCAATGTGAACTTTTCCATAAATTTAATGTAAAGTACTAGGCATATTCTTTTATTCGTTTTGATCGTGCTATATATAAAATACTAGTGTTATACCCGTGTGATGCTTGGTAAATACATATTTCCAAATTTATTTTTAGAAAAGTACATATTGATGATCGAATAAAAAAATTGAACATGTGTATATTTATATATTATGTATTATATTTAGAGCATGATAATTAATCAGAACATGAACATAACATATATTTTGTAAGTTGAACATGTTGATAGCATGGAATTTAGATTTAACAATGAATGGAACTATTTATTAATTATTAAATATTACATATTAATCTTAATAACCAAGTTAAATTATGCAGAGATAAAAGATTATACTTCATAAGAAACTGCTTCAAAATACAAACATAATTATTATATTTTTAGCTTCATTTTGCATCCAATAAACCATAAAACTTGCTTATTTTAAAAGTGGTACTTTCAAAATATACAGAAAAAACCCAAAAATCTTAATCTTACTAACTACACATTAAAATGTTCATTGAAATAAAAAATAAATAAAAATCCTTCTTCACCAAATGCAACAACTCGCTCCATTTATCATCCGCTAAAATGAAACACACACGCACACTCCACCACCTTTTGTGCATACTCCGCCTTGCTGGAAATGGAATTCATCGAGGTGCAAATCTGTAAAGACAATAGTCATTCTCGAGTCTGAAAGTGATAGTTTGAGGATCAAACCAATGCGAACATTGTACGACTAAAGAAGTAAAGTTATACATTTCTACGTATCTATAAACACGCACATATACACCCACCAGCTACACATACATATATATAACTGTTGAATGACCATCTCAACCAAAAGCTTAAGCTTTTAGTGAAATGTATCATTTAGTATTAATATCTCCAACAATAACCACATCTATATTTGGTGTAGTTTCATCAGAAGCAACAATTTTAAAATTATAGAGAACAACTCGAGTAGTTTACTCATAGTTAAATGAAAATAACATCCAGAGGAAATATATAATACAATATAATCAACATAAAACTTAATATTAGTAAGAATACGAAAAGGTTTTCTCCCTTATTTAAATTTCCTATAACAAAATAAGGTATTATTGTTTGAATTCAATAGTTCCCCACTTGATCAAGTGTTAATAGGGACAAAATTTTTGATATCGACAGAAATAAGAGGAATAAAGTTGACAGAAATGATAATAATCTTAGAGGTAAAAAAGAAGAATGTTTAACTTATTTAAAATCAAACAACCTTAACAGACCTAAAAGATCATAAAGTCCTGACGGATCAAAATAATCATACTCCGACACCAATTTTTTGGAATAACATAAATATAATACACGATGCACTCACCTTCAATTCGGGAGAATGTGGGTAAACATATATAGGTGTTGTTGAAGACGGACTTATATTAAAGAAAATGTAACTAAAAGACTTTCAAGGAAAATAGTGCGTGTTTGTGTATGTTGATGCGGGAGGAGCCAGTAATTAAACATAAGGTCAATAAGCAATAACAAATACATTCCTACAATAGGGACAATTGTATTAATGTTTGATTAATTAAAGTATCTATAAGCTATCATACTGGAGCAAAATCCTGTTAAAGAAGGCGAAACATTAGATACCTGTTTAAGAAGGCAATGCAACTTATGATTAATCCATTCCTGAAACAAAGAGATGTAAAAAGAAAAACATAATATGAGGAAAATAACAGACAACTTATGATTCACCAAAATCAACTCGCAGTACATCAAATTAGATTAATTACGAAAAAGTGTTAGGAATAAGTTGTGAAAGAATGAAAAAAGTATTAGTTTTGAGGCACAAGATACAACAAAACCAGTGCAGAAAGATAGATGTCAACTAAGATACAATTTGTTGAAATATCCATTTAAGTATAATGTATTATCTCATATTTTATTGTTATTATTGTTTAATATGTAAATGTATATACAATTAAACATTACAATGTATAAAGTTTCAACGAATATAAATCACAATAAATCAAATTAGATTGAACTATCTACGGCTTTTGAGATCCTACACCGGGTGAAATACACCGGGTAGATCTTTACCATTCATATACACACAAACACACACACACCAACATTGGTGTGTGTAGATCAACGGTAAAAAACCACCCGGTGTAACCTTCACCGGGTGTAGGATAGATAAAACCACTATCTACACAGTTAATACTAAAGATTGCATAAAATGTACTAATATTAATAAATTTTGAACTTGTACCTTCGAAAAAACTAAAATCAGATTTAGAATATGATTCTTCATTTCGTTGGCGCTCTCCCGAACATCTCTAATTTGGTTGAATTACAAAATATACTTACCGATTTCGTTGATTCTGATCCAAAAATATATTTTACGGAAGTCTTAATTCCACCATAATTTTGACCTGATAATTTGAGAAGAGCTACTAGAGGAACCCATAGAACAAAATAATAAATAACGTAACCAAGAAATAAAATAATTTATATTGATCAAACACTCAAAAACATCACAATAACACTCTTTAAAATGATAAACATAACAATAAAACTGCATATTCACAAGGGTTGTACAAACCAGTCATATTTTATTAAAAAAATAATATTAAAATCACCCCTCATGAGAAAATATTATTACAATTACTCTAAATGATGGTAAAATTGGTATTTTTTTTGAGGAATATTATGTATAATAAAAAAATCCAGCTGAAATTCAGCCTTAAAAGGGGTACTACTAGGGGTGAAAATCAGATGGATCGGATCGAAATTAACATTTTCGAAAAAAATTCAAAAATTTTCGGAAGTACAAAATCAATTCCAATTCCAAAAGACCCGGAAATTTCGGAAAATTTTCGGAAATCACATAAGTAATAAAATTTCAAAACTTAGCGGAATTTTTTCTGAAAATTTCAAAATTTTCCAAAAATAAGAATATCCACGTCGATAAAAGTAACTAACAACCACTAAATTTCAATTCAAAAAAAAAAAAAAAACACATCATAATATCCAATAAAATTTCTAGCAACAATTCAATATGTCAAAATCCTAAAACAAAACTTAACTCAAATTACTATTTCAGAAAACCAAAAAAAAAATTAAAATTAGTATTATATAATATATTTATAGGTGTATTTTTTTTGGAAAAAATCAATTTTTTTCGGAATTAATTTCGCAAATCAAAACGGATCGGAAATCGGAAATTCTATTTTTTTTATAGAATTCCAACAATCCAAAAGAATCGAAAAAAAATCGAAATATCAGAAGTCGGAATGAAAAAAGTTGTTCCAAAATCAGAACTTTTCGGATCAGAACTGGCGGATTAGAGTTTCCGTTCCAACTTACACCCTTAGGTGCTATGTAAACGACAACAAACTTCAGTTCATTTATGGTAATGTGACTTTAATCCAGGGATTTCTCGAAATTTACAGAAACAATACATTAAAACTGCATTTAGAAAGAAACCAAGGCAAACTGTTTTATTCATGATTATGATCATGTGTATGTAAAGTATTACAGTACATTGATAAGTAAAAACATAACTTAAAAACTGTATAGTATAGTTTTCTAAAAGAAAAGAAAAACAAAAGAACTATGTATAATTTAAACTGTAGTATATGAACGAGTCTATATATATATGTACAAAATTATTTCCCTAGCTAGTAAAAAAATCAATTGAATATTCTCAAGAAAAATAAAATTCCATTACCTCATTGGCTGCTAGCATATATCAGTAAGGAATCCCCATCTGCAGCCACCCTCCATCCATGTTCATATCTCTTAGATCACTCAGTTTTCTGAGCTCCTTCTCACGCGCTTTCTCGTCGTTTTTTTCGACCTCGACTGATTTTTGCTGATGATTTTGTTTCGCCAGCTGTTGCAAATCACGCAATGCGTCGTATCTACTTTTGTTCGTTTTTCCGTCGTCAAAATTTTCATGTATTTGTGGAGCAGGTAGGTTCAGATTAAGATCAAGTTCGTGATCAAGATCAAGATTATGATGAGGAGGCCTTACAAATACGGGTTTCTTCTTGCAGATTTCTCGGCTCTGATGGTGGTCGTATTGGAAATCGTGGAAATGCGGTATGAAGGCATTGTCCGAAGAATTCGTAAGCCAATGGCACCTCTTGTGTCCGCCCAACGCCTGCCCGGACGAGAAAACGCGTCGGCAAACGGAGCACTCGTGCATCTTAGTCCTTCTAGGGTTTGAGGTAGCGGGCCCGGGCCCGGGCCGGGGCCCGTCAGACTCCGACGGCGTCAGAGGCTCGCTCCGGGACGGCTCGTCGTCGGGGTTTTCCTCTTCGGTGGGCCCGTCCAACCTCGCGGCGTAACAACCCTTAACCTTCTTGTGGCTCGCTCTATGCCCTCCTAAAGCTTGGTGGGAGCTGAATACTTTCTTGCAAGCTTTGCATTGAAACATCCCTTTCTCCACCACTTGTTGTTTAGCCTTGCAATTTTGCTCCTTATTATTACTAATATTACTACTACTACTATTATTAGTATTATTATTATGATCATTTTTGGATGAGGCACGATTTTCTTGATTATCGCTCTTATTGGACAACATCACGAGACAGTCTGCTGCGAGATCTTCGTCTTCACTCGACTGTGCCGGATGATAAGACGAAGACGATGAAGATGGCCTCTTATAGAATAATTCTTCCTCTTCTTCATCAATAGCACGAGATCTAGGCGGCTTGGCCCGAAGAAAGTACGAATGCTTATTACTATTACTACTACTATTACCATTCTGCCCCTCTATAGATGCCCCTCCAGTGCAGTACTGTCTCATCACATGCCTCATTCCTTGGTTCTCATCTCCACCACCATTCTCCATCATATCCACACAAATCACTATCTCTGTGTGTTTTTTTTCCTTCTTTTTTTTTCTCTGACCGAAAACACAAAGAGAAGTATATGTAATTAAACTAAACCAAGAGCATAAAAATAAAAACACACGATATATATAGATATGTGTGTGTTTTTTTTTCTTCCTTTTTTCTTTTTTCTACGAACACAAAGAGATGTAGATTCAAACTTAACCAAGAGCATAAAAACACACGATACCGATATGTATATGTGTGTGTTTTTTTCCTTCTTTTTTCCTCTTTTTTTCCTCTTTTTTTTTTTTTTTTTTTTTTAAGAGAAGTAGATATAAACTAAACTAAACTAAACCAAGAGCATAAAAAAATACACGATACAGATAGTAGTGTGTATTTTCTTTTTGCAGTGTGTGTGTGTGTGTGTGTTCTTCTGTTTCGTAAAATGAGAGAGTGGTTAGTGGTTATATATAGTGTGTGACAGGTGTTGTAGTTATAATGAGTAAAAGCAAAAGGGAAGTCCTATTTTTAAGGGGTATATTGTTGGTTGTAGATGAGAGAGAAAGGGTAGAATCAGTTTTGAAGTGTCAAAACTGAGTGTTGGACAAAAATAGAAGTTATGCTTTTAAGTGGTCCAGAGTTTATTTCTGACGTGTTTGTGGTTTGATGTACTTTGTTTTTACTGTAAATTAGGAACCGTATACGGATGAGTATACAGTATACGTATACCCCATCGTATATATATGTTTTTTTACTTTCTCACTAAAGTTTGCATAACTCATTTTCACACTATATTTACATGCAAAAAACTTTTGTGAAAAATTAACAACTTGATGACTTAATTTGATTCGTGCTTTAGATAATTGCGGCTTAATTAATTGCCTTGAAAAAATAGGTTTAACTAGTCAACAAATATGGTGATGTGCTTGTAATAAACATATCTAACTTATTCTTTCTTTATTATTATTTTTTTTAAGGGATTATTAGCAAGATCCCCTCATTTAGGAAATGTAGTTACGGAAAACCCTCCTCCCAAAAATAATTAGAGAAAACCCCCTTAGTTAGTATTCCACCAAATGTTATTTTTATAATTCCAAATCTATCATTAATTGTCAATGTATTATTTTAAAACCCTAATTCCACGACGAGCAACAGCAGAAGCAGCGGTGGCGGAACAACCACGCCGGCGAGGCGGATTTGGTTTGCGACGCTGCGGAGTCGTGCTGCGGCAGCAACTTCGACGAAATCGACCGACGCGGGCTACCATTGGCGGAGAGTGCTGCATGGGATGGCGCAAACATCTCCGGAGACGGATGCAGTGCGGCGGCGGCGAGCCACAGGATGTGCCGGAGCTGTGGGAAAGAGGAATCATGCGTGTTGCTTTTGCCCTGCAGGCATCTCTGCCTCTGTACTGTTTGCGGGTCCACTCTCCACACTTGCCCCGTTTGGAACTCTACCAAAACCGCTAGCGTTCACGTTAATCTCTCCTCCTAAATCTTAATTAATTAATTAGGATTGGGATTAAATTAAATTGAATTGGTTTTCTTAATTGGTGGAGCTAAACATGCTCAAAACATGACGGGTTATTCGGCCATGGCAGGAGCTCTGGGTGGTGTGGGGACGATGTGGAGGCTGAATTTGAGTTTTTTTGTGGATCGGACGGAGGACGGTGCGTGTAGAGAATTTCGCGCAGGCTGAAACCTCAATCGACTAATGTACATGTTCATAGTTGATTAAGCTAATCGACTATGTTCTGGTAGTCGATTAAGGTTGATCGACTCCAGTTTTTTTTTTTATTTTTTTTGGATTTCTTGTTTATTGATTCCAATTGTATAAATCATTTATAATGTTTGAATATTTTTTATTTTTTGTAAAATATAGTTGAATTTGCATTTTTTCGCAGTTGTAATTTGTTATGTTTAGTAGTAGATTCTTAATCGACTATGCTTCATCATAGGCGATTAATATACCTCATATATAAAAAAAAAATTAAAAAATTAAAGAATTTTCTTAATCGAGTCGATTAAGGCCAATCGACTATGAAGCATAGTCGATTAAGGCCAATCGACTATGCTTTATAGTCGATTGAGGAAATTGATACATAAAAGACGGGAAAAAAAACAGAAGAAAAAAAAAACAAATCGCTGAGCGCGTGACCCAGTGTTGATGTGGCGGGCGGGGACAAAGCTAGAAAACATAATAGATCAAAATGGGTGTGACATTTTCTTAAATAGACTGAAATATTTTGGACATCTCTCCATTAAAAAAAATAATGAGGGGTTTCCTCAAAGAGCCCCAAAAATAAAATATAACTTTGTGATTTTAAAATCGTAGTTAATTAAACCAACTAATTTTGAGATAATTGTGGGTAGAACTTGGATTGAATGGTTATTTCTAAAACTTGGGAGTATTTGTAAAAGGTAGAAAACAAAAGTCAACTTCAAGTAACTATTTTTGATTAAATGTTTATTTCTAAAATTTTGGAGTATTCGCAGTGGGGAGAAAAAATTAACTTCAACCAGCTAATTTGCACTTTGTAAAATAAACTTTATTTTCTATGCAATTTTAAACAATAAAAAATAGGGCGAATGACAAAAAGGCCCATCACATGGGACTTAAATGCATTTTGATCAAAAAAAAAAAAACAGTCTCTCAATTAAGTCCATCCCCATGTCTTTAGTCGAAAATACCCTCAATAATATAATTCTTATCAATTCCACCCATTATGCTCTAAGTTCCTTAATATTACACATTGACCCCGAATTTAAACAAATATATCACGTTAACCCCCAATTTTTTTTTTCAGAAAATAATTTTTTTTCTGAAATATTTTTTTCTAGCCAGATTTCGGCGTTGACCACCGGAGACCGCCGGTCTCCGGCGTTGACTCTTTTTTTTTTTTTTTTTTGAAAACTTATTTTTTTCCTGAAATTTTTTCCGGTCGATCAACCTCCGTTGACCACTGGTCTCCGACGTTGACTTTAGCTACTAAATTACTGTCTCAGACAGTATTATTACTGTTTGGGACAGTAATATTATGAATATTATTTTTCCGAACAGTAATATAATGAATATTATTGTCTAAGACAGTTAAATTACTGTTTTAGACAGTAATTTAGCATCTAAACAGTACTATTAATTAAAATATTTTTTTAAGAAAAAAATGAAAAAAAGTCAATTAACAGTTATATTACTGTCTCCGACAGTTAAATAACTGCTGGAGACAGTAATTTAGCAAACGAATACAGTAATATTAATTAAAAATATCTTTTTTAAGAATAAAAAAGTCAATTAACAGTTAAATCACTGTCTCCAACAGTTAAATAACTGCTGGAGATAGTAATTTAGCAACGAATATAGTAATATTAATTAAAATATTTTGGGCTAAATACAGTTTGCACCCTTAAAGTATAGGACTGGTAACACTTACCCCCTTAAAGTTACAAATGTAACACTTACCCCCCTCATTAATGAATTCAATGATAAAACTTTGACTTTGAATGATATGGCATTTTTTCTTCCCAAATTGTCCTTCTAGCTATTATATTAATGCATATATAATAATATATTTTCAATAATATTTCAAAAACTAAATTTTATAAAATGTAATAATTATTAAAAAAAAATATTTTGATTTATGTTTAACTCCACATTTTAATTACTATAGACCCTAATATAAATAAAAATCTCAATATTTTTAAAAAAATATTTAAAATACGTTAAAAATTTGCAAGAAAAAAAATAATTTCAAGACTTAAACGTCCAATTTTTTTTATAATCTATATAATATATAAAAGTTGAATTCCATAGCTAATTGATTGACATTTGGCAATTTCAATTGATGACATGTCATCAATTTCATCCCAAGTGGCGAATTGATTGGTGGAAATAAATCATCAAAAAACATGTCATCATTTTCCAAAATTAGAGTATTTAAATATATTTAATTATTTTATTAATATATTTATATCCTACCATTTATGAAATGCTCTAAATATATAAACTTTCTTGGAAACCCTAAATAAATTTATTTTTGAATTTCATTTTATAATTAATTTAACTAGTTCTTCACCCGTGCGTTGCACGGAAGTCAGTTTTAAAATGAGAAAAATAATAATATGTAAACGACTATCTCTTTATAACAACACCAATTCAAGTAAAACAAAATAGAAGGAAATAAAAAAAATGTAAATTGTATCTCTTAATTCAGAGTTTTAACATATGAAATTAAATTAAATATAACAAAAAAGAAAATGTGAAGTGCACAAACACAATATGAAGATTAAGTGAAATCATTTAAAACATATGGTATAACTCTATTTCGTGGAATTCAACCTACTACACCATGACAATCATTTGCAAAATAACTAACTTAACAATAAACACGATAGACATTAAAATAACCTGTAAGTTTATCATTAACTGCGTTTAATTAGTGATGCACATTACTCAAACAACAATACAACTTATAAATATTGCAAAAGAGATAAGTTGTATACGCCTTTATTGATACCAATTCTGATATCAATATCGGTACCAATAAGGATACCAATATTGATATTAATATCGATACTAATACTGATACTAATCAATATCGATACACATACTAATACTAATACTAATACTAATACTGATAACAATACTAATACTTATACTAATACTAATATACTAATAATAGTAATAGTAATAGTAATACTAATACTAATACTAATACTAATACTAATACTAATACTAATACTAATACTAATACTAATACTAATACTAATACTAATACTAATACTAATACTAATACTAATACTAATACTAATACTAATACTAATACTAATACTAATACTAATACTAATACTATTGCTAACACTAATACTAACACTAACACTAATACTAATACTAACACTAATACTAATACTAATACTAATACTAATACTAATACTAATACTAATACTAATACTAATACTAATACTAATACTAATACTAATACTAATACTAATACTAATACTAATACTAATACTAATACTAATACTAATACTAATACTAATACTAATACTAATACTC
>NW_012193416.1:10888-47657 GCF_000504015.1 Erythranthe guttata
CCCCCTCGCGATTAATTTTGTTAGGGGTGACTAAAACGGAAAATTACAAATTAATCCTTTAAATAATATTTGGTTTTGTTAAGTAAACACTCTATAGACAATTTACATATTATAACAGAATTTTAACAAATTTAATACAACATGTAATCTAAAGAACCAAACATATTATTAACTAATTAATTAGTTAACAAGTAGGAAATTAATCCAATCTAATCTAATTCGATCTAATTCAATATAGGTAAGCAAACGAGGCCTAACTATGTTGCGATTATTTTAGAGACCCCCCCATATGGAAATTATATATAACTAGCCACCAAGCTAATTACATCCTTGTTCATACCCCCTCCATTTTGAAATTTATTTGACATACCCCCCTAGCCCACCCAAAGTACCTAAAATGCCATTTTACAATTAGTTTTAAACCCTAGCCACCCACAGTCATCTCTATCTTCCTCTCTCAACTCTCAAATTCAAATCCCGCCTCCAAAGATATCCAACCGGCGAAGTTGCTTCCCGAAGTCATAACTCTCTCTCTGGTGGTCGGAATTCGATGGTTTAACTACCATTTGATTCCTCTCGTCGAGCTCTTTCTTTTTGTGGTGATTTCATTCAGTATAGAGCACTCGATCTGTTTCTGCAATCGTTTTACAATCGGCGCGTATTTCGACGACGGTGGGTATTTGCCGGAGGTGCAATTTGTGTTCCGACAGTCAGAATTTGACGGGCTACCCACCGTCGGATTCCTCTCATTCAGAAATATATTTTGATGGAAATTTCGTTCATTTTTTTATTGTCAGTTTTATTTTTATAATTTGTTTTTTCATTTGTAAGGGCGGAACCTTGGGTGGTTAGCGGCGGCTAGGGTTTTGGTAGGAAGCCCTTGGGGTGAGGAGTCATTGGCAGTTTAGTCTAAAATTCATAGCATTTCACAGCTATGTCCTCTCTCTCTCTATATCTCTCGATCTCTTAGTGTTTGTTGATTTTTGAGCGTTTTGATGTTTCTTCAATTTTTGTTGATTTGCAAATAAAATAATTTTTTTGTTTTGATTTTGCAATTGCAGTTTAATGAAAGTCATTAATCCTCTCCTTGAAAGTCTCAAAAAATTTGGTAGAAGTTACATCTGCTTGAAGCTAGAGTGTTCAACAAACTGTATACATTACTATACATTACTAGTTACATATAGTAACATGTAGTTACATATGCATATTTTTGTGTATGTTCGATTTGTATTTTATTTGTTCTGAGGTGATTTATAATATAAATATTGAAATTCGTATTTTGTTGTTGTTGGGGTTTATGAATTTCTTTTGTATAAGCTAATATTCGTGTGTATACATAATTGATCTACTAAAAATATGGGGTAAAAATAAAGAACATAACCAATTACTATAGTTTACTATAGTTACATGTAGTTATTTTCAGTACAGTAAATATATTGATTTTACAAAAAAAAAATAATAATAAATAAATCAGTGAAAATGCTAAATGCAGGACCATAAATGTTGAATGCAATTTGGCCGAAAATTGCATATGAGGGTAGTATAGTACTTTCGCCTATTCAGGGGATACGTCAAAGGAAAATTTTGTCTTGGGTTTATCCCTAGTTTATTTGGTTCCTAGGGGGTTATATAAAATAAGCCCAACTATATTCCTATGATAACACAACAAAGGCTCTTCTGCCACAGTTTTAATAGTTAAACTGATCTTCCGGATTCATGCATTCAACAATAACTATAAAGCACATAAAGTGATCAAGGTCATGCACTTAATAAATCAAGTAGAATAAATAATCTAAATTAATACTTGCATAAAATCATTGAATTGGGTTCACAAATCCTACATAGGGTTCGAATAAAGTCTTAGAAACTAAAGACTTTAGTTACTCGTAATTCTTATTATAAACAAAATAGAATTAATAAAATAAATATGAAAAACTATGCTTGAGTCTTCGTCTTTGTTCTTCACGTTTTGTGGTGTAAAATTTCGTTCTTATGGTGTAGAGATTTGTTGTTTTTATAGGTTTTTCTTGATAAGGATGCAGTGGAAACCTAATAGGAATCAATTTTCGCCACTTTCCCCAAGCAGGATTTATTCTTCGATTTTGACCACGTTGAAGCCCGAATTATGGAATATTGCATGAAATAAGAAATGTAGCCCTTGAAGTTAGCATTTCAATGTTGCTTGGATCAGGTCATTTGGAGTTAGTATGAGAGATATATGCTCGAAATGGTGGACACAACCAAAGTTGTGGCGAGATTCCTTCTTCTAATTTGATTTCTTTTCGTTATTTACAATTTTTTTCCTTTCTTTTTGATCATTTTTCATTCATGGACACTTAATTCTCGTTTTTCACCTATGAAACACAAAATCAATCAATTAAAACACAAATATAATTAAATTTAAACAAAAGATCCACGTAAAGTAAACGTATTGAGTGTAATATCTACACTCCACAAAGTCCTGTATGTTATGTATATTGTCTCGTAACCTCCAAATTTGTCCCAGTTCCATTTTTTCATAGCCGTACCAGGATTCGAGAGTTTGATCTCAAATAAATTCCTCCCATGAGTTGAGCCCACCTGCCAAATTGATTCGACAAAAGATGTGAACTTTGGAAGTAAAAACGAGATTTCCGGGGCTGAGCTTCCATAACTTTAATAAGTAAAGGGTGATCGGATTCTACCCTTGACAAATGCATCACTCTGACGGAGCTCGAATTTGCGACAGCTTTAGCATTCAATAAACACGATCATTCACAGCAAATTATATTTCCCCTCCTTTGAATATTGATCCATGGAGAAAATATCGACCTCAAAACTAGCATCGGTTAATGTGGCATTCAAAATAATTAAACTCATTAAATTACTGCATCCCTTATCATTGCAGATTCGAGCCTCCTTGCTTTTCATAAGGCTCTGATTGGTTCATGAATTTCAAAATAAGCAAAATAAAAATGCAAAAAAAAAAAGAAAATCAATAACTTTTGAAATTCCAATTGTGTTTGGTTCATACGAGAAATGATGATGGAACTAATTTTGAAGAAAATTATTAAACCCTGTTTTCCTAGCAATCATCTCATGAATTTTCGACTCCTGTTGCTTGGGTTCCAAAAGAACCACCATAAGTGTTTTATGTTGTTTAAAAAGCGATTGTAAATAATGAAGGGAATGTGGGTTCCCAATTCCCCTAATGTTCCATATGATGATTGACATCAAGAAACGATAGAGTTGGGTGGAACATCGACGAAACATTACTTTTCTAGGGTGAATTATACAACATAGAATTACAATAAAAATCCTTTCTAAAATCAATCTATTTGTTCCAAATCATTCACAATTTACATTTGGAACGAACTCCTCTACAAATACTTATTGTTTTGTGTTGTTTTTACGAATACCCTATATAAAATTGGGGCTCTGCCTCCGAACCCTCATAATTTTTGTGCTCGTCCTACTATTATTTAACTCTACCATTCTCAGTCAAATACCAAACATCCTTTAACTTAAATAATGGATTCGCCACTGCAAACAACCATTGAATATTTTATTACGTATTCTTAAGGCAATAAACAAAAAATGTTGATAAAATATGTTAAGTAGACTAACAAGTAACAACATACAACTATTTATTTTGAAGCATAACCAAAATACATACATACAAAATATATGGAGTATTTGTAGTGGGGTGTGATTGAACGAATAGAGATCTCGTTAGTTTGGTACAGATCTATGTAGCATGGACACGGGAACGCGGACACAGGAAAACAGGGAAATTGACACGGGGAACTTCGTTTTCCAAAAGTCCATATAAGTAGAATCCAAGTGACAATAGTCTATACAAGTGTAAAATAACAAGTAATCGAGTTTTTTACTTAATTAAAAGCTAGGGATATGGCGTAATGTGCTTCATAATACGTATTATCGTTTGATTTACGCAAAGTTAGTTGGTTAATAAAAAATAGCCGTATTACATTTATATGAGTCATGTACTACACGTGCACGGAGGATAAACTACATTTATTTGTTTGGCATACTACATAAGAAAAGTATTGTATTTTTCGTAAAACCCACTTTTATAAGTGTGAATGTTGGATTAACGTTCATTGCAACAAGTAGAATGCACATTTGTGTTCGATTTACATAAATTTAGTTGATCAGTTGAAAAGGCTTGTACCATATTAATATGCCTCGTACACTACACATACAACTGACAACTAACTCGATTTATTTGTTTGGCATCTTATATATAAAAAAATATATTTTGACCTATAACCCTAAACCTAAACCTAAACCTAGGGGCAAAGTTAAGTTGAAATGAGGACAACTTCAGTTGATTATGTGTTTCTAAGTTCATTGTTTGGCAATTTCCTGATAGATTAGGATGGTTTATAATGTATGATTTTGGTTTCTGAATGTACAAATTACATTGGAGAATCCAACGGCAAATTCAACATTTTTTTTCAGGGTTTGCAAAATTTTCAGATCTCATTTATATCATTCGTTTTTCACCTTCTCCCCATATTTCTTTTAAGTATTTTGAGTGAGTAATGGGGAAAATGTTCAAAAGAACATGGTAAAAATTCAAAGTCTTTTATGTAATTTGCACTTTTCAATTTAGCTCAATGCATTTTTTGAAATAGTAAAAGTAACCTTGGTAATAACTGTCAATTTAGCTCAATGTATTTACAAGATTGTACAGTATATTTATAAAATTTTACTTAATCCGCCCATTTTTTCGAAAAAATGTTTGAACTTTGATAATATACACATGTATTGTTTGGATGAACGGTTTAATTTTGCAATGAAAAATTGCAATGTATTATAAACAAATATTTATTTAACAATTAACATTGTAACTAAATTAATTAGTTTTGCTCCCTTAATTTACCACAACTATATATATATATATATATGTGTATATATATATATATATATATATATATATATGTGTGTATATATATATATATATATATATATATAAATGTTATTCCTCAAGTTTAATATTTTCCGCAAAATTTTCACATATCATATAAACGTATAATTATTTAACATTGTTACTAATTAAATCAAGGTTATAACAACAATTATATATATATCAATTATTTTCATGTTTTTGTGAGTTATTTTAAAAAAAAAAAATTTCCTGATTAATATTTTTTCTTTATTCGATGCGGTATTTTTTAACAACAATTCATTTAAATTATTATTTTCTACTTTTTTTGGTACACTAACCATGTGCAACACACTGGGAATAATTACTAGCATGAAAAGTTTCAATTATTAATTTTATATTATTTATTGTTTAACATAATTTTTATATATTGACAATCAAAATTTATGTTTACTTTAAGATTAGTATAATTTAAATTTGACAGCTAAATATTCTAATATTGTTTGATAAAAGAAATTTATTATAAATTTTATTGTCATGTATTTAAATAATTACTTTCTCTTCTTTTATAATGCGATCCCGTGCAACGCACGGGCATAAATACTAGTTTGTATAAATGTTGGACTAACACTCACCCCCGACAATCCAAGTGGCAATAGTCCATACAAGTGTAAAATAGTAAATCATCGAGTGTTTTACTTAATTAAAATTCGGAATATGACGTATTGGGCTTTATAATACATATTATTGTTCGATTTATGCAAATTTTTAGTTGATTAATTGCAAATAGTTGTACTACATTTATACGAGTCATATAGTACATGTGTACTGAGAATAAACTATATTTATCTGTTTAGCATAACTACGCAAGAAAATTGTTGTATTTTTTGTAAAATTCATTTATATGTGTGAAGTTAGACTAACGTTCATCCCGACAAATATAATGCACATTTTTGTTCGATTCACACAAATTTAGTTTTTTTTTTTTTTTGAGTAAATTCAAGTCCATTACAAGGGAAAGTCGGGGATGGGGGGACTCGAACCCTAGACCGTTACCCTATTGTACTACATTGATATGCCTCGTATACCACACAAGCACGTGCGACAAACCCCGTTTATTTGTCTAAAATACTACGGAACAAAACTGTTGTATTTTTCATTATTTGTAATATTTTAATCCTCCATCTGTTCCATATTATATGTCTTTGTAGAGAGTTTTTCTTATCCTAAATTATTCGTCGTGTTAGATTTTCAATTAATCATTAATTGCATTATTTCCAATTTTACCCTTTATGACTCCTAATTAATTAGTTGTATGATGTATTAGTATTTTTCTATATTTTTTATTATAATTTATACACATTTATTGATTTTCTTAATATGTATCCAACAACCCAAAACGTCATTTAAATTGGGACGAATGGAGTATTATTATTAGATAACAAACTTCAAAACATCGTAGACTCCATCTATATGTATGAATGTTGGATTAACATTCATCCCGACAAGTATAATGTTTGATTTACATAAATTAGTTAGTTGATTAATTGAAAAGGCTTGTACAACATTGATATTTCTCGTATACTACACGTTCACAGACAACGAACTACGTGTACCACCAAGATAGGAAAAAGAAAAAAAATTACAGCAAGCCTAAAACCTGGAGTTCAATCTTAAATCACGAAATGCTTCCTTACAATACAATATCCAAAACAAAATCTGTCTTAACTCATAATACTCCAAAAGAATACAATTCAGTTTAAATGACAAACGTATTGTACTATTTATTATTAGGGGTGTGAATGAGCCGAGTCGGCTCGTGAGCTCGGTAAGCCGGCTCGACAAAAGCTCGAGCTCGGTTTTTCGAGCTCGAGATTTCTAACGAGTTGAGCCCGAGCTCATTTTTAGTTGTTCGTGAGGTGGTTCATGAGTTTTTTTTTCTTTTACAATAAATATAATTAATATAAAATAAATAATAAAGTCATATAAATAATGAAAAAAAATTACAAGTCATTTTTTAATTCCAAATTTTTTTTAATATAATTTATGATAATAAATTTCTTATAATACTAATAATGAAGAAAAAAAAACCTAAATCCATCAAATGTGGGGAGTTGCTCATGGTGGATGGTCGGTGGTTGTTTTTTTTAGAGAGAGAGTAAAAAACAAAAGGAAGAGAAAAAAAAAAGAAAAAGGAAAAAGAAAAGAACACGAAATGAAAAAAAACACAACTTAATGGGCAAAATTGTCATTCCAAGTGGATAGGGAAGTAAATCTTAAGAAAGGGGGTCACTATAACAAATCTCAACTTTTACTTACTTGAATACTACCAAGTTTAAAACCACAATTGAGTACATATTTATAAGTTTTTTTCTAACTTTAATACCAAAATAAAAAGAAGAGTACAAAAACACCATTTCATACAAAATATCAATTATATCAAAAATTTTTTTGAAATTACCTATTTTAAAACCAAATAAAAAAATAAAATAAAAAAAACCTTTTCTTTCCACCCTTTCTTCTCCTCTCCACCGTCGTCACCGCCGCTCCAACCCTAGCCGCCGCCGGACGCCGCCGCCGCTGAAACCTCCATTGTTATCAAGCCGCCGCCGCCTTTGTTGTACAAGTAATATTTGTTTTCGATTTTTTTTTCTTTAATATTTATTTAGGATTTGATTGTTTGATATGGGTAATTAGGATTTGGTTGTTTTAGGTAGGAATGATCGTTAATTAGTAATGGGTGCATCTAATTTCAGTCGATTTGAGCATTGATTTGAGATTCGTGGGTCGGTTCCTTGTTCAAAATAATCGACCTGTATATGTCGATTTTTTCAAAATTTTCGACAGATTGATGTCGAAAATTCTGCAAAAATCGACATATAGTTGTCGATTGTTTTGAAAACTTTGAACTTAATGTTTGGTAATTCAACAGAACACTATCGAAAATTGGTTGAAAAATCGACAGCTAGCTGTCGAATTTTCAACCAATTTTAGACAGTGTTCTGTCGAATGATTTATGTGTATTTTTTTTTTCTTTCCTATTTTTATTTGCTTGTGTTTATATTATGTATATTTATTTTTATTTGTGTGTTATTTTGCAGTGGAAGAACCACGTGAACCTCGTTTACCTCCGACTGTCTCGAACCGTAAGAAGAGGAAGGAATTATCCGATAAGGGCAAGGGCAAGGCAATCACGACCAAGAAAAAGACCACGACCAAGAAGAAGTCTGGAGAGGGTTCTTCCTCAACGAATCCGGTATCGGCTCTACCTTCGACTGTAGAAGTTGGTGATTCGAGCAACGAACCGGTCCGAGGTTCCGAGATACCGGAATTGTACACAAATTTTGATAAGCACATTGCTTATCATATTGTGAACGGAGGTCCAGAGCGCTCGGAGCGCGGCTCAGAATTTCGAATTCGAAATCACACAGGAACTTTGAAAGGCTGGGTACCAGCGCCGTTTATTACAGAGGCAGTACAAAGAGCTGGATTAATGTTAGTTGTACAAGCATCGTACAACACTGTGGACGGCCATCTACTTAGAGCCTTCATAGAGAGATGGCAACCAGCTACCAACACATTTCATTTACCTGTTGGAGAGATGACCATCACACTTGATGATGTGAGTACGTTGGTCGGTTTGCCAGTTGTTGGGCGTACTGTATCTTGCGAGCGTTTGATCCGTGATTCCAAAACGAAGCCCAGTCGTTTGATGTTCGAGTTGCTAGGTGAGTACCCGGACGATGTAGACAAGAAGAAAACAGTGAAGCTGGAATGGTTGAAGGCTAAATTTAGCAAGGTGGCCATGAGAGACAGTGCGGAGAAGAGGACATACGCCATTCGGGCGTATTTGTTATTTTTGCTCGGGTGTACTATACTGTGCGACAAGACCGGCAACATGGTAAACGTGGAGTATCTAAATCTCGTCTCTGATTTGGATCGGATCGGCGAGTATGCTTGGGGCACTGCATGTCTTTGCCGGTTGTACGATGAGCTTTCGTTAGCCTCAAAAAATTCAACGAACTCGATGGCTGGCTAGCTGGCTGACGCTCTTCCAATCATGGATTTATGAACTCGATCTGTTACAATGCAATTAGGCCGAGGACAACTTGTCATGGCCTCCATCAAACAACGCAACGCCCATTCGAAATTTTCCGTCTTTTCGTGATCCAAGTATGCAAAGGCAATGGAGAACGTCATGTTGGTACAAGTAAAACCCACAATCTCAAGAAATGGAAGTCTGTAACGATTGGTCTTGTACGTGCAATCGATGACGAATACGTACGGATACGACTGTGCCAACTTAATGCATTTCGGGTGGATACACAACAAGTCGGTAATCGCATTCAACTCGTTCGATCTAGGGTACGAGAGGTATTCATCTTCTTTCAACTTGGCGAACAATAATTGCAATTGAGATCTCCCAGATAATTCATTGAAATTTAACTTAGAGATAGTATTGTAAACTGTCTTCATACCAGTTACATTAGACGGGTCATTTTCCTTCAATAATCTTAGAATTGCCCTTGGTTTCACCATTGTTTTCTTCAAAGTGTGAACAAGTGAAGTCTGCTCCTTTGATAATCTTCCAGCATAAGAGTGTCCGTGCAAGTTTTCAAACAAGTTGTGGTTGTGAATACCACTATAAACATCCAATTTCCACTCAGCCTTTTCATCACCCTTGTGTTCTTTTGTCCCCTTCAATTTAAACAGACAATTGTATTTATTTGAACGCGGTGCTCCTTTTTCCCGGTCTTTGATCATCTTTACCGGGTACCTTCTTGCCAGCATAAAGGCCCCCACGCTCACAACGAACAATCACATACGGTGTCCTACGTCCTCTATTTCCGTCACTCGAACCCGCAATCATTAACACCATTCCAATTCTTTTACGTACTTCACGAACCCATGCCAATAAAGCTTCTTTTGTTGGGAATTTTTCTGACGTGGTAAATGAATGGGTGCAATCAATCTACACAAAAGTGGAGAAAATATTAGACAATTAAATTTGCAACAGGAAAATAATCGACACCTAAGTGTCGAATTTGTCCCCTATTTTCGACACTTAAGTGTCGAAAACATAGGAAAAATTCGACACTTAAGTGTCGAAAATAGGAGACAAATTCGACACTTAGGTGTCGAAAATAATAGCAAAATTCGACGGGTAACTGTCGAATTTTACCTCTGTTTTCGACATTTAAGTGTCGAAAATGAGTATAATATCAATTATTATGTTGTTCGACGCATACATGTCGAAAAATAAGCACATTTTCGACCTGTATGTGTCGAAAGTTGATGGCGGATTTAAAAAAAAAAAAAAAAAAACCGAAATCGATGTTTTAGCTCAAAAAATACATGAATACATACCTTAATGGGTTCTCCTTGCTCGTAAACTACCATTCTATTGTCATTTGACGCCATTTTGCAAGTTGTGTAAGGTTTTGATTTCTTTAGTTTTGAGGTTTTTTAGGAGGGTTTTTGGGGGGAGGGAGAAGAAGGAGGTGGAGGAGGTGAGGGGTTTGTGAGTGAGGAGGGAAATGGTATTTGATTATTTGGTATTTAAGAAAGAAAAATAATATTTGTAATATGTTTTTGGTTTTAATTTTCATTAAGGGTATTAAAGTAATTTACTATTAATTATTTATTTTTTATTTTTTTGGTATTCAAGTAAGCAAAAGTTGGGATTTGTTATACTGATCCCCTTTAAGAAAACATAAAAAGTGGGTAGTACCAGTGGGAAAAATGTTGAATAGGGGATTGAATCACAAGTTCAAATATGGGTTGGGGATTTTTCTACAACTTGCCCTTAATTTAAAACACTTGTAAGTTTTACCATACACATTTTTTCTTAACTTGTCAATTATTCATGAATTTATTCTTGGTGGGTGATGAGCCTCAGTAGGTTATTTGGCCCAATTAGAGGGAAAATCTACTTAGATTCAAGCACAATTGTCCCACATCGGAAGTTTACGATAAACTAGTAGTCTATTATTCCTATAAATATAAGGTATGATTCATTTGTTAATCCATTTCTAATTTGGGTGATATTTTAGCCTTTGCAAAATATCACTTACTCCCAATATCTGACTTGAGCGTCGGAGTGTAATCGTCAGACCCACCCCCGACGAGTCACATAGAGTTTTAATTGGTTTTGTAGGATATCACGCGGATCCCACCTTTTGACCCCTTCGACATGCGGCAAAGGACCCCCGACATTCTCGTACTTGGAGACCGGCTCATTGGGCTTCAAGATAAGTAGGCTGACTCGTTAGCGTAGCATCAGTGGGTTTTCTTCAAGGTTTTGCACAAGGTTTTCTAGATTACATCTTTGACGTTACTATTTATTGGTCATGTACTATATATTAATAGTAATTGATCAGAGGCTTCTATTTATTCAGCATGTCTAGTTAACTCAAATACGAAGAGATTTGGACTGCCAATGGCAGTATAATCCTAAAATTCACATAATACAAAGGGATTGTTAATGAGACCCCCTCTAGCATTTTTTTAGGGATAATTAGTGAACCCCCAACTCATTTACTTATATTAAGCAGTGGATTTTCTTCAAGGTTTTGCACAAGGTTTTCAAGATTACATCTTTGACGTTACTATTTATTGGTCACGTACTATATATTAATAGTAATCGATCAGAGGCTTCTATTTATTCAGCATGTCTAGTTAACTCAAAAACGAAGAGATTTGGACTGCCAATGGCAGTATAATCCTAAAATTCACATAATACAAAGGGATTGTTAATATATGAGACCCCCTCTTGCATTTTTTTAGGGATAATTAGTGAACCCCCAACTCATTTACTTATATTAAGCAGTGGGTTTTCTTCAAGGTTTTGCACAAGGTTTTCAAGATTACATCTTTGACGTTACTATATATTGGTCACGTACTATATATTAATAATAATCGATCGGAGGCTTCTATTTATTCAGCATGTCTAGTTAACTCAAAAACGAAGAGATTTGGACTGCCAATGGCAGTATAATCCTAAAATTCACACAATACAAAGGGATTGTTAATGAGACCCCCTCTAGCATTTTTTTAGGGATAATTAGTGAACCCCCAACTCATTTACTTATATTAAGGTGGATATAACCTCTTTTTCATTATTAGTGAAACCCCCTACCTTATATTAAGTATTTTTTTAATCAATATTGTTTTTGACATGACTAATATACCTAATTTGCCCTTCTATGTTATCTAAAATAACCAAACATATTTCACGTTCTCAATTCTCGAATCTCAATTTTCTTAATTGGAGTTTTTGGTTGAATTCTTATATTGAAGGCTAATTTTGTGTTCAATCAATAGTATAATGAATGTTTGTTTTTGTTGAAAATGTGTTGGTGTTATTTACAGATATATAGATGTTTTCGTACAATAATATAGTTGTTTTCATATAGTAATATAGTTGTTTTTATTACTTTTTAGTTGATTGTAATAAATAGTTGATTTAACAAATAGTTGATTTCGATAAATAAGAGTTGTTGGAGATATATAGTTGTTTTAATCATAATTGTTTTAATAACAGTTGTTTTAATAGTAGTTGTTTTATTGAAATATAGTTGTTTTAACTGAAGACAAAAAAGTATAGTAAAAAAATATTTTTTTAAAATATAATAAAAACTCAAAAATTTTACGAATTCTAGAAGGTGTGGATGACCACCATTACTCACCACCGTCAAGCACCATCACTCCCACCATTATCACACCATAATACCTATTGATGATCCCATTATGGCTTTGTATCTCATGACCTTTGAGAGGTCTTCTAGTGCTATATATAGAGCACTATGTAATGTATTTTATACACTTGAAGATATAGAATAACATATTACATATTCTCCCTACTTTATTCTCTACTTCTTGTATATTGTTTATTAGTTTCTCAACACGTTAACATCACGATTGTTCTATTTTAATTTTCGAGTAAATATGATCCAAAGAAGATAATTACTTCTCAACCATAGAATATGAAAAAGGATTTGATTTAAATATTTTATTTTTGTTTTAAATTGATTAAATATTAATCGTCTTAATTTTGTTGTAGGTTATTTTTTGTGCAATTCACGAGTCTGTACTTTGATGTCTGTTTTGGACCTGGTACTGTCCGAATTTCAGAAAATTCAAAATACGAAACTTGTAGATTTTCTGTTGGCTTTTCGGAACATTTTGAATCATCGAAATCGGATCTCGATCGAGAGAGAAAAGCTTTTAATACTCCACTTTGCCAGAGTTGTCCGTTGTGCGAATTTTTAACCCGGTTTTTTTAAAACCAAAGGGGGGGTTTAAGGCCTAAAGCCTAGATTACATACGAGATTAAAAATCTCGATTGGGTATATTAGACTTTAAGTCTAAATGATAATACTCTTGAACATTTGAGTTAGAGGGTATTCCCCATTTATAGTACTATTTTTTCATGATCAATGTAATATAACAATTTTATTATATATTGAGGCTTGAAGCCCAAATCGAGCACGTGCAATGAAGTGTCTCGAAGATTTGAGTGGTATATTTAAAAAAAAAAAAAAAAAAAAAAAAAAAAAAAAAAAAAAACCACTTGCTCTCTAAATTATGCAACTTGAAAAGCTCCATCAATCGAAAAAGAACTCGAAGTTCATAAATTTTAGGCTCGAAGCCTAGTTTAAATATGAAAGCTTGAAAGCTTATATGGAGGAATATTAAATATAAAGGGTTGAGGCCTAGATTAAATTTGAAGACTAGATATCTCGATTGAAACTCAAGGTCTAAGTGATGATACTCAAAATTCAATATTTGAGTTAATGGGTATTTCCCACTCAAGGTACCATTATTTTACAATTAAGTACCAAATATAAAGGCTTGAGGCCTAAATTGAGTATATAAATTCAAGGTATAAAACTCAATCCTTGATATTTGAATAGTATATTGTACTCGAAAGAACTATTCAGCTTGTGTTTCAATGATATATATGAAAATTTGAGTTAATTATAATACTATTATTTCGTATCAAGTACTATAATGATTTATATGAAGCCTTCAGGCTCAAATCGAGTACATAATTTTAAGCAATAAAACTCAAATCTTGAGATTATATATATATGTACTCGAAAAGACTATTCCTTTGTGATTCAATAATACGAGTCATATCACGCAATTTGAAATTATATATATTCGATAGTTCAAGAACAAACGTAACTATTAGTTATGGATCATTGAAGTTGAAGATCCATATATGTGTATACAAGCCAAATATTTCATAATGAAAATGTGTCTAGAAGACAGCGAGCAAAATTATTGTTTCATTTTCAAGAATGAGTAAATATTTTATTATGCGTCTTGTAAAAGTAACATAAAATAAAGTTACTTATCGAGATATATAAGAGAGAAAACTCTCTAAGTTTGTGAATTGAAATGCTACCGCAGTACCAAAATTTTCGATATATATTATGATCATGAAGTGGCAACATAAAAACTCAAGTTGCACTCATAATAGCAAAATCAAGAAATTTGATTGCATAGTGTAATAAAGCAAGAGATGTGAGCTAAAATTGAAATAATGCAAAGCTCGTTCAATTGCTGTTATTCTTTGACAGCTAAAACAACAAAATATTTCAAGAGATATCTTAAATATATATCATGATATCATGGTGTCTATTGCAATATAAATTTATCTCACCATTAGAGGTGAAGAGATGTGAGAAATATGAAAAATGATTGGTCATAAATTCGTCTTACGATAAAGCATGTTGATAAGCTTTATCAAGCACCAATAGAAAAGCAAAAGAAATTGCATTAATTTTGGAGTCACGATATTGACCAATTCAATTGAAGATTTTTAATTACAAAAGTTTAGTGATGCAAATTTCATTCAAAATCCATATCTATGGAGATATGTGCATGATTTTTTATACTTGGTCTAGATGAGATGAGATGAGATGAAATTTCAAACCAAACGATAAAAATTGGGATCTCATTTTCTTGTTAAACTTCGAAACCTCTGCATATTCTGATTTTTAAAAATTTACAGTTTACTCCTCAAAATTTACAAAATTTTCATTTTAGTCCTCTGGATTTGAAAATTTTACAATTTAGTCCAAATGTTTTTCAGAATATGCAGCTCATTCCTCTCATCATCAGAAATTATGAATACATTTCAGCATTTTCTGTTTCCACCATTTTTTTTTAAATTTCAGTATTGTCCCTGAAGTTTTCAAAATTTACAGTTTGGTCCTAATTTCGAAATTTACAGTTTGGTCCCTGAATTTTCAAAATTTTGAAATTTGGTCATTTGTGTACCGAACCTGTTAGATTCTCAAACGTAGTTACTCTCATCTAGATAACAACTATATCACATGGTTTATTTATAATTTATGCTATGCAATATTTTGAACCCCTAATGGGAGATATTTCTATCGCATACATTGTCATTTGCCATTTTAATGATACAATTTTCCCGCTGTTAAGGGGGAGGTAAGAAGTTGGTTCTTGTATAACGGCGTGAATTATACGAAATGATATTTGTCTCATCTAGATTTGTGCATGGAAATATTTAAGCACAAAAGAAAAAAGAATTCATTTGCAACAATTTTAATGTGTAAAATGCTAGATGCGTTCATCGATAAAATGGCAACTTGAAAGTATTACATATGTTGCAAATGAGTGCAAGAGAAAATGTCCAAGAAGGACACATTGCACATTAGATTTTTCCATGAAAAGAATGTCCTCGAAGGACAAATTTCACATTGTGATTGCATCGTGAATCCCTAAATGGGTGAAAAATGATTATGGTACACAGCTAACCAATTATAATTTATACATATAAGAGGGGGGGAGATATATATATATATATATATATATATATATATATATATGCATATGTTGGTTCGAATGATTAACACCCTTATAAATGGTGTGAATACCGTTCAATAAAAGTCTACTAGCGCTAGTAGCATCATACTCTCATCCTATTACTTATCTCATTCATGAAAGGATTCGTCTTAAAGACGATGTTGGGGGACGCCTCAACACCAATATCCATTACTATGATTTGAGAATATTTGCCAGTTATGGTGGCATAAATTAAATACATATTTGGATGAGAAAATCATTGATGGTTATATGGAAGCTACCAAGACCATTATAAATCAAACTATTATGTGCCAATAAAGAGTTGATTGGCAAATGAATCATGGTTAGCTTGCTCTCTAAGTGAATAGAGAGGCATTTGAGACCATTGGTTCTCAACGTTGTTGTTGCACCGATATAATATCTTAAAGGATTGAAAATTCTTTTCGAACGAATATTCATGTACCAAATTGAATGTTAATATTGAGTTTGAAAAATACAGTGGACAAGTAGTCCTCAATACCCCATCCACATTGTGAAACTCAAAAGCGCGCATTTTGTCCATGTAGGACATTTATATTGAAATAAATAATGAGCTCAAGCACAAAAAGTATTATGACAAACTTTATTGATGCAATATAGAAAAATTATCTATATGAGAAAAATACATGGTACATAAAAAGATATGGATCTCTACAAGAGATCGTACCCACAAACGCTACAATCCCCATTTATATAAATATAATTCTCTAAGGAAAATCCGGTACCGGAAAGTGAAATAGTGAGCTCTTGATTGATAATAAAGAAATATGGGGAGTACGAAAGACGTTATTGAATAACTATAAGTTCAATTATTTTTATAATGTCAAGAGCTTGAAGCTCGTACATTTTAATTGATGTCGACATCTAATTGGCCATTAGTATATGCATTCACAAATGCAATTGACCATGATTATTTGAAATTATTGATGAAATGAATTGTACATTGACTTGCGGTCATCACACATAAAGTTGTGAAAGCCTTTAGTACAAAAGTGGGTAAAATCATTGCGGTAAATTTGAATGCCTTTGAAAATATATTTTTATGATGCAATCATTTTATGATGGTATTAAAAATACTTGACATGCATCATATGGATGCAATTACCGCATATCTACATGGATCATAAAATTAATGAAGATTTGATAATGCTTTGTGCATATAATAAGAGGTCTCATGAGTTAGACTCTACGAATGATCCATTTACACATTCAAGAATATGGTATTGTCACCTTAGTGAATACCTTGTTTACAAAAGGAATAATCAAATAAATTTATTTCCATCATTATTGAGGCGACTTAAATTTTGTGGAGACTCATAGATCTCATGTCGAATAGGGGGGAGCATGATCAACAATGGCGACACTGTACTCTTGTTCCTTCGTCCAAGTTTTTGTCCCATAGGGATTTTCTTGGCAAGGTTTTAACGAGGCAGCGTTACGCTGTCAAGATTTAAATGAAGATTTACTCTTGTCTCCTTCGTTTAGGTTTTGTCCCATTGGGTTTTCCTAACAAGGTTTTTAACGAGGCATACTTCATATATGGTGGACATCCAAGGGGGAGTGTTATGAATTCTAGAAGGTGTGGATGACCACCATTACTCACCACCATCAAGCACCATCACTCCCACCATTATCTTCACCATAATACCTATTGATGATCCCATTATGGCCTTGTAACTCATGACCTTTGAGAGGTCTTCTAGTGCCTATATATAGAGCACTATGTAATGTATTTTATACACTTGAAGATATGGAATAACATATTACATATTCTCCCTAATTTATTCTCTACTTCTTGTATATTGTTTATTAGTTTCTCAACAAAAAATTTTTTTTTTTAAATATTATTTTTAAATAAGAAATAAAAAAAAAATAAAATTAAAAATTAAGTTACAAAAAATAAAGAGTGCCTCAAAATAGTGTAAAATAGGTAATGAATAGAATAAGGGTAAATTTGAGAATAAAAAAAAAAGATGGGTCTCTCACTAATAAAAGAAAAGAAGCTGGACCTATCCTCTTTAAAATAATGGTAAAGGGATTCTCACTAATAGTTCATTTTTTTAATAAGGATGGGTCCAACCCCTTTCACATATTAATCGTAGACCCATTCCTCCCTTTACCCACCATTTTAGTTCATTTTTCTTTTTTTTTTCTTGTTCTTATTTTTTCGTTTATTTATTTAAAAATATTAAAAAAATAAAAATAAATAAAAATAAAAAAATTTAAAAAAAATCATTTTTTTCCAGAATTAACTACAATATTTCAAAAATCATCTATAAAATTTCCAAAATCAACTATATTTTTTTTTCTAAATCAACTACAATTTAATTTTTCAATTTTTTTTATCATTTTCTTAATATGATAATTTTTTTTTATTATATATAGTTGTTTTCAAAATCAACTATGAAAACAACTATAAAAATTTGAAAATCAACTACAATATTTTCAAATCAACTATAATTTTTTTTATTTTTTTTTTGGCTTATCTTTTTCTAGCTTATTTTTTTCCAAAATCAACTACAAAATTACTGAAACAACTATCTTTTTTTTGTTCGTTTTCTCTCCGTATCAATTATAAGAAAACTAGTAATTTTCAATTTTAAGAAAACAACTACAAAATATAGTGGTTTACCAAATAAAATCAAAATTAACGAAATCAAAACAACTGTAAAAAATTGAAAACAACTACAAAACTATCGAAAACAACTACGAAAGGACTTTCAAAAAATCATCGATTCCAACAAAACAACCATGAATTCGAGCAAATACAACTACAAAAACACAATCTTCTCAATTCACCTTCATCCCCGACTTTTTAACACGGCACAATTCCTCATAAATCACATCTGTGATTTTATCTTAACTACATAAATACCACAAAATAAATTAGTAAAACCACCAACTCAACTATGAAAAGCCGATTCAACTACGAAAACACCAATTCAACTATTAAAACTAATACTAGAGACATGTATAAAAAAAGCGATCAACTTCAAGCATAGTATTCAAGTACGGGTAGATCATTAACAAAATTGAAAAACATCATAGCAAAAATGATATAAAGAAAATCACAATAAATAAGAAAAAAAATATGAACTTTTTGCCTTAATTGAACGACACCAGATTTGAACTTGGTCGCGAAGCGTTTCGCATCGTCGGGTTTGTCGGAATGACGAGATCCAAAATATGCACTTGAAACCGTGCTTCCCATCGACGTTGTTTGATTTCCGTGTTGGATTCAAGGCGGTTGTGGAGGAGCGGTGGCGAGGGTGGCGGCGGAGTTGGAGGAGCCGGTTGTGGAGGAGCGACGACGATGTCAAAGCCTTAGGCCGACGTTGTGGAAGAGGTGGGGGCGGCGGCACAACAGTGGAAGGGGATGGAGGTGGTGGCTGTAGAGAGAAAAGAGAGAGGAGGAGAAGAGAAAGAGAAGGAACGTGAAATATGGTTTACATATCACAAATTTAAAGATTCAATTTTAATTAAATATATTTTTAATAAATAGGGGGCCTCACTAATAATGAAAAGATACTTATATTCACTTTAGTATAAGTAAATGATTTAAGGTTCTCACTAATTATCCCAAAAACAAAAATACTAACATCAACATGATTATCGCTTATCATCAATGATTTGGGCTACTTTGCCCAGACCCAAATATAAGAACCCAAAGCCCATATATAAGAGCCCATCAACCAGCCTGTTTCTCTCTTAGATGGGGCCCAAGCCCACCCACTAGCCCCCTTATCCCTTTCTCTCTCTACGCAGAGAGGTTTCTCTCTCTCGGAAAAAGGCAGAACACACACATACAGAAATGAACACATGCAGACGCATAAGAAAAAAGGCACAAGCATAAATATATATACAAATGCACACAAATACTTGAGATGGTTCAAAAGGGCCGCCACATCAATCAACATAATTAAAACGATAATATTCGTGCTCATAAAACACAGACTATAAATTTCATCGTAGAAACAAACTCATAGAAAGATCATGAAACACACAATTCATTCCTCCTGGCCAATTCTAATTAACTAAAAACTGGTTATTAATTTTAATTAACTTTTCAAACACATCATGTATAGTGGATGATTGTAAATTAACATTAATTAAATATAATTATCTAGAAACCAGCCACTCATTTGAAACAACAGTTCAAACACATAATCTTTAATCACGGTGCCTAAGTTTAAATCTCCTGAACTAGTTTATTTAATTTTTTTTTTTTTTTATGGGCATCTCTTAAAGTTAAAGGTATAAAATGAGAATAAAGTAACAATATTATTTATGTTGTACTAATAGGAATTTATAAAGTGAGGGAGCGAAGAATATCCTAAGAAACAAAAGAAGAGGAAAAATAACGTTCATGCCAAAATTATCAAACTTAAAGTGAAAAGATTAAAATAATAATCACCATCCTGGAGACAAGTCCTATTTCAAAGTCTCTTAACAAATAAATCATGAAAGTTGCTAACATATGGCTGATCTGATTGGGGACGATATATGCGGCCGATGATGGAAAAGAGAGGACGCGCGTTAGATTTTTTTTTAGGGTCGCGTTAGTCTTCATACATAATGTAAATACGTAAAACATGTTTTTTGTTTTTTTTATTTTTTGAAAATATGATATCTCTTTGAGTTAATTTTGAAAATGAAAAGGATGAGAAAATGATTTTTTTTTAAAACCAAACGCCTCAACGGCAGGGGGTTAGACGACGATCCAAAAATTATCGAGTCCGTAAAGAGTATAATCGTAGATGAAAAGCATAATATAAAAGGTTGTCGTTGAAAAAAAGAAGTCTATGCTTGAAATGAAAACCTAAAAATGATAACAAATATAATTAGAACAATACAACAAGCCCGAAAATATAGGTAAGACAACTAGAAAAGGCGAGCGTAATCAAAGACAGTGTGAGAAAATTAAACTATATTTTTATTTGATATATTATTGTAATTTCGATATTAATTCGAAAACTAATAAAATAAAATTGTTAGTTATTCCTTTATATTTATTCATTTTACAAGTAAAATAACAATTTTAAAGTACAAAATAATGACTAAAATAAACTAACAAGAATGAAAATTACTTTAAAGTCAAAATGTCGAGATATAGTGATTTTTTTATGCAGGGTATATTTTACCAAGATCTATATCTAATTTAATAGATGATTTTGCTAATTTCAAAATTATAGTAAGCTTATTATAATTTTATCAGACGCTGAAATTGAAAAAATAAAAAAAAAAAAGGAAATGACTAATTTTAGTTCTACTTATTAATATAGTTGTAATTAATATTAATCTGAAAAATGAAAGCTTATAGCAGTAGTTGATGCCACTAGCTTTTGAGATATATTTCACTATAGACTGAAAAAACAGTGTTCATATTTCAACTCTATGTTAAGTCTCTTTCAGCCAACTTAAAAAAAGAAAAAAGAAAAAAAAAAAGAAAAAAAAAAGAAAAAGAAAAAGTAAAAGCGTATCTTTCGGCCAACTTAATTTGCTGATTGGGCAGGAAAAGAAAAAAAAAAAAAAAAAAGAAAAAGCGTATCAAAGGGTGTCCTCGATGCTACACCGGCTTGCTCTCCTTAGAGTTAAATTTAAGGGGTTTTTACTTTTAAGTGCCTGACCAACAATCTTTATCATTCTAGGTTCACGGGATATATATTTTTTGCCAATAACCTCATCTCTAAAATATATATTATAAATAGTGTTTTAAAAATCGGCCGACGCAGCCCATTAATCGGTCTCCAAGGAAGAGGCGGTTCTCAAACATTTACGATTTTTGTGTAAAGGTTTAAAAAATCAAATTTTTCCTGTGAGACGGTTTTGGGCGGTCTGAGGCGCTCAAACTTTGGTAGCAAAAATTGGTCAAAAATCGGCAAGACATTGGGTTTTTTTTTCTTTTTCTTTTTACTTTTTTAATTCAAATAAAAGTTTGGACTTTAATAAAAGAATATGAGTTTATGCTTTGTTTTAATTATGTTAACATGTATTGTTGAAGAACTTAATGATACATGCTTGGAATATTTAAAAATAAATTTAAATTCAAAAAAAATATTATATTCTATAAAGATTTTTATCGTATTAGATCTTATTATTATTAAAATTTTATTACGTTATTATGATATATACACGACGGAGATATAACTATCTTTAAATATCTTTTTATTTATATATGTTTTGAGTATTTATAAACAATATCTAGAAATATATTATTTTAATTTTTAAAAACCGATTTATTTCCGAGTTATCGCCGATTTATCACAGCCGCACCAATTACTTTTGAGTCGGTGTCTAACCGCCTCCGACCCGATTACCGCTTTTTACAACCTTGATTATAAACAAAGACAAAATTAATGTATATGACAAAATTACTCACAACCCTTTAAACTCAACTCTTAATTTTAATCCCAATTTAACTTCAATGTCATCAATTTAGATCAAAAAAAAATTTGACGTTTTCTTTTTATTATTTTTTTTCCGCCGGACTCCGGTGTTGACTTTTTCTTTTTGTCTTTTTTTTTCCGCCGACGTCGACTGTTTTTGATTTTCTTTTCTTTTCCCTTTTTATAAGTCGCCGGTTTCTAGAATTAACCGACGGCCAGCGCTGGTCTCCGGCATTAACTTTTATTTTTTCTACAAATTTTATCCGTTTTTTTTCTTTACTCCCGTTATTGAACGCCACAACCGATATTTAGAACACTGGTTAAATATGGTTATAATTTAGAAAAGGCAAATCAAAATTAGAATTATAAAATCAATTAAAACATATAATTAAAGGACACGTATCGGAAGGATGCACACCCGATGATAACCACCGGGTGTAGAATCACAATTACCGGTAATCAAAGAATATGAAAAAGTCGTATGAAAATGTGGTATGAAAGCCAATATTCTTATAGTGCGATCTGCAATGTTCTGGAAATTTCCTCAAAGAAGACCGCAACATATCTTTAGTAAAAAATAAAAGCAAAGGAAAGAAGGGTGTAAATTTAGATTGGATGGTTAGGAAAATCGAATGTCATAGAATAATTGACACGTGGATAGTTTAAATAAAAATATAATTAGAATTCTAATAATTGGAAGAAAAAAAAACCACAGCAGAACCCATAACCCCTCTAACTCTAATTATAATTAGCGTTGATTTATTAAGAGTTAAGATTTAAGAGTGCCACATGTGACTAATCCGCTCAGAATTTAAATTTAATCTCCAGCAAATAATATATATATATATATACACTTACATGTATGATATTACAAAGAATCTATTCCCAATAAAAGAAACGGAGTATTAATTGATCCTTGCGTGTAGTATTATCAGCATTTCCTTTTAACTTCACTTTTCCTTTTCCTTTCACTTTTTTTTTTACTTTTACTTTTACTTTTTCTTTTCTCTTTAGCTGCATGCGCACATTGATTAATGCCTTTCATAACTTGGTTTTGTAAGATTGTTCCATCGTACATTCAAATTATTTATAAATTTAATTCATCAAACAAATAATTATATTGAATTTGTTATTATGAAATTTCAATATACCATCTCAGATCTCTCCTCTCTCTCTCTCCCACTTTTCTCTCTCCTCTTCCCTCCCCCAACCTAAATCCTTCTTCAAATCCACCATCTCAGCCAACCCTCTCACTCTTAACCCCCTCCGGCGCCGCCGCATCCACACAACATTTTCCGTCGCCGATTTGCGGAATAACTTGCAGGCGCGTGGGTCGGATCTCGTGGTGAGAATCGGGAGGCTCGCGAATTACGGAGGATTTAATTTCTTCTATCATTGTCTTTTCTGTGTTGTTCTTCAATCCCCTCTTCAGCTGCACCGCCGAGAAATTGTCACTGCACCGAGGAACTATTTTCTCAGCACTTGGGACTGCTTCTTCTACACTAGTGTAAGATCCCTGTACCTTATTTTTTCTTTCTTTTTTTTTTTTTTTTTTTTTTATTTAATTATGTAAAGTGAAATTAATTGAGAAGTGGATGAGAAAATGTATAAATATAAAAGTATTATTTGCTGTTTATCATAATTCATGTATAAATTATTATATATTTATGATCAAATTAGCCTGAAAATATCATCTGAAATGTTAATGTATATATATATATATATATATATATATATATACTCGAATATGTTTAAAAATTATTGGATCTTACGTATCATCATTGTATTTGCTAAATTAAGGAGGAATTATCATAAAAATTTAAAAAAAAAAAAAACAACACTAATTTAGCTTATGTGTTACACGAAAGAGAATTATTTTTATTTGAAGTAAAAAAGGAAAAAAAAAGTAAGGGGAAAAAAAGAAAGAGAAGAAGACAAGCAGTAGGGAGAGAAATAAATTAATATGAAGAAAAAAACAACAATTTCATTCTCCACATACTATAACTCTAAATAAACACCTTTTCCAGTTAAAACTCGTTTAAAATCTAATTCAATTTCTCCACGTGTCCGTTTTTCTAAAAAAAATGGGGTGTCCGTAAATTAAGATGAAATCGAAAATTTACAAACCTTAATTGGTAGTGATGAAATAGATATATAATAATATCAGTATGATTAATAATAAATACTACTTCAGAAATTGTTTTATGGAATATTTGTAATTATTTTATTTATTAAATCAAATAAACAAATATGAATCGTTTTATCATTCAGATCTTGAACGATTATTTTTCAAAATAATCATAAATTAAAATTTTAGTATTCGAAAATGTAAGTTATTTCAAGTTAAAAAAAAAAAGTATTGAATGAAAATGAACGAGATTGAAAATTTTGTCTTGCTGTACATAGAAAGTTTTCGGAAAGTTATATTTTTTTCTTGTGGAATTTGTACCAGAAAATTGATGGAAGGGTGAAATTGGAGAAAACTCAAAATTTGAGGGACTAATTTGAATATGTGACAAAAATTAATGGCATGGGAAGATGAATTTATCCTTCCTAACACATGCTCATCCTCTAATTTGCAGGTTTCATTTGCTGGAGTGGGTTCAAAAAAATAAAAAATGCGAAAGAAGTCCTTCGTCAAATTTTGAGTGGGAGAGTTCGATATGATTTCATAAGAGATCATCCCATTAATAATGATTCTCATAATACATCATGGCGATCTCAATCTACGTCGTTTATCGATGTAAGTGAAGTTCGTGGCTGGGACATGGATAATATGGAAACTATTATCGAGAAATTGATGTCTGTTGATGGTAGTGAAAGATTAAGCCTCCAAGTTGTGTCACTAATTGGGGTAGGCGGAATTGGAAAGACGACCCTTGCTCAATTAACTTATAACGATGTTCGGGTTCAAGAATACTTCGAATTAAAATTCTGGATATGTGTTTCACATTCCATTGATACTGCAGAGATTGCCAAAGGGATCTTGAAGGGCGCGTGTCCACGAGGGGGGCAATTGGATTCCATGCTAGAATCCCTGAAAGAGATGATTTCAGAAAGAAAGTTTATCCTAGTGTTGGATAACGTATGGGAGGTAAACCTTTCACAATGGGATACCCTGAAAAACATTCTCAGATTCGGTTGTCATGGTAGTAAAATTCTATTGACAACACGGAATAAAAGGGTCGCAAGAATGCTAGATTGTCTTCAAGAAGATATTCAAGATATAGGAGTGCTCCCGGATGAAGATTGTTGGCAAATATTGAGCAGCATAGCATTTTTTGGAAGGAGGGAACCTGAACGAGCGAAGCTATGGGATACTGGTAAGTGTATTGCAAGTACGTGTGACGGCTTACCACTTGCGGCAAGGGTCTTGGGAATCCTATTGCGTTTTAAAAGTAGCTTGGAGGAGTGGAAGAATGTGATGACTAACGAAATCTGGGAATTGCACGACGCAGAAGTTGATCTTTACCCACATTTGTTTTAAGGCTATAACGAATTGTGTCCACCCCTTAGACACTGCTTTTCTTATTGTGGCATCTTTCCCAAGGATTCTTACATTATGGTGGATACTCTAATACAATGTTGTATGGCCTTGGGTTATCTGGGCTCAGACAAAGGTGATGGTAGCATGGAACTTAGAGGGAGAGAGTACTTCAATAGTTTAACAATGCTTTCGTTTTTTCAAGTAGAGGAAGCTGATGGGAAAGTCCATATGGTTGAGCGAGGCAAACTTCCTAGAGGGAAAAAGGAAGACAAGTACTGAGTTTCTACGATCTCCCCATTCTTCATTTGGATACAACCCAGTCCGAAAGTCGGGAGCCCAAATAGTTCTCAATTACCAACTCATTCAGGTATTGATGCGGCTCAAGAGCATCTAGTACATTTAGGCTCACCGAGGAATATATGTCATCGCTTTGAACGACAAATCCTAGACATTCCAAGACTTTCCAAGTGTACCTTATGTCGGAGCTCCGCTTCCCACACATCCTCAACTTCAGTCCCGATGATTCTGAAGTTGTGGTTGAGGATGCGTGGGAAGCGGAGCTCCGACATAAGGTACACTTGGAAAGTCTAGGATTTATCGTTCAAAGCGATGACATATATTCCTCGGTGAGCCTAAATGCAATAGATGCTCTTGAGACGCATCGATACCTGAATGAGTTGGTAATTGAGAACTATATGGGCTCCCGACTTTCGGACTGGGTTGTATCCAAATGAAGAATGTGGAGATCGTAGAAACTCAGTACTTGTCTTCCTTTTTCCCTCGAGGAAGTTTGCCTCGCTTGGAATGTCTAGGATCGTAGACTTCTTTTGTTTTTTTTTTTTTTCTGGATAGTTGAATTGGAATGAAGCTGTTTGATTTTTAGAGTTTCAGTAGTGCAATTTGGATAAATGTTATTGGTATGTAGATTATTATGTTTGCAGCTAGAAGAGGGACTTGTGTCAAAACATTTCAATGGTTTGAAAAGGGTTTTCTTCGCAGTTGATTGATTCCCTATGAAATCCATTTGCTGATATTATTGTTGTTCAAGTAAATCTTTGACAAAGCCCTTTTTTAATTTTTATTTGCAAATAACTCCAAACCCATGGTGCTGAATTCTCTTGATAACAATTAGCTTTTTCTCGATTCACAAAACCAACCACCTAAATTCAGTTACACCATCAAACAATTTACATCCAACCAATAATTAACACCAGTAGCAGAATGTAACTAAAAGAAAAATAATATTTACCATTATAATACAATTCTGAAGTGTTGTTTGTGATATTCAGCCGGATTTAAAAATGGTCATGCGAATATAGATATAGATATGCTTAAAAAGGAATTAGTAGATATGAATAAAGCACCATGTTATTTTTATAAGAATAAGAATCCTCCTCTCTATTCAGTTACAGTTACAGTTACAGTTAATAATATACAAGTGGAAGAAATGTGGCACCTAACAATTTCTACAGCCAGTCACTGCTTTTGAAATTGAGACAATTGTGACATACAACATTATCAAAAATGACATCTCTGCATACACTTACCGAGAATTAATTGTGTCACCAAAATTACGAATATATATATATATATATATATATATATATATATATATATATATATATATATATCTAATCAACATTTTAATTTCGTATTTAGAATTACAGGGACACGTTAATAAATAAAAATACTAACATCTACAGAACAAACTCAATATTCGTGCTCAAATCATCAAACACGGACAACAAATTTCCATCCTAGAAACTAAGTCATATCTAAAGATCATGAAACACACAATCCATTAATTATCCTATAGCCATTTCTAAACTAAGCTCACTTATTGCATATTATTAACTAAAAATCAACATTTCAAACACATCATTTATAGTGGATGGTTAATTCTAAATTAAGATTAATTAACTAGAAACCAGCCACTCATTTGAAACAACAGTTCAAACACACAATCTTTAATCACGGTGCCCAAGTTTAAATCTCCTGAACTACTTTATTTGAAGTTTAATGTGTTCGACTGAATTTAAGAAAATGATTCGAGTTTTAAATTAATAAACTATAATTGCAAAAAACAAAAACACGGTGTTAAAGAAAACATCCACCAAATCTGCATTTGATATAAAAAAACTTGCATGAAGTCCCCTTCTATAACTATCGGCGTTAATATTAACGGAAAAGGGGATTTTATGCAAGAAAAAATAAATCACAAGGGGGTTTTACGCAATAACATAAACATGGGAGATTTTGTGCAGGTTTTTCTCAACACAAGGGAGTTTTATGTTGTTTAACCTCTGAGACACATCGGGAACTGAATGGGGATTTCCCCAATCAGCAAACTCATTTTTGTCAAGGTTAATAGAACGAGATCCTGAAGGGAACTGCATTTACGGGATTTTATATTGTTACAAGAATTTCGTCAAAGAGATTTATTTATGAGAACCAGGAGCATTGGCAGAGCCCATGAAATTTAAGTTGCTGCTAAGTCGCAGTTCGTAAAAAAAGCATCTTGGCTATTTTATTACTATGGTACTTGCTCTAATTTTTCACACGCATACAACAATCACATGTACCAACATGCAAGAAACTAACAAAGCGATATTTTTGTGTATTTCGTTTCATTTTATTTTGGTGAGAGAATGGTGGGAAAATTCTTTTCTAAGAGTAAAAATGAAATAAAAAACTGGATACCAGAAAAGGAGTAATGATTAAAAGGGGATTGGATATGAGAAAGTTTGGATGAAAATAAGAATGAGAAAATATTTGGATGTTTAGCAAGTTGAATGTAAGAATATATTTATAATTTTAATTAATAGTTACTCTGAATTTTGGATTGAAAGTATATTAGAGTGCGTTTGGATGGAAGGATTTGGGGAGGGATTTGATTTGGGGAAGGGATTTGAAATGACTCCAATTTTGGAGTCATTTGAAATCCACCTCAATTGCTCAAAACATAACTAAAAAGGAGGGGTGTGGATTTGAAATCCATCCCCAAATCCCTCAATCCAAACAAGTCCAAGGGATTTGTTATTATGGATTTGAAATCCCTTCCCAAAATCCTTCCATCCAAATGCACCCTTATAGAATGGGAGTATTATCTTTGTATTGCGTGTACCTTTCCTATTTCATTGTAAGAAAGTGATTATATAAGAGTGAGATCAAAATCAATGACGGAATTGAAAGGTTGATGTGGTGAAGATGCAAGGGTACTTAGGAGTGGATATTGGAGATCGTCAAAGATAGAAGAGAGAAATTTTTTCAAGTTTCTGGTGAAAATGGTCAAATGGATGGAAGAATATGAAGTGTGTATCGGCTGTTATGCAGCATATGACCAAAGCGATAAAATTGAGAAGATGAAGGAAATGTGTACAGGAAAACATAATTCATGCATTACAAAGAGACTTGAACATTATTCCATGTAACAAATAAATTCAAGAGAGAGAACAGGCTCTGCTATACCTGAGCTGAATGTGGAAAAATACTACTGGCGAGTTCCTCGTTTAAGAGCACAGGGAGAGGTGGCATTCGGCTCATAATCCCAGGCATGTTTCTCATGCTGCACGCAAAAAAATTAAAGAAGTAAAGCTACACTAAACAACATAAAACGGATTACCAATATCATAGTAAATAGACCATAAGGACGACATACTCATTCAAAATTGCAGTTATATTGTTCCTTGTATGAGAAAAAAGATTGATGTTTTCCTGCAACTGATACATGGATGTAATGGTCAGAACAGCTGAAATATATGAAATATCAAACAGATAAACAGATAAAGAAAAAGAACAAAGAAAAAGAAAAGAAAAAAAAAAAAAAGAGAAGAGGTGCGCATAGTGTGCATTCTCTATTGATAGACCGTAAGAAACACAAATTAAAATGCTTATAACAATTTTATTTTTTTTACTTTGTTGGTCACTATTTTTTGCATTGTAGCAAATATAGTCAGATAGGTAGTGAATCTAGAAACAAGCTACTATGGCATGACATGATAATATAAACATTGGTGGAATATCTGCTCTTTCGGATTTTTGCTTTACTGGCCCCAAATGCACTAAATTATATAGTCAAAATGAAATAGTTCTGCATACTTTAAAGGTGATACGGGACAAAAGTATTAAGTGATTTTCAATTTGCAGTATTTTTTTATCACAAATCTTTAATAATGATTTCAATTGTTATTTCAGTTATATATATTGGTTCTGTAGTAGATTAAAATTTGGTTGGGATTGATTAATTAGTGTTTTACTAGTTGAATCCTTTTCCTAATAGAAGTAGCTACAAATTACAAAACAGTTGTGATGTTGCACATGATAATCTGCAACATGCTCGAGATCATTACTAAGACCAACTCCAATGGGAGTATCAAATGGATTATCAAATCCATAAACCACCTTTTTGATATTCCAAAATCAAAATTTTCCACTCCAATGGGAGTATCAAAATGAGTAAGTATTTTAATATTCTACCTCTTTGAATGTAAAAATACATCCCGGAAATTGAGTTATCAAAAAAATAACTACCTAAACATCCAATCAAAAAATGACACGTGGCAATTACAAATAAAACCACTAAAAAACTTCCAATTGATTATTGATTTAGATAACCATGGTTGGAGTAAATAAGTTGTAAATAGATATTAAAATATTATCTTAATTATCAAATGAGTATTTGATAATCCAATTTTGATGTTTAGCATTGGAGTTGCTCTAAGTAAGCATTTCTAATTATTATTTCAACTATTAATTTTTTTATAATGTAATCTGAATTAGAATATACACTATTTTTATATATTCAAATGTTCAGGAAATCGTAATTGATTTTCGAGAAATTTCAGGATATCTTCTGATGGAAAATCTGCAAATTTAAAGTAAAAATTGGATCTTGCACCATTCTTTACTTTCTGAAAACCAGGTTAATCAAATTCTTCCATGATTACAGCCTCAGCCTTTGACATGCATAGCTATAGATATGGTTAATTAGTTGATAAGTTTCTTCTCATTGAGTCACAAATACTCAACGAGTTCATTTTGATTATATCTATGATGCAATTAGATTCATTATCCACACGCGACATTCATCCCATGTATTCAGATTAATCTTTATAAGATATACTTATACATCCGACACTTCAATTTGCATGAAATATTATATCCGACACTTTAAACTTTCAAGCAATTTGTCAGTAACTAATCGTTTTGATGACTAACGGACCTATAAGTCAAACTTCAAAAAAGCCCAACCTTGGTTGAAAACAACATACGCATGAGGCAGTATAATAAGCCCACTGCCAAGCTGAAGAAATTAAATGCTTATGACTACACTAGTCATATCAACGTCATGGAGTATAAGTGTATAACAATACTAAAACTTGATCATAAACAAACATATCTAGAAGCATAGTTTCACGAATATAGGATCTTTATACTGAAGCAAACATGGACAGGTTTTTGCATGTTTTGTTCACAATTTATAATCATTATTTTTTTATTACGTTCTCTATATAAGAAACCGCGGAGCCAACTCAACTCCTAGAAAATAATTAACAGCTCAAAGAGAATGATATTCAGCGACTTATTGGCATCTTGGTGAATTATAACAGGAAGACTATTAAAGGAATTCAAGAAATTTGGTTGGTTTTGGATAGGTTTCTTGAAGAAAATGTCAATAACAAATTTCCGGAGAATAAAAGGAAGATACTTTCAAGACCTGGTCGTTTCAGACAAACTGAGGTGATAAAGAAGAAAGAACAAGGCATTGAATCTAAAATCCTATGGCAACGGGATCATGCTTCGTTGCTTACGTGTCACAAATAAAGAAAAGAATCGGTGTTTTTTTAGAACGCATGATGAAATGAAAATGATATTATTAAATCCAAAAACAATTTCCATATTCCTGCAGAGACATGGCAGAGTGAAGAGATATTTATGTTCACCTCCCCTCAACCATAAAGATAAAGATGTTTTTTAAATTTTACATACCAAGATTGTTAGCATATCTTGTTTCGGTTCAAAATCTCAAAAAAAAGCTAATGCACTAAGAAATTTTCTATCTTTTTTACTGCGTTAACAGACAAGCATAGTACGTCTTTTTCCTTTTAGTTTTTACTACTAGTTTGAGATTTGCTATTAGAGAATGGAGAAAAAAAATGTAGTGAGAGAAAAAACAGATAAATCCTACAATATTTATGAATCATCTTAAAGACAGAAAGTTATGTTCCACGAACATGGGAACGCAAAATCAACGAATTGTGTGGAGTGGACATGGGGAAACGGTATATCCCAAAAGAAAAGACACGGGACGGGGTACCATATAAATATTATAAATAGGGGAGCATAAATAAATTGCAAAAACATATATGTTTTATTTATTGATAAATTATATTTTGTCATATATTTTCGTATAAAGTTATCCAAATAATTATTACTAAAAGAAACAATACTCTACTACTTTTTTAGTATTCATCTTTCTTAATCCAGTGTAAGAGTCCAGGGGAGGTACAATGATATTTCCGAATTTCCGTTAGTTTTTTTTCTCAAAAGTCCTATTATTGCATGAGGTATTTGTAGTATTGAAACATAAGGGTACTTTCAGGGTTTAACGACAACCTTAGGGAAAAGTTCTTACGTTTAGGTTTTCAAGTAAAACTTCCTTCAATTAGATTTACAAAATACGAGATACAAGAAACAATCTAGGCTTAGGGTTCAGGTCTTACCTTGAGAGTCGAAAGATTTGCAGATATTTGACCAAAAGCTTGGTTATTTTCTTCTAAAAGATGTCTGGTTGTGCAGCTTGGCACTGAAACGTATAAACCAAATTAGTTCACTAGATAATTCATCGATTCAAGTTCACAGACATGAGCACATTTTGTGAATCGAAAAAACACAATAAGTAATAAATAGTATATTGAGTAAGAAGGGTAAGGATGAAATAAAAGGGGATCGAAAAGACATCATCCAATGTATCTTCAAGATTAACAGCCTCCTAATTACCTTGCCCCATTCAACAGATAAACTAAGGTTATGTCACTAATTGGTAGTACCTTGTGCCTATGACCTAATTAGTCATGGGATTGAGTCATCCCGAATTGGGGTACCAGTGACAACACTTTTGTGAAGGGCGAGAAAGGAAAAAAACTAATTCAGTATGTTCGATTAAGAAATGGCTTATAGTGCCCAGTCGAACTATAACCCAGTGCCACTCACAGTAGCCTCACATAAGATAGAAATTGTTACAGCATCAGAAATCAGCAGAGTGGGATCAATTATAAAGGAGGCACTGCATTCCTTTTCGTCTGGCAGCATACTCTGATTTGTACATACTCGATACCTATATGAAGGAGGAAAATTCATCCTCACTCTATCCATCCATTGTGTAGCATAACATAAAAAACAAATGGGAGAGAATGGTTATAGGATCACTTCCACTAGAAGTAGAAAAAACAAATCTAACTTGCACAATAAGGAATGGTCATTCCCATTAAGGACTCCCTACAATGGAAATTATAACATACTTCTTCAGTATTGCCCTCGTTTACATGATCTACATCTTTTGGTATCCATATATGTGTGTGTGTGTGCATTTATTTATAGTTATCACATACCGTGATATGTATAATCTAATACTGAACATCTAATATTTCATTTGTATTCGTTTAATGCTATTTTATGTATTATATGCAGATAATATACGAGCAAAGTAAAAGTTATATTTAGTAGCATTTCCTATGATACTATTCAAGTGTATTACATTTTTTACGTTTCAAGAACCAAGATGGCACCCCTTTCTCCATCTTAATTCTGAATCTTCACTATCTGAATTCTGATGGTAAGACACAAAAGTAAGCAGCAGATGCTTGAACTAGCCCTAGGAATCGAACCCTAACTGCTAAATTCATAGAAAACTATAGGTACAAATATTCAGTGAACTACTTCCAATCAGGATCTCTATATCACATGTTTTGATCTCCTGAATAGGTAAAGTTCTGAAAGACCCTCAAGTGCTGCAGACCGAGCAAGCTTGTAAAAATAAAACTTGATGCCATTTCACAAAACTGTCTAAAACCACTACCCAAATTGGTAACAAATAGTTGCACATGCAACTTTTGGACCTCATAAGCTCGTAGTCGTTTCATGACAAAACCAATATAAAACTAAAGTTTGGCCGTCGGCGCCTCAGGGTTAACGAAGTTCATTTCATAATAAGTAATAAATTATCTATGATAAAAATAACGTAACAAGATTCAGTAGGTAAAAAATGCAGTTCACATATTATGAGAAAAACTTTGGTAGTGTTGCACTTTTAAAAGAGCTACATTAAGAGAAACCTTCAGGCAAACAGACACTTCATTGAGTTATTAAATATTTAGGTCCAAGCAAAAACAAGTGACAAGTAAATTCAACAGTGGTTATCCTTTATTTCCATTAACTCAGTATACGTACAAGTAAGTTTAATATAACAAAGGAGAAAAGGAGAACCATCCATTGTGTAAAAGAACACTATACAGAAAGAGCGTCATAACCAAATTTCCAAAAGAGTTGGTACACACCAATAGCAATACCTGAATATGCGTAATCATTCTGATGATGGTTCGTAGTTACAGAATATGGAGGCACGTTGACCGATGAAGCTGAGCAAATATTATTCTTCAAAGAGGACTCCATGAATTTATCCTGAGAAAAGGTGACACCTTTAAGAATGCTAGTTCATTTTTTTCTCGACACTTGCAATAGTAAACACAAAGAGTTCATAGAAAATTATAGATCAGAAGAAAAAGAGCAAGAAATCGGCAGCCACAATCAATCAGTTAAGAGAGACTTAGTACTGCCCTTTTTGCGTGAGAAATATATATGCCTTAGAAGAATGCAATATTATGAGGCTTGAAACATGGTACCACAACCAACGAACGAATTAGAAGGTACATTTATGAAATTCAGAACTTGGTTTTTCAAGCATATATGTTCGCCATAATGTGCAAAACCAAGAACAAGTTTTCTTTCATCTTCCGACTTCATATGATGCACTATTCACAAAGATTAATTATCTTACTACGATAGGCCTACAAACTAGATGGTTCTTATTACGATAAGCCTACAAACTAGATGGTTCTTATTTCATTGTGGGGTGATAGAGACAGAAAGAAGACTTCAACCTGACCTAATAGCAGTGGAATTGGTTTTCAATTAATTAGAACCCAATTGTTGATTATCTTCAAATTCAAAAATATTTCATGAAAACAACATACGGAGATCAACTACTTTACAATACATGGAAAAAGAAAAAAAGAAAAAAAAAAAAAAAAGCACCTTCCGATCCTTCACTTTCTTCCCCAAACTCTGATCCTCCTGTTTCCTTCGCTTTCTCTATCATTAAACATTTTTTTCTATTTAGGCAGAATTACTCAAAACAATGTGGCATTATACTCAGGAACAAGGAAAAGATATACAAACTTAAATCAAAATTATAGCGCATTGTTTTGATAATAACTAGGATTAGTTGCAATCTGTAAGAGAATTATAACTTACCGCCATCCATCTGCATCGAAGAGCAACATCACGCACAGTTTTATCGTGGAGTGATGCAGCAATCTTGATGTACCGCATAATTTTTGGTTCATTGGCATATCTACAAATTAAAGAAATTAACCAGATGAAATCAAGGTTTGCTACCTTTGAAATAAAAACAAGACAAATGAAGAAACAAAATGTCAGAAACAGATTAATTTGAAGTAGAATGGCAGCAGGACTAATCAAACTTTCAAGTTTCGAGGAATATCAAACCTCTAATTGTTTGCATACTAAGATATTTTCTAAGCCAACCGTGTTTCAGTAAATCAACTTCCGAAATACGGAAAGATCCCCACAAATGGGAAAAAAAATAAATAAAAAAAATCAAGTACCCACTGATTTGCCCTGATAAGGAAGAAAGTACCTACTTGGCCAGTGCTTCCTCCAACTTAAACTGTTCTTCAACGGACCATTCAACAGCCAAACCGGTATCGTGCTTCAATCCAGGAACCGAATCCAATAGAAGCGTGGAGGGAGAACCCATAGAATTACTCTGCGCAGCAGACGATGAGAAAATCTGAATTCCACCATCATTCAGGTTTCCCCCGGGGCTATTATAGTAATTACCCATCGGAATCAGTTCGTACCCTCCCGAGCCGCCGCTGCTGCTGTTGCTCATCGCACCGCCGCCGCCGCTGTAAAGCATACCCTGCTGCTGATGCTGATTTTGATTTTGATGAAAGCCGGCGTTGAACTCGCCCGCCATAAAGGAATTTGGGAGAAATTGATTCAATTGCGGAATAAAGGATTAAACTCCCGTTCAATTTTGCGAGGAACATCTGCCACCAGGTAGATAGATGGTTGGGGTTTCCTTAACTGTCACATTACTAATCTCTGCGATTCCAACTCCAAATCCACCACCAACACAAGGTAATTCCAATTTTCTCTCTCTAAGTGTGTGTGTGTGTGTTAGTGTGTGTGAGAGAGAGAGAGGATATGGAAAATGTTTTATTTATTATTATATTTTCAGGAAGAGGATATGGACAATAGCAAGAGTGGAGCAAGGAGAAGAAGAGATGCTGTGCTGCTGCTGTTCATTAACTTTACAAGTGGGAGATATATATATATATATATATATATATATATATATAGTATTCATATTCATTCTTCTTCTATTAACAAAGAAAAGAAAAGAAAGATGAGATATTTATCTTTTCTTTTTTCTTTTTTTTCCTGTCGAACTTTTGAGGAGTAAACTGCAAAAAGTACCCCTGTGAAATTTCAAACTAGCAAAAACCCCCCTATGATAAATAAACTAGCAAAAACCCCCCTATGAAAATTTGTTAAAGGCAAAAACCCCCCTAGTGCGTTTTCGTGTTGCACACTCGCCGAGTGTGGCGCTGGTGACGAATTTTTAGATCTGAAATTACATAATTACCCCCCAGATTTTATTAATATGTAGTTCATGATTTTTCCGGAAATTCCTACACAAACCTTAATCTCGATCTTCCCGACTTCAATTCGACCAGCGTCCTCCCACTACCGCAGCACAGCCTCGACCGTCGGCTGCTCTGCTGTGCTGCTCTACCATAGCCGTCGTCCAGGATCGAG